>CM030358.1:443644853-444234853 GCA_017893485.1 Hemerocallis citrina | reverse complement strand
GCAAGGGCTCCGCCGCCACCGCCGCTGACGCGTCGCCACCCCGGGAGACGCGGAATGATCGGCACGTGGCGGCATCGGGGAGGCGATCGCAGTCGTCGGTCGCGAAAGCTAACGCGGCGGATGTTACGGCGGAGACGGCGGTGGTGGAGAAGGACGAGGAGGAGGAGAGGAGGAGGAGAAGGAGAAGGGCGGCGAGGGCGGGGGGTCACGTGCCGGGGAACGCGAGGGGGGAGGCGGTGGCGGCTGGGTGGCCGGCGTGGCTGGCGGCGGTCGCTGGGGAGGCGATCAATGGGTGGACGCCGAGGAGGGCGGATAGTTTCGAGAAGCTTGATAAGGTAATAATAATAATAGATCAATAAATCGAGGTTTTTTGAAGTTAGTAGATCAAGATTTTTTTGGGAGTGTTTTCAGTTATTGGTTGGTAAAGATGGGAACTTTGGGATTGGGAAAGTGGGGATGTTGGGAGAGTTGGTGGGTGGGGAAGATGTGTAACTGTAAAGTGGAAGAAAACAAAATTGTTGAGGTTGTTTTTGTGTTTTTGTGGGTGATTTAGTTTGTCCTTTTCCCCTTCAATTTGTTTTACAAGTACGGAAAAAAGCTTATATTCTTGGGTTAGTTGTTTATATTTTCGGTATTATAGGCGATAGTGGTATGAATGCATAGCTTGTGAAATTAGGGGGTTGCTATTTTTTGTTACTAAAAGTTTGTATTTGACTGATGAGTATATGGTTGTGTTGGCAATCTAGAGTGCCCTATTTGTGTAACTTGTCATTTTCTTATCATGCCCGTCTTGGTGTTTGGGTGAGTTAAGCAAGATAGAAAAATTGTTTTCGACAAGTTCCACTTAGGAGCAGAGTTTTCAAAACCATGAAACATAAGTATATATGTATGAACTATGAACAAGGAAAGACAGTCAAACAGTTGTGTGATTTTACTTATTTATTTTATTTTTAACTCCTGAAAATTCGAACAGGGCTTTAGAGCATCTCCAACCATGCTAGCTATTTTGGCTTTGCTAGAATAGCCAAAATGGAGAACAATTGAATAATTTGGATCGTGAAAAAAGTCTCCACCCCAACAATGCTAGCAATTTTGGCTAGCCATTGATATTTTAAAGCCCAAGCTATAAATAAAAAAAATCTGTTAAAAATTCCAAAAGAAAAGCCCAAGCCCAAAACCTGTTGAAATTTTGATATTAAAAATTGTTTAAAATCTGATAAAAGAAAATTTGTTAAAAATCTGTAAAAAGTTCCAAAAAAATATGTTAAAAAAAGCCGAAAAGCCCAAAGGAAAAACTTCATCGCGATCCCAGATTGTGAGTTTGCGAACTTGCGCTCTTTCACGATCGCGATTTCACTGGCTCGCGATCGCGTGTTCCCATGCGAAATTTGTGATGATCGCACAAAGTTCGTGATGCAATTTGGACTTGGTTTGAATTTTTTCTGTGGGTTTTGATTTTATTTTTTTGGGTTTTGAGAGGGTGAAAGAACCGAAGGGAAGTTTGGCGAGCGATACAATTGCGCGCAAGATTTGTCGAGTCAATCTGAGATATTTATTTTGGCGAGTCCCATTGGAGCATATTTTTTCTCTTTAAATCTGCTATTTTGGCTAAAATTGATAGATGACTAGCGTGGTTGGAGTTTGCCTTATAATATATTTGATTTGATGCGTTTGTACTTTCCAGATTGGCCAAGGGACCTACAGCAATGTTTACAAGGCAAGGGACACGTTAACAGGAAGAATTGTGGCATTGAAGAAGGTTCGGTTCGATAATTTGGAGCCAGAGAGTGTAAAATTTATGGCTCGAGAAATCCTTATATTGCGGCGGTTAGATCATCCTAATGTTGTGAAATTGGAGGGGTTAGTCACGTCAAGAATGTCTTGCAGTTTGTACTTAGTGTTTGAATATATGGAACACGATCTTGCTGGTCTTGCGGCCAGCCCTGAAATCAGATTCACGGAGCCTCAGGTGTGTTTAAAAATATTACTCTTGTTTTCTTTTAGAGAAATGCAGTTTCGTTAATATCTCAGACTACTTTTGAACAGGTTAAGTGTTATATCAATCAGTTGTTGTCGGGTCTTGAACACTGTCATAATAGGGGTGTGCTGCACCGGGACATTAAGGGCTCAAATCTTTTACTAGACAATAGTGGAGTACTTAAGATTGCAGATTTTGGCTTGGCTTCATTCTTCGATCCAAATCACAAACAACCGATGACTAGTCGGGTGGTCACACTCTGGTATCGGCCTCCTGAACTTCTGTTGGGTGCCACTGATTATGGCGTTGGCGTGGACCTTTGGAGTGCAGGGTGTATCTTAGCAGAGCTCTTGGCAGGAAAGCCTATCATGCCTGGCCGGACTGAGGTGAACAGTCTCTTTTTTTACAATGTCATTTGTTACAGAATCGTTCTTTTATCACTTTCATCTTGTTTTTTTTTCATGGTCATTGTTTTCTTCTATCGATGCTTAAGTTAATACTTAAGTTTAACACACAGTACTTCTGATTCACATGTCTCTTAAAATTTAAGGAATATGTGCTGTATCGGAGATAAATATTAGTGTAAAGAACAATTGAATGTGTAACATTTTTGTGTCTTTTTGCCAACATGAACTCATGATAGGAGACATTATAAACGATCATTGTGTCACGTGTTGTCTATGCCTTTTCCACTAAAAAGAGGTTGATTGTAGAGCTGAATGTTCCATCATTTCATGAGATTTTATAAAATTCTGTAACCTATATGTTGAGCTGACCTCAACCCTGTTATTGTTTAAAAAATTAAAAGAAACTCAAACTTAAATATTCAGTTTTATGGCAAAAGAAAGATGGACAATAGAGTGCTTGCCAGTTGCCATAAACCATACGATGGTTATTGGAAATTCCTCACTTCCTTCATGTTTAAGTTCGTGCAACAGAGTAGAGACCCTCTAAAATTTCCCTAGATTTAGAGGAGTGTAGAGGATGGGAATATGATTAATTTCCTTTTGGGAAGTGCATTAATCTCTAAAGCACCTTAAATCAGCAGAACTGGATACTTTTCTGATAGTCATTCTATTACTCACAGACAATGCGCATCAACTAATGGGATCGATGAGTGATGACAGTTTGGAAGTTGACTGTAAAATTCTCTCTGTTTTTGGTGGAGCCCTGTACTCCATAGCTCACTCCATATGAGGGGACAGTAATGACTTACACTAAATAAGTCATGGAAATTATAGGAGGAGACATGCCATAGATAATATACTTACAAGTTACAAGCTTGTAGGAATATCCTTCATGATCTAAAAATAGTTTATGCCCTAAGATCCCAGTCTCGTCTCCTCTCCTTTTCGTGGAAGGAATGTATGATAGCTAACAATTACCAATAGAAGGCAAAAAGTACCAGTGAGTTGGATTAAGTGAATATATGATATTAAAACAGATCTCGCAATTATGTAGAGGTTGCAGGTGTTGTTAATATGCTTCTTTATTGGGTTTAGTTTTTAATATATGCCTGGAGTTATGTTAGACTATAAAAATTGCTCAAGACTAGTTTATAGACATTAAAATGATGAAAATTTTAAACTTTTTAAATATTGGAGTAATAGATTGTCAATTTCAAAATGTGGAGTTTTCTGCTAACTGAACTACTTTACTGGACTTGGTCTTGGGTGCCGGCATATTTTGCAGGGCCTAATTTGGCTCAATAGCTTTGTTTTGAATTATCTCGTTGGAACATAGTCTGTTTCTAGCTTGACAGATTGAGAACTAGGTTATACATGGTTAAGCAAATTATTTAATGTGGCTTATATCATATTTGAATATGCAATTGAACTCCCACAATATGGTTTTCATTACAAAGATTCACCTATATTAAATCCAATATCAGCAGTATATGTGGAAGTTGAATCTGGATATCTTTCCACCGAATTGCCTTGGTTCTGTTTCCACATTTGTAGCGTCATAGAGATGATTTAAGTAGTCAGCCAGAGAGTTTGCATCACTGTTTTAAATTTTGGCTTTCGGCTGATACGGCCGAAATTTTGGCTGAATTTTTTTTTGGGCTAGCTTGCCGATACGAAATCACTGATTTTATACTCCATATTGTTTTGGACCGAATTGTGTAGATTTCGGCCGAAATTGCCAAAATATAAGCCGAAATATTGCCTAGATACTTTTTTTCTAATCGATGCAAATTCAATTTAGTTATACACTTTTATTACAATTTTTTTATATTGTATTTAAATTTTGCAAATATTTACCGTGATTGATTCATGTCATTAGTTATATTATACAATATTTTATATGATAAGTGACATGTAGAACATATAATTTCTTGTTTAGTAACAAAAAAAATATGTTCATTGAGTGTCCAAAATGAACATCCGAGATGATCACATTTCCCTGAGATATCCTTTAATGTCTCCGATCCGAGACGAAACACCCCTTGCCGAGATGAGACCGAAATCTTGGTTTGTATTTACATTTGCTATAATTGTAAGAAAATCTTATGGGTCCTTAGTTGCTCATCAGTAACGCTTGCATTCATTATTTTTGCAGAATGTTTGTAACCATGTTTTCGTGTAGTAGGTCGAGCAGCTGCACAAAATTTTTAAGCTATGTGGATCCCCTTCAGAGGAGTACTGGAAGAAGTCAAAACTGCCACATGCAACAATATTTAAACCTCAGCAGCCATACAAGCGCTGCATAGCTGAGACATTTAAAGATTTTCCTCCATCATCGTTGCCACTGATTGAAACTCTACTTGCCATTGACCCAGCTGATCGTCTAACAGCCACTGCTGCACTGAATAGTGAAGTGAGTTTTCCACTTTCAGACCATTGTTTATCTATTGCACTTCTATAGTTTAAGGTTAATTTTTGATTAGGTGGAATGCATAGCTAAGTATTCTAGCAACATATTTTGTCATTTGCTGGAATTTTTTTTAGGAAGATGTTGTAATTTATTGAAATTTCTTTCCAGGAGTTATTTGATGACATTGTCATATCCCTTTTAATCTATTTTTCAAATTTAAAGGCAATAGATTGCTTAGTTATTTAGTTTATAAGCTTTGCTAGAGCCTAGAACGCCATATTTGTCTTATTTGTGGGATATATTCGGCAGTGTTTTTTAGGATTAACGATTAAACGTTACAAATCTTTAAATTTAGTAATTCTTCTGAACTTGGGATTACTTAATTGGATTTGGACTTCGGGAGCTGGTTTGGTAGTTGTTTTTTTAACCTGATTTCACACCCTCTCTCTTTTTGTTTTTTGTTTCCAGTTGTCTAGCTGTTTTGATTGTATATCTTCCATCAATTTGGCTGATGTCGAAAGCAAATATGTTATGATGTTGAGATTAATAAGTAGTTATGGAGATGGGGATAGTGGAAAACTGTCACTCATGCATTATTTATCAAAGAGTAACGACAATTGTTCGAGTTTGAGATAAAAAGTACCTTGGAATCATTGGTGTGAATAAAATATTGGAATAATCATGAGGACAAGAGCTCCTTAGATTGAACTCTTTGCTTATTGAGGAAGTGACAATTCAGACATGCTTGAAATTGATGTAGTAGTAGATATACTTGATCTATGTTACTCATGTGGCTCTATTTAATTTTAAAATGTATCAACCTTGTGATTCTCTTCTGGCTATTTTAGCATGTCATGCATTCAAACGAGGCTAGGCAAAGAGTTGAAGAGGTCACAATAAGGTATTGATTTATACATATGCAATGAGTAAATGACACATAATGGGATGAGAATGCTGCGGTTAAAACCCTTAGCTAGGAAGTAGCATAGGTTTAAAACTTAAGATTTACCACAGCTAAAACCCTTAGCTAGGTGTGGGCTTTTGACTTGTCTGGAAGCGTTCAGTCTGTTGTGGGGTTGATCAGTCTATGCTCAATTGAAATGGTGATGGGGAATACCATACATAAAAAAGATGTGTTATCAACTTGTTAGTTATAATTAAGGATATAAAATGAATCATTGAAATAGATTCTGTAAACTAAGAGTTAACTGTAATACAGTATGAGATTGATCTTTTTTTTATGGTTGATATGTGGGAAACTTATAACAGCATTCTGTGTTTGTGCTGCTTTTCACACATTAGTACTCGTTTTATCTCTAATTTTTTTCAACTAAACACGTTTTAGAGCTGAATTTCTTTATGTAAGTTTGCTACTACGTTCCAAATAAACATCTATTTTGTGGTACTATAATTTAGTCAGTTTATTCTTGCACTTGATAATGTAAACAGTTCACCCGACCAGCTTTCTAATTCTGCCATATAATAATTTGTTTGAGAGAATGGCCATAAATTTTAGTAGGCCGCATCTAATTCTGCGGTCAGGTTTGGATATAAGTGTACCAACTATTATGTTTTTTCAGTCTGGGTGCATTAAATTTCTCTTACATATTTCTTTTGCTTTTGAAGTTCTTTACTACTCCACCTTATGCCTGTGAGCCTTCAAGTCTTCCACAATATCCCCCAAGCAAGGAGATGGACGCTAAACTAAGAGATGAAGAGGCTAGAAGGTTTGTGATTCTCAAATGATGCCGAATACAAGTCTTTTCAAATGCACTTTCTAGAGCCTTTTAGAAAATTGAACATGATCTTCTCATAATTAAACTCTGTAAATGGTATTTTGTGGATATATCCTTATTAAAATACTACATATTACATCCATTTAATTGATTCCAATAATCTAGACTAATTGAGAGTATTGTAACTTAAGAGATATGATTAGGCTCTTACTTAAAAAGATATTGGAGTAATCAATTCTTTTTCCTCCTTCATTCACCTAATGTCTGTTCTAATCATTCTTTTATTCCTAGAATGTCTTTTTTTTAATATTAAATTTGGCTATAATAGTGCATGCTAGTATTTCATCCCTTCCATCGCTCTAGTTAATGATCAGTTTGTGGGAACAATGGTTGTGTGTAAAAACTGTCATTTTTATTAGATTTATGACCTCCTGTATCTTTGTGCTAATCCCTGGATGGAAGTGAACTCATTTACCTGACCGTTTCATTTGCACATTCATAAGGTAAATTTACTTGGATTAAATTTATGATTGTAGGTTGAGAGCTGCTGGGAGGGCCAATGGTGACAGCACGAAGAAGACACGGCCACGTGATCGGGCTCTGAGAGCAGTTCCTGCTCCTGAGGCAAATGCAGAACTCCAAGCAAATCTGGATGTAATTTATAATTCTCTGCCTCGTAGTATTCATTTTATTGATTTTATTTCTGCATTTGAGATTTTTTTAAAAAACATATCAGAAAGAGAAAAAATTTAGTACAAACCACTAGATTTAATATTACAAATGATTCAACAGAGATAGTTGGGGGGATGGAGTGGAGGGAACTTTAGGATGTGTGCCCTTTTTGTCTAATCTCCTCGAAAGAGACCATGCAGGAGGGTGCTTAGGGAGGTTCCCCTCATTTATGATTAAGCGGCAGAACCACTGGCTTATAAAAACTAGTGCCAGAACCACTGGCTGATAAAGACCAGTGCCGCAAAAATGACCAAACACACTTCTATCAGAATAAGAGAGAGAGAGAGAAGACTGTTAATTTCACACTTCTTTTTTGGGTAAATTTACAGAAAAGGCGTCTCATCACACATGCTAATGCGAAGAGTAAGAGTGAGAAATTCCCCCCTCCACACCAAGATGGGGCCCTCGGCTTCCCCCTGGGCTCATCGCATCACATGGAACCTGCTTTTGAACCACCCGATCCCTCGTCATTCTCCACGGTGTTCCCCTATCAGAAAGGCCAATCTGTATCCACTTGGTCGGGCCCACTCATTGACCCTGCAGCTGTCGGCAATCCAAGGAGAAAGAAGCAACAACATAACACTCGCTCGAAAGATAAGAGCAGTTCTCGAGTCAGATAGGCGATAAAACATCTTGGGTATGCTCAATACTTGTTTATTGGATGGGGGGATTCAAGAGATCAATTTTTTTTCGGTGTATGTTTTTTTTATTGTATTTTTTATTGCATGATTGGCGACGATATAAGTTTGTAGGTTGTAGAGGATTACTTGTTCACCCTGTATATTTCTGTTTTTTTCATTCTCAATTTCTTCCTTTTGTTGAGAGATCAGCTAATAAAATGATATAGAATCGTAGAATCCAGATGTGTTGTTGTAGACAGGCTCTGAGATAAGCGGGAGGATGTTGATGAGTTTTTTCCACTGTTTATTGAGATGAGGCGGGGGGGTATTGATGAGTTTTTTCCACTGTTTATTGAGATGAGGCAGGCCCAAATGTCCATTTTCTTTGCATTTATCTGTCAACGGTAGTATGTTGCTGCGTCATTTTTGTGTACTGCCTTGTGTTCAATTCTCAGTTGACATGTTACCTTCACAATTTTGGTTGTTGCTCCTACCGGAGATTGCCTATCAGATGTTGCCTTCAGGTTTTCGTTCTCATTGCATAACATTTTCTCAGAATCTGTGTATGATCCTTTGGCAACTAAAAACCATTTCTTTTGTTCGACACCAGCCCATGGACCACACCTTTCTTTCCGTGGGTGCAGTTGTGAGGGGGACTGGGTTTGCTCTTAATGTGCAATGTGTCTCGTCAATGTTCGATAATATCTTACCTAAAAAATGTACCATAAGCTTTTAGACTTTTTTTTAAAAAAATCGTTAAATGGTGGGTTAAAGCTCCCTGCATTTCATTAAAAGGATTTAACAAAACATACAACAAAAAATACGCTAATGCAGTTCAAAAAATCCAGCAAGCTGGGTCCTGGAATTCATACACCCCAACCAACAAATAAAAATATAACAAAACCTAATCATTCCGGTTGACCGATCTCGCCACAACAAGTTTCTCGTGCAAATTTGAGCTCATTCTCTCTCTTTCCCTCGCTTGTACTCCGTTTGTCCTCGCCGTTACCCGCAACCGCCACGTCGTCGCTTCTAGCAGTGTATACGTCAACTACAAATACCATACGAGAGACGGCAGATACCACCAATCTGATATACCCATTTTCAGATTGTGACATCATTCTCATCCCCTCGCTTGACCACCATTGACTATCACCTGCCACCTCGCAACCGAAGCTGTCGTCGCCCCCCATGATTCCACAAACGCTTCCAAGCTCCCTGATATGAGAGAAACCCTAGACACCTCTCACTTTGATCTGAATAGATCGAAGTCGAACTCAAACTATAAACTTGCTCGACTACCGTCCCCCCACACCAACTAGGATTCATTTTCTTGCTGATTGAAGGTTGGTTGTAATTTGGATATTTATGGAGAAGAATCATTTGGATGTAAGGGAGTGCCACCGAACTCAACACAAATTCGAATTTCAAAAACTAAATTGAAACTCAAAACAACCCCCACTGCCTTATCACTCCCAATTTCAATCCCCCGAGCTACTCTCCCCGCCCCCCTATGCGATGACCTGCCAACTCCCACACTCGTAGCGCCTGCCCCGACGTCAGGCCCCAACCCCCGACCACCTGACTACACCGGCAACCGTCGCAGACCACGCCCAAACCTCGACCACTTCGACCCCGCCAAAGATCCATTTGGCGCCTACGATATCGCCGCTTGCAGCCTTCGCCGCCCCTAAACCATGACCAACATTCGAGATGCCCCAAACCGCACCCGGAGTCGTCCCCCATCAGTGCTCGTGATCGGCGGCACCCCTTCAACACCGCTGTCTGATCCGCCACCTAGACGTGAACACTATCTCGAACTCCGGAGCTCGACTATGCTGTATGGTCGAAAAAGTCATGGAACCCCTCACAATAACGTTCTATGGTAGTGAATAGAAAGAGAAAGGGAGAGAGGCAACTAGGAAAAAAGGAAGAGGACAAAAAAGAGAGGGAGGAGAGGACGGGGTAAGGGAAAGGAGGGGGGCGGCGAAACCTTAGCCGACACTTTCCTCCTAATTCAGATATTGGATTTGATTCTTTTTTGGTTTTTTTTTTTGGGGGAGCTTCGACGGGGTGAAAGGGGGGAGGCGGCATGGGCGCGTGGCTGAGGTGGGGCGACGGGTAGGTAAAGGAGGAGAGGCGGCTAGGGTGAGAAGGAGAGGCGACGAGGGGATTAGGGTTTGAAAAGGGGAGGAGAATGAGTTTCGAAATTCCAAATCGCATAGATACAATCTCGTAGACATTGTGTCCATGATCCATTGGTTTTCTGTCAATGTTCATTGTACAATGTGTCTGGTATTGTTTCTGGAAAGTTTTGAACCCACAAAATTCAACCAATCGGCAAAATTTTTATAATGTAGAGTTAAACCGGCATTGTTAGGAGTGTATCAAAGTTTCTAGTTCACCGAACAGTATAATGTGTAGTGTTGTCTACACTCGATGTGCTTTGAATGAGAGGTTGAAAAACCAATTAAAAGTACATAAAATCACGCCCATACCGCATAATTTCTGAAATATATATATATATATATATATATATATATATATATATATATATATATATATATATATATATATATAAACTAGATTATCAAGGGCTGTTCATTTGTTCAAGATAGATACCATTCACAAATTACTCGAGTATGAAGTGCTCACATTCACACACGCGCCCCCCCCGCGCACACACACACACATGATGTGAGTAAATAATCCAGCACAATCATGGCCATCTGATCCCCTCAAGATTCGGTCATCTATGATCATCAGGATTGAGGATTCAATGAGCCTTCTGTTGCTTCAGGCCCCCAAAAGCGGGTCAACCCGGCCCGTTAGGGTTAGGAAATAATCCAGCGCAATCATGGCCGTCTGATCCCCTCAAGATCCGCTCATCTATGATCATCAGAATTGAGGATTCAATGAGCCTTCTGCTGCTTCAGGCCCACAGAAGCGGGTCAACCCGACCCGTTAGGGTTAGGGCTCCCACTCTCTCTGCCTATAAATACCAGACCCCCTCTCCCTTCCTGCAGGTAATAACTCTTTCCCCACTAAAACCCTAGCTCCACTTTTTCCCAGTGACCGACTAGATCATCGGAGGGTCTGTCGACGGGATCACCCCTGGTATCTCTAGGCGTTTTGCAGGTACTCAGGGTGGCCCACTACTAGCAACACCCCTCTCCTGCTCCTAACCAAATCCTCATCTCAGATCCAGATCTGTGGTTGAGATCTGTCTCTCCCTCTACAAATAACAGGAACTCACATCTGTTGCTCCCACCCCTAAATCAACAGCATCATATTGGCACCGTCTGTGGGAACCAGACAGACCGACTCGATCACAGGTTTGGATCTCACCCAGCCGCTGTCCCCCTTTATGGCACCCAAAGCCAGGAGAGCTTTCATGGTGGGATGTTAGATTGACCTCCCTCCTCATTCTCGCAGTTACACGAACACACAGGGGTCTCAGAGGCCATAAGCCGGAACCGTTAGAACCTAGGCCGAGTGCTTCACGCTCGGTCGCAGATGACCCTCACCACGTCATCGATCATCGAAGCCCGTGGATGACCTTCGGCATCAACTTAGCCGATCGAGGGTCAGGGCTACCTCCTCCAACCAGGCTCCGACCCACAGCATTCACCCTTCCTGAGGCCGAGAGAGAGGCGCTCCTCGAGAGGCCTTCCACCCCCTCGCAGGTGAAGGCGAACAGATCCCGATCACGAGAGCCAAGTTTCAAGATTTCAAAAACGAGGTCCTCCAGGCCCTTCGAGGTGACCCCAAAACCGAGCGTCAAGGTGACCACTCTCACCAGGAAGAAGCTCGAGGCAGTGAGTCTCATGGCTCTACTCAGCCGCCAAGATGGGAAGGGGCCGTCCTTCAGCGCCTCCAAGAAATGGAGAACCGCCACGCTCGGATCTGCGAGGGCGGGTTACAACCCAACCGGGGACATCAGCCTAGCGACCCCCATTCTCCGCACCAATCCCCGACGCTGAGATTCCAAAGAATTTCAGACCTCCTCAGTTCGAGATTCACAACAAAGAGTCTGATCCTGCTGATCACATGGAAAGGTTCAAAACCCTCATGATGATTCACAATGCCTCGGATTCTCTCTTCTAAGGTGCATTCCCAGCCACTCTGCGTGGTTCTGCATGGGAGTGGTTCTCAAACCTTGTCCCCGACTCTAACTCTATTTTCTCATTCGATCAGCTCAAGTAAAACTTCCTTGCTCACTTCGTGACTAGCCACAAGGTCGAGAAAACAAGCGCATCCCTCCTGGAATTCAAGCAAAAAGAAGGGGAGTCCATTCGGGACTTCTTGCAGATTTCACCACCGAGGCTAGGGCGGTCTCTTCGCTCGACGCTGGCGTCGCGTCCACAGCCTTCCTGCATAATGTTCGCCATGGCCTGCTCAAGGCATCCCTGGCGAAGAAGCCACCTATTGATTTTCCCGACATCCTCAACAGAGTCGAAAAGTATATCCGAGCTGAGAAGGCTCTGCACCCAGAAGGCCAGAAAAAACCCCAACCAAGGGGAAGAGAAAAGCTGATGACTTCGAGCCTATGAATGTAACACCCCGAATTCCAAACACAAGTAATTCGAAGCACAAACATGATCTTTACTTCAATTTCGTACAAAAATACAAGGAATTTAAAACTGTTTCAATACAATCTAGTTCTTTACAGTGCACAACAAAATTTACATATAAAGTACAACTTATATCATCAAGAATCTTCAACCCTACAGCAACCATCGACACCAAAACTCATGCCCACATCGCTCGCTAATCCAATCCTATAAAACTTGAGAATTGTGGGCACGTCAGTTGCATACAGTTGACGCAATGCTATAATACAATGATTCCTCTATTTTGACGATCACACACTTGAATGCAGAAACATAAGATGTGACTATCCTAAACATATCAGTATATGATATGAACCTAGTGACTAATGCAGACACTTATGCTAACAATGCAACTCTAATGCGCACTTGTTCAGATTCTATGCATCCCATACTATATAAGTTCGAGGGAAAGCCCTTCACGTGCTCCTCATTATAGGGTTCAATCCCTTGTTATGCAAACCTAAAACCACGACGAACTTCAAGATTTAGACGTACTGTGAATACTGGTTCCCACCCCGATAATTCTGAAATTCAAACTCCTTCCTCAGATAATCCTGGAGACTATTTTACTCCCATTTGGGAATGTTTGGAGAGTACTTCCCACCGCAAGTGATTCTGGAACCCTCATCACACGAACGTCCTATGAGCGTCACTTCCATCTGGATAATTCTAGAGATCAATCCATAACCGTAGATAATCCTGGAGGCTATTTCACTCCCATCTCGGAATACTGAGGAATATCTCACACCGCGGATAATTCTGAAGCCCTCATACTCACGTTTGCTTTTGACTCGTCACATCTCCCTTTCTAGTTCCTGTCCTTAGTCCAGTTATAATTTTTATGACCTAGAGCTAGCTTACCCTACCAGATTTAAACCAAATCAATGAGAATGTTAGCCCACATTGGCTACTTTACAAATTTTCATTTATCAATCTTGCCGGCATTCTGGGTCTCACTCAGCCTCTAGAATCCACACATCAAAATCATAAACTCGTTATGTTATTTTTAACCTCTTTTATAAAAATTCTTTATTCATTCGTAAAACTCATTTCATTCCCTTATACATTTCTTTCCATTAGTCAATCTCAAGCTATTTCACCCATTATAAAGGAATTTTTGATGAAACATTATTTAAATAATTTTTTTCAAACTATAGTTCAAATTTCTTAAATCCATAACTTTTCTTAAAATCTTAGTTCATCCACTAAATTAAATAAACTCCAATTTGAGTATATTTTAAAGTACATATAAATCTGTAAATAATTCTAGATCAAACAATTAAAATTTCATCCTTGTAATAAAAACTAATTTAATAGTTTAATTCTTGTCCCCAATAGGCTTGAATTTATCTATATATTCGCTTCAAATTTATTTAAAAATACACTGATTTCTTTTAGATTAAATTAAGATAAAAAGGAAAAATTAAATGAAGATAATATAAATAATAATAATAAAACAAGTTGAGCTCCCCGTGCTTCAAAACCAGAGTACATAGTGCTCCAATTCCACCGCTCGAACCAGTCCGCCAATCTCTCATTCACGGAACAAAATTCTTCACAATACCTTATATGGGTTTCTGTCTCGGAAATTGGTTAAATTAAAAATTTCAAAAGAAAATGAAATAGCCCCCCAAGGAATCAAACCCGTGATTAACCCGACCCCACGCCAGTCACTCACACACTAACCAGGATGCCAAACCAACTCACTATCTACAATTATAACACAATTGTTTTGAATATGAAACTCTCTGTTTCACAACTAAGATAGAAATTTAACTGTAACTCGATTTTATAATCATTCTCACAATTACTATGCATTATATTACGATTCCTGATGAATTTAGAGAGAGAGACTTTTACTTAATCTAGTGTATTTCGACATAGATTTATGCATATAACAATCTACCCCTATCTAATATGAAATTTATCATACAATCCGCATATATAAATTTCGTCATACTCATAGTTCAAATAAATTTAATCACATGAACAATTATTCATTTAATGGCTAGAATTTAAAGAAGCAATCACGTATGACATTTTCACAAACATGAAATCAAATCATCATTTTACATGTTAATTCTAACGAAGTCACTACTATATTAATTTAGACAAAATCTTGAGAATACTCCTACACATACATTCCACATATGAATTTAATCATCTATATATTTATGGCTAAGCATGCACAATCTACTAAAGCATTAGAAAATAATAGAAACACCCATTATATTTTTGATGAATCCCTAGCAATTAGAACTCCTAAAACAAATCTCCAATCTCATCTCCTCCAAAAATCGAGCTCCAAGATGTGAAAATGAGACAAATAAAATCTCCCCCCTCACAAACAGTGGCCGGGAATATGTAAATGAGAATGAGTGTGGCTTTTTATTTCCAAGAAGAAATTACCCACGACTAAAATAAAAAAACTATCTATGATTTAATAACTACCCACTAAGTTATGCTTCTTATACCAAGTCAAATTACCTCCTCTAATTTGACCGGCCAACCAATGTTGGGAAAACACGGGTTTCAAATGTGTTGGTGCGTCCACATAGGTTGCACACAAAAATATTAGGAATTTTATTTAATAAATTACATATGTTACTCAATTTAATATGAATTTAATAAAACTAGTTTAAATTAATCATAATAAAAAGTTTTTATGCACATATAAAAATAATCATACACACTTCATTAATTTTATTTTGAAAAAGAATACAACTGACACATGCACTGCAAACACGTGCGTCACGCGTATCAATAAATATTCAAATACAAAATGGATTTGAGCAACGGAGAAATGTTTATAAACAATCGAAATACAACATACGTAAAAATATTTATATTAATAATGTTACGAATATTACATGTAACGGTACAATATATGTGCGTAACATCTGTGGTGCCAAATTGTAGTAACTTAATTTTGCGGGGTGTTACACTCTCCCCCATAGAAAAATTCTGTCCTTAGAACTTAATAGGGTAAAAGTTGTATCTTGAACACACCTTATAAAGAAATTGATAGATAAAGATAGTATAAAAATACATAATGTGGAAAACAAGATAAACTTAAAACAAAATAGATAAATAGGAAAACATGAGTATCAAGTAAGATATACAAGTGAATAAGAGTATAAAGCGAAAAAGAATAATAAGATCGAAAAAACTGAAGTATTAAACAAACTAGAAAAATTAGTAGAAAAAAAATGTGACATCTTCATGGAAATCGAGGTAAGGACATCTTCCATCGTCCTCCCCGATCGAGCAACAACAGGAAGAAGGACAGAAGATTCTACTACTGGTTCCATCGGGACCACAGGCACGAGACTGACCATTGCTGGGCCCTCAAAGATGAGATTGAGGCCTTCATCTAGAGGGGGTACTTAAGGGATTTCACCTGAGCTAACCCAAGGGACCCGAGATCTTCGCGTCCTCCTCGAACACACAACAGGCGCCCGAAGCCCGAACCCTAAGAAGCTAGGGGACCGGCCAATCTTCACTGTGTCCACGACGAACCCGTGGGAGGAGAGTCGAACACCTCCTGTAAGGCCATCGTATGAGTGGTTAACTCGGTCCACAACTCTTTGCCCCTCGGGGAGCAAAAACTGGCAGTCTCATTCTCCGCGAAAGATATGGAAGATGTCTGACTGCCTCATTGCGATGCCTTGGTAGTCAGCCTCAGAATGGTAAATCACGAGGTCCGCCACATCCTCGTTGACAACGGAAGCTCTGTCAATATTCTGTTCCTGGTCGCGTTCGAAAAGCTCAAGCTCTCTCGCGAGAAGTTGAAATCGGGCGGCACGCTTTACGGGTTCTCTGGCGTTCCAGTCCAAATTGAGGGAGTCGTCACACTTGATATAAAAACCGGTACGACCCTGATCATTCGGACGGAAGGATGGACTTCATGGTGGTCAACGTTAAGGCCGCGTATAATGCCATCCTCGGCAGAGCCGACCTCTCCTCCTTCCAGGAGGTGTAACACCCCGAATTTTATTTACATGTAATTCGTAGCACAACAGGATCTTTTACTTCAAATTCGTACAATTTTACACGGAAATTAAAACTTTTTATTAAAGAACACGGGTCTTTAAATCAACGTAGCAGAAATAAAAAAAATACGACAAGGTAAATACAACTTTTAACATCAACAACTTAAATCATGATAATAGTCTTTAAAATCAATCATCTTCATGCCCTCTAGCTAATCTAAGTTCTGCACTAGAAAAATTATAGGCACGTCAGTTGCTTACAACCGACGCAATGTTATCAAGCAGTGATCCTTGCTATGCTGTAATGTAACGATTCTCTTACTTTAGCAACCACAAACTTAAATGCATATAAAAGTGTAAAAGTGTGACTATCCTAAACATGTCAATGTATGAAATGACTTAATGCCTAATGCATATGTTATACTACAATGACACTAATGCATACTTATTCGGATTCTATGCATAATGCATCCCATTCTACATAAGTCCAAGGGCAAGCACCTACGTACTCCAAATTATAGGGTTAAATCCCTCGCCATGCATCCTACTACTATGAATATTAGAAGATTTAGATACTCTGCAAATATTGGTTATCGCCCCGGAATACTTGAGATCAATCCCGCTCTGTTGATCATTCTGTGGCCCTTTCGTTCGTCGTCCCGGAATACTGGAGATTGTCTCTCTCCGCGAGTCATTCTGAAACCATCATCGCACAAATTCCCCATGAGCATCACTCTCGTCCCAGAATACTGGAGATCATTCCCGCTCCGTAGATCATTCTGTGGTTGGCCCTTACGTCCATCGTCCCTGAATAATGAGGCCTGTCTCTCTCCAAGGATCATTCTGGAGTCCATAACTCACGTATTTCATCATGCCATCAACTAGTGCCTGTCCTTAAGTTTAGGTTTTAAATCATCACAACCTAGAGCTAGCTTACCCTACCGGACTTAACTCAACACAAGAGAAAGTCAGCCCACGCTGGCTACTTCTCAAAGAGAGAGTCAACCCACACTGGTTACTCATCAAATTTCCATTATTCACAATGCCAGTTATTAGGATCTCGCTTAGCCTCTAAATTCCAACAACCATCTCATTCTAGATATCAAAAAAGTTATATCCAACCTCAACAATAATATTTCAACTTTCAATCATCAATTCTCTTTATTCATGAAGTAACACTTCTTGGTTAACCAATAAAATTATTCATTTTAATAATTCACAATGCTCCTTTGATTAATAAAACCCCCTTTTCACATCCATTTACACTTCAATTATGAATCTCGAGACCCTTTCGTCCGTCATCCCAGAATACTGGAAATTGTCTCTCTCCGCGAGTCATTCTGGAACCATCATCGCACAAATGCCCCATGAGTGTCGCTCTCGTCCTGGAATACTGGAGATCATTCTCGCTCCGTAGATCATTCTGTGGCCCTTACGTCCATCGTCACTGAATACTGAGGACTGTCTCTCTCCAAGGATCATTCTGGAGTCCATAACTCACGTTTGCTCTTATTTCATCATGTCATCAACTAGTGCCTATCCTTAAGTTTAGGTTTTAAATCATCACAACCTAGAGCTAGCTTACCCTACCGGACTTAGCTCAACACAAGAGAAAGTTAGCCCACACTGGCTACTTCTCAAAGAGAGAGTCAAACCACACTGGTTACTCATCAAATTTCCATTATTCATAGTGCCGGTTATTAGGGTCTCGCATAGCCTCTAAATTCCAACAACCATCTCATTCTAGATATCAAATAGGTTATATCCAACCTCAACAATAATATTTCAACTTTTAATCATCAATTCTCTTTATTCATGAAGTAACACTTCTTGGTTAACCAACATAATTATTCATTTTAATAATTTACAATGCTCCTTGATTAATAAAACCCCCTTTTTCACATCCATTTACACTTCAATTATGAATCTCAATTCAAAAATTGTTTAAGATTAAAAACACAATTTCTTAAAGAAGTTCATTATTTAAATCTCATCATTATACAATAAAAATCATCTCTATTTCTCAAAATATTTCTTAAAATATTATAAAATAATTTCCAAGTGATTTAATAATATTTTAGAATATTTATATGATTTTTCTCAATTTTAAAGACTTGAAAAGTCTCAAAATAAAAATAAAAATAAAAACTATAAAATAATTTCCAACTGATTTAATAATATTTTAGAACATTTATATGATTTTTCCCAATTGATGGTTCCCGCCTCGGAATACTTGAGATCAATCCTGCTCCGTGGATCATTCTGTGGCCCTTTCGTCCGTCGTCCCAGAATACTGGGGATTGTCTCTCTCCGCGAGTCATTCTGAAACCATCATCGCACAAATGCCCCATGAGCATCACTCTCGTCCCGGAATACTGAAGATCATTTCCGCTTCGTAGATCATTCTGTGGCCCTTACGTCTATCGTCCCTGAATAATGAGGACCGTCTCTCTCCAAGGATCATTCTGGAGTCCATAACTCACGTATTTCATCATGTCATCAACTAGTGCCTGTCCTTAAGTTTAGGTTTTAAATCATCACAACCTAGAGCTAGCTTACCCTACCGAACTTAACTCAACACAAGAGAAAGTCAGCCCACACTGGCTACTTCTCAAAGAGAGAGTCTAACCTACACTGGTTACTCATCAAATTTCCATTATTCACAATGCCAGTTATTAGGATCTCGCTTAGCCTCTAAATTCCAACAACCATCTCATTCTAGATATCAAATAGGTTATATCCAACCTCAACAATAATATTTTAACTTTCAATCATCAATTCTCTTTATTCATGAAGTAACACTTCTTGGTTAACCAACAAAATTATTCATTTTAATAGTTCACAATGCTCCTTTGATTAATAAAACCCCCTTTTCACATCAATTTACACTTCAATTATGAATCTCGAGACCCTTTCGTCCGTTATCCCGGAATACTGGAGATTGTCTCTTTCCGCGAGTCATTCTGGAACCATCATCGCACAAATGCCCCATGAGTGTTGCTCTCGTCCCGGAATACTGGAGATCATTCCCGCTCCGTGGATCATTCTATAGCCCTTACATCCATTGTCACTGAATACTGAGGACTGTCTCTCTCCAAGGATCATTCTGGAGTCTATAACTCACGTTTGCTCTTATTTCATCATGTCATCAACTAGTGCCTGTCCTTAGGTTTAGGTTTTAAATCATCACAACCTAGAGCTAGCTTACCCTACCAGACTTAACTCAACACAAGAGAAAGGCAGCCCACACTGGCTACTTCTTAAAGAGAGAGTCAAACCACACTGGTTACTCATCAAATTTCTATTATTCACAATGCCAGTTATTAGGGTCTCGCTTAGCCTCTAAATTTCAACAACCATCTCATTCTAGATATCAGATAGGTTATATCCAACCTCAACAATAATATTTCAACTTTTAATCATCAATTCTCTTTATTCATGAAGTAACACTTCTTGGTTAACCAACAAAATTACTCATTTTAATAATTTACAATGCTCATTTGATTAATAAAACCCCATTTTCACATCCATTTACACTTCAATTATGAATCTCAATTCAAAAATTGTTTAAGATTACAAACACAATTTCTTAAAGAAGTTCATTATTTAAATCTCATCATTATACAATAAAAATCATCTTTATTTCTCTAAAATATTTCTTAAAATACTATAAAATAATTTCCAAGTGATTTAATAATATTTTAGAACATTTATAGGATTTTTCCCCAATTTTAAAGACTTGAAAAGTCTCAAAATAAAAATAAAAACTGAAAAGAGGACACTCGTATTTGAACCTAAGACCTCTAGCCTGCAACTAGCAAGCCCAACCACTAGGCCAACTCTCAATTGGTGAAATAAATCTAACGCAGTGCTTTAAATACTACTCCTACTGTTATTTTATATAAATATCAAATTCTTAAAATAAAACAGAGCCTTCCCTGGCTCGAACCGTGACCAGAGACAAGCCCCCACCACCACGTGGCAGCGTTGGCGCACGTGCTAGCCACCAAGGCCAAAGTCCACTACTAATATTATATCGGTTAAAATTCAAATAACCCATCTTTCTGTTTTCATCTTAATTCTATCTTTACATATATTTTACAACTTTATTTGTTTCCCCCAAATTAATAGTTCATAAATTATGACCATAAATCTCCAGAATGTTTTCTTACTGATTTTTATCATAATAAAGTTAATTTACGCATACATTTGTAAATAGTGATTTTAGAAACAACATAAACATACACTTTTTATTTATTAATAAATGACCTCTTTAAAACCACTAATCAAGATTTTATTTTCATTTTTATCAATTTCATGAGAAGTTATCATCTCCTGTTCAATTATAAATTTTCCCATTGTTTACCCAACTTTCTTTGCATAAATTAACAGCTTTGTTAATTGTGCCTAACAACATGCAACATGCTATTGAAATAGAAATTTAATTTAACAACATAATTTTATCATGATGAAACTTCTATTTAGCATACAACAATTTTCATGTTTTATTTCTACCAACATTCTAAATATCAAGACCGTATTTATCACAACAATCAACTAAAATTCATATAAGATATCAATTTCAAATATCAATTTTTCTACACATGCATACTACCATACTTTTAGAAAGTTCAAGAAGTCACTCACCCATACCAATATCTTAATTTCTCCTAGACAATGAACTCCGAGAAGCCTTCAAGCCTCCTTGAAATCCTCGCCCTAAAAGAAAATCCACAGCCAAGCATTTCGGTCAGCAAGCACAGGAACAACACCCATTTTGATTTTGTTTCTGTAACCCCCATTGCCGTAAATACGTATTTTCTGAATATTTTCCGTATTTTGATTATTTATAAATTTATTTTTTGTTTTAAACTCGATTTGGGCCTTCTATTAAAATCTTTTCTAGTCGGAAATTATATTTACTTCGAATAATAGTATATCAAAACTTCATTGTTTATTTTCTAAGTGATCGGCTATTTATATCTTATTTTATTACTATTTGGATTTCAATAAACTTGTTTATCTTAAATCCTATTTTGATATGTATATCATAATTATTCTTCGTGTTATCAGTACTATTATTAGTATTTTTACTACTATTATTATTACTTTTGATTTTTAATTTAAAAATATATTTCTATTGATAATTGTATTTGCAGTTATTTCGAATAATTTCCATATTGTAGTACAAATATTATTTGTTATATAATCCTACTTTCTATTGATTATTATATTCATTCTATTGGATCTTTTGAATTAAGCCCATCTCTTATTGGATCCTAGCCTACCCTAAACCTAATACCCATTAACCCAATTCTCACTACAAGGAATTTGACATATAGTGACAGCAAAAATTCGTGGGTAAAAGGCGAAAAACCGTAGGTATAGCCCTTAAAACCTATACCAACGGACATATTTTTCCGTCGTTTTTAATTAGCTATACCCACGGCAAAATGCCGTCACTATAGCCTATAGCGACGGTTTTTTCACCCGTTGGACAAAACCTCGGTGTTATACCCACGGTTTCGTATCCGTTGGTATAGATTTTAAAGACACCTTTTGCTTTCCTATACCCACGGTTGAAACTCCATTGCTATAGGTTTTAGCGATGGTTTTCGCATCCAATTATTTGAATATGTACTCATCGCTCTATACACAATTTTTTCTTATTAATTACGCTTATAATAATTTAATATTTTCTTTTATAATATTAATCCAATTATAAACTAAATACACAATAAAATAGATAAATGTGTTTATGAACAAAATTAAAAAAAAAAAAACTTCAATCATATTAAAAATTAAAGAAGTATTACAAGCATGTCAAATTACAAAATAGTTAATAACCAAATACACAATTGAATTCATGTGTGCAGACATGAGAATCAATACTTTAAACTACGATCAACATATTCAATGACATTATAAGATAACATTCAATTAACTCCTCACTTGAGATACGACACTAACAATTTTCTTATTTTACGGCAACCAGATCTTGATTGATCTTGATTCTCTTTGCAGTAATCTTCTTTTAGCATCCTGCAAATCTTCTTTACAAACTTCTTCACTTCATCGTTGGCAAACACAAACTCAGCTGCATTTTGAGCGAGTTCAATCATTTCTCGCTTGTTGAGAGCCCTTCACAAACAAAACAAAGCAAAAAGATCCAACTTTGGTCATCAACAAATAGTCAAAAAAAAGAACAGTGTACTCTAGATCTGAATTGCGATTTTCCTCTATAGAAAAATTGAACCAAATTACAACTATCAGATTGATGTCAACACTCGAAATTACCTAATTGATGACGAACTTCTAGGCTTAGGCAATCAAGAAGCAACCCTTCAAATTTCCTGAAGACTAATAATAGTCTGTATGTCCACAAATGAAGAGTTACCTGCATACTATGATGCAGCCTATTGGGAACTTGTAGATTACATGAGCATAATATTCCATTTAAAAGCTGTAGTAGTACAAGAGTACCTGTATGAGAAAAGTCATGTCAACAACCAGTGATGTGACCACGCCTAATACAAGTCCTAGAACTCCCTTGGTCACTGTAGAAGAACCAATATCAACATCTATCTGCACAAAATTAACCTCGGTAAGTTCCTTATGTTTTTTGCCTACAGTGAGATGTAGTCTCGTTTTGTAGTGCCAAGTGAAAATGTTCACATGTGAGATACCAATGAACAAAATGATGAATAATATTTCACATGCAAGTTTAATAATGTGTCATGTACTCCCACTCACTTCCAAATACTTTGGTCCACGAGTAAAGGTGTAATCAACTGATTTGGCCAATAGACAAGCATTACTTCCAACACTTTGACGGACGATCCAGGATCCCTACATAAACAGGACAGAATCAGGAAAGCTTGATACTAGGAACAGAAGCCAAAACAAGACTTGGCCAAAATCTGAAAAAGGAATGCAAACGCACAACCACAAAAACCTGATGTCAAGATTTGAGTAGTGATGTCTTTATTAATAACAATCTAGCATTTAAATAATTTTGCAAAGAAACTCAAAATGTAGCATGCACTACTTGCTTTCAAAGAAACTAAAATGAAAAAAAAAAAAAGCCAATTCATTCAGATTCAAGCTAATATAAATTCTTCATATCCTAGTCTACAATACATAAAGTTTGGTTGTCTTCAATAGATAAGGCTACAATAAGAAACAAAAGAGCGAAAAAGAATCCTATTTGAATATGTGAGAATAAAATCAAGTCTGCCACGTCAACACCATTATCCATAGAAAACAAGGCTAATACCCCCCCCAAAAAAAAACCAGAGAGATAACTGAGGGAGATGAAGACCTTAGGAACTGACGGAATGAGCTTGAACCTACTGATTCAAAATTCATCATCACCATCAAAGAAACGCTGCACTAGTGACCAAGGTACCAATCTTTGCGTTACAAAGTAAAAGACCAAACTGTAACAAGTTGAACCTGGAATCTACAAGAATAACAACATATTTCACTAGAAACTTCAAGGAAGGTCATATGCAAGTACAATTACGAAGAAGAGTAAAGGCAGTTAATTGTTTAACTAATATATAATTTCATGTTATATTGTTGTGCTAGGTAAGCAACCTGTACACTAAGAGGCATCT
This sequence comes from Hemerocallis citrina, assembly GCA_017893485.1. Lineage (NCBI taxonomy): Eukaryota > Viridiplantae > Streptophyta > Magnoliopsida > Asparagales > Asphodelaceae > Hemerocallis > Hemerocallis citrina. Next base: position 444,210,746 of record CM030358.1, on the reverse strand, counting down.
TTCTTCTTATTTGAGAATCTTCTTCATTTATTTATTTCTTTCCTCTTTAGAAAACTATTATTAGTGTACAGGTGAGAAGCATACAAACTATTATTAGTAGGGATGCTTTCGGATCGGATACGGATCGGATATTGGCTATACCAATATCCGTATCCGCATTCCAAAGATGGATTCGGATACGGATACGAATATGACTCGGAAAATAAAAATCATATCCGTATCCGCAATTTTCGGATACGGATGCGAATCGGATACGGTATACCGGATAACGGATACGAATTCGGATATTAAATATAAAGTTTTTGCTATTTATTTTTCTTAACTAGTCATTTAACATTTGTGTTTCTATTTCCTACATTATAATGCTCTTATAACTCTTAACACTTGTTGAATTTTTGTTGTAGGCCTAAAATGAAAGGACTTCAGTATATACAAAAGTTAAACAAATTGAAAACAAGACAGAGATTTTGTAAATTCATGATGTCATTTAGCTAAGGTTATTGGATATTTCTCCAATATGTGTTCCTTGTAATGCGATTATGCAAAGTGTACAACATAATATGTATATGAATTCCCATTTTCATATACTAAATTTGATAAGTGAAATTGGCTTTACACAATAAAATACTAAATAATTTATAACTAACCTCTCGTGCAACTTGTCAGACGTGAAGAGAGAGGGGAACAACCAAGGGAAAGATGTACCAATAATTCCCAGTGTAACTCCACTGATTGCTCCAAGCCTCCAATAACAAGTGACTTCATTAACATCCTTGCCTAACATTGAAATGAGGATATACTCAGCTTATCATATATCAAGAAAAAGAACATGCTAGACCTAACTATGCAAAAGGAAGGAAATAAAAGGGCACTTAACATTGATCTTGCTTTAAAATCTATGTTTATGTCAGCTACTGGTTTTATCTAGAAACCATTAACAATATAGATTTCCAGTACTAGCAAAATGATACATACCATTCATGAGGTTGCATATACATATCCAAATTGCTGAGCATATATGTATCTTTTCTTTGTTCAATGGCAGTTTTCTTTTCTACCTTGTTGCTCTTTGCATTTACTTGTAGTAGAATGAGGTTGTCTTCCTCCTCTTTGTTCAGTGGGCACGATGGCTGTTTTGAAGGAGCCGCGGATGATGGAGTTTGCTTGCTTCCTCAGTCTTGCGTTGTCTATTAGCATGTCGGTCAGAACCCTTCTCATCTCATTGTCTGCTTTGATTGGATCATCACCATTCATCGTGATAAGATTTTCAGGTGCATCAGTGATCTTAGTTTTTTCCTCGGCAGGGAAGGGATGCTCGTCATCTTGGGCGAGGAGTTGAGACTACATGGAGTATAAATGTCACATTATGCTTTATGATAGATTCAGAAATTCAATATATGTCAGAAATTTCATGAAATAGATGCGCCACATGCAGAATCTCAAGTACAGAACTTTATGTCAAAAACTCGTAGAGAGAAACATCGCTCAGTTGAGTATCTAGTCCGATGGAAACAGCATTTAACTAAACCAGTTAAAACAGAAAAACATAAAAAGAAATTCCATTTGCCCTTAAGACTAAAAAAGAACTGCAATGACAATTGTAAAGCAAACCAACATTTAGGTTTCCAAGTATTATGATTATCCACTTCTATATTATGGTTTGGTTAAAACTGCTCCCATAATCAACCAGATTGAATAAATTATACACCAAAGATATAAAATTATAGATTAGAAAGGAAATAGAGGACTAGTTTGAGGAGTTCAACACCATTAAATCATCCAAACAGATAGTTTCTCAGGAGTCAGGAATGAACAGGATACCTCAGCAATAAGAAAGCCAATTTTATTATCTGAAGTTTCCAGGTCTCCTAAAACATCAGATAGTGATGAAGGACTAACAGTAAAACTGTCCTCTTCTGCAACAAAGTTCACACTGCACTCTTGTAGCCGTTGGCAGAGAACTTTGCACTCATGCAAGAGCTCCTTTCTAGCAGATTTTGAGTACGCCCACCTTTGCTTCTCATTTTGAAGAACTGTCTAAAATATACAACCAAAAAAAGTATTTTAATATGGTAATTCAACAGAAAACTACTGACAAATAGATAGAACGTTTTAAAAAAATAGTCTGTTAGAAATGCAGAAAACTTACTCATAGCAAATGATATTGCTCAAACAATATTAGACGTGGATGTGATTCTTTTCTCAAATGATTAGAATGACACGAGGTGAATGCTAATCCACTATAACAAATTTGCATTTATGTGTTCTTTCCCGCACTGTTCAAGCATAATGAATATGGAAAATTATAACTGAACATCAACAGGACACATAACTGAATATACTAAATAATTTATAATTATATCAATATCAATATAATATAATACCTGAGAAGACTCTGGAGTCTGGACCAAGAACATCCTCATCATATTTTGAACATTTTTTGCAAAGAGAAGATTCCATAGGGATGACAAAATTGAAGTACATCTATGGCCCAATTAGAACATGCACAGGTATCATTCACTTCCTCGAAAATTTAATTCACAGTAAATTTCCTTATATCATAATTGATTATATGCATGCGCATAAACCCCACATGGAATGAGTATCTAAAGTCCCAAAATAAAAACCTTCATTATTTTGAGCTTTAACTAACAGAATATGCATTAGTAAAACTTGAAACTGTTTTCAGTTAATGGGACAACAGCAGCATTTGGTTATATATCACTCGTCGGGAGCTTCAGCAGTACTTTATAGGCTAAGGGCATAAATATCTATGTACATATATATGTACAGCCATATTTCAATATGCATAATAAAGCTTTTAAAAGAGCGCTGCTCTACTAAGAAAAAGAATAAGAAAGAGACCAAACAGAACCATTTTTGTCAAGTTTCAACAGATTCGCATTCTCCACCATCATTTGATTGATTAAAAATAAATATTACAACAATCAAAGAGGTGAAAATATTTGTACATGACATGACCAACATAATAATTCAGCAACAGCACTGGAATATTTTTCCTTTAGCTATCTTTATCGCTTGAGAGAGCACATAATTACCTGCCATGATCTCCATTTTACACATTCAGTAGATGGATAAAGTAGGTGACTAAGAACCATTGCTATTTCTACATTAACTTATGCTACCATGATGCGAAATTATGATATAATCAATTATCTAATTGATTATACAGTTTATTGCCTCTGGATGCGCAGTTTTTTTGACATACTGTATTACTTATTCTGATCATGACATAATAATAACACAGGGCTAGTATTGAAAATCCTGCGAACAAAGATAATGATTATGAAAGCAAAACGCATTTGCAATACACAAACATCATCACTTAGTCACACACACGCACACGCACACATATAAAAGAGAAACTAGACAAGAATTTTGTTAAAGATTGTTTTTCGGTACCCTAATTATCCTTGATTGATTATGAAACTTTCATCTTCTCTTCATTAAGTTCCTGTAAGAACCAACAACCAAGTTCCTCTTCGAGAACTGGTGAAAAATAGTTAAAACCAGATTATAAATTTAAAATTTTAGAAAAAAAACCCAAAATCTTAAAATGTTGTCTGAATCACACCATTCATTCACACCAGTAAAGACTTTTCCCCAAATAAAAGCAATCTGATTCTCAGTCAATCCATAAACCCACCAAACCCCTTCTAATAAAAACTATATTAACCCCTAAAAGTTTCCATCTTTTCTTCACTAATCCACAAACAGAGTCCTCGCAAACAAACCCATCACCCCATTTCCTACAAACTCCAACAAATTCTACCAAAACAATTAAATATCAAGCAAAACCCAAGAAAAATAATGCTGACCTCTTCAAAAGGGAGGTGATCAAATAGCGAGAAAAGGCCGACTTGCCGCTGTTTCTGGGCCCACAAATTCTACCAAAACAATTACTAAGGTAATTTATGTACTATGTACTATGTCTACGCCTCAAAAGCTCAGTTCAGGGCTAATTGTGCATTAATTAGAAACAGAGAACTGAAATCTAGAAACCCTAGAAAAAGTCTTGAGATACCTATTTCTTCTCATCGAAGAGTCTGCGAAGTTGGGAAGCGAGAACACCGGAGGAATCCAAAGCAGCTTCGCGAAGGAGGGAATCTTTGATGGAATCCATGCGGAGGGAGAGGGACTTTGATTCGTCTCTGAGGTCGGAGTTGTCGTTGGTGAGGTCGTGGATGCGGTACTTCTGGCCGAGGGAACGGAGGCTGAGCATGAAGATTCCGGTCATGAAGAAGAACTGGACGAAGCTCTCCTTCCTCTTTATCGCGTTCTCCATCAAACCAAGCGGTTTGCGGGTCACCGACGCCATTGATGAAAGCTTGAAGGGTTTAGAGTTGGAAAGAGGCGACGACAGTGGGAAGAGGGGGGCGACGGTAGCGGGAAGAGGCGACGGCAGCAGGGAAGATGGGGGCGACGGCAACAGGAAGAGGAGGATTTAGAGATTGGGTTTGGGGAGAGGAGGGATTTAGGAGTTTTAGAGGGATAAAATGAAATATTTTGGAGGAAGAGAGAGGAAAAATGAAAAATTTTGGGGGAAAATAAATTATGGACTATAACCACAGTGTTTTATCTCATTTGTAGGTATATGATACCTATACCCACAGTTTTAGAGATCCGTCACTATAGGTGTCCGTTGGTATATGGCAAATTCCTTGTAGTGTCTCCTGCTAATCTGTTATTGACCAGTCAATCCCAGATCTTCTCCCCCACAATCCCCACAATCACTCATAACCGTATCATCCTGTAACCCCCAAAATTGAGTCCCTTATAATCAACCCTATAATCTCTCCCCCACTATTATATCATTATTATTTTAAATAATCCCCCTCCCGACTCTCCCCCCCTTCCGTCTCCCAAAACCAACAGAAAACCCAACGGAGAACCCAACCACGACCACCCAACATCATCCCTTTCGAGCTCGACCACCATCCTCCTCGTCAACATCCCGGAGCCCCGTCTTCGACCCTCTCAGCGTGCCTCTTCATCTTCTTCATATTCTCCCCCTCCGTCGAGCTACTCTCGATAGTGCCAACATTGCTCTCCATCGTCGTCTCCTTCGAGCCACCGTCCCGTCGAGCCATCTGTTGGACTGTGCCACCGTCGCTTCCCGACCGCATCACACAGCAACCTTCCTCCTCCTCGATGTCCCGCCGAACCATCAAGTTCCCGTTGTCGTCTTCAACCTCGTCGATCAGCGCAGCAACCATCGACAGCCACAACCCACCTTCATCCTCCCACTTTGCCATTTCCATCGCCATCATCAAAGTCGAGCTCCCTCTCCTCTTTCCCGTTCACTGCCAAACCCAACTCCCCATCGTCGTCATTGTCTTAGCCATTGCCATTAACCCATTGCTGCTCCTCATATCTGCCTCAGCGACTCCTTCTGCTGCTACTCCTCCTCGTCGCCGTCTCGTCTTCGCCCTCCGTACACCCTCGCAACCACTGAAGAACCCCCCATCGTCGTCGTCGTCGTTGTCCAAGCCTGAACACCCCCTGTCTCGTCTCCCTTGATTTCGAGCGAAACAGAGCTCGTTCTTCGCGCCGCCCTTGGTCGTTGCCATCGCTCCTCGACCGCAGCACCGCCGCTCGTCGTCGTCACCCTCATCGTCACTGTCGCCAGATGCCGTCGTGATCACCACCGAAGTCTCCTGCTCTCTCTCTCTCTCTGTCGAGTGAGGAAGAAGCACAGTAGTAATTTTGGGTTGCTGTGTTTGTTGTTGTGGAGTAGGTGATCCCATCTCGCCGTTTGCTGTTTGGTTGAGTGAGGGATCTGCTATTGGAGGTTGTTGTGTTTGCTGTTGGGGATCCTAGTCTTGGATCCGCTGTTGGTTGTTGTCTTGTGTTTGCTGTTCGATGTTTTGCATGTGCCTCGCCCGTACTTCGGTTCGTCGCCCGGGATCCTAATCCCGTTATTCTTTAATATTTAGAATCGTCTCCTAACAGGAAAGCATCTCTTGAACTTATTTTTATTGTTTCTAGTTCAAGAAAATACTCCCTAAAATCCGGCAAGTAGTAATCAAATTGAATATCATATTTAATTGAACTCCATTGTTTATTTATTGTACCATGTTATTGATTCATAGTCTTCTCATCATGCTATTATTGTTGACTTCAATACAAAACCATAAATTTATTGTACTATTGAACATTCACATATACTACCTTGTCATTTGCTTGAGTTTGTACTGAGGTTCTGACCCGGTTCCTGACACAGAAACTTAAAATCTTGCACATATAAATCATAGTACACTTAGTCCATATATTGTTATGTTTTGCATATAAACCGTGTTTTCCATATTTCATGAATTATACCATGTGAATTTCATGTATTGTATAGTCTTGATATCATCTTGAAATTGTACTAGTGCTACCAGTCTCATCAATTGATCACATACATATTCATAAATGATTGTTAATAAAATGATAACAAGTTGGGGTTAAGGGTTGACTGGGTAGCTGATAATATAGTGACTATACCCGGAATTGTGGGCTTTGTTCCTAAAATATTGTGTCGGCTAGTGCTATCAATTTATTGTTGGATTCCTGACTACAGTATCCAAATTCATCGTGTATTGTTTTAGAATTATCGTACCGACTATTGTTATCGTTATTGTGCAAGAAATTGCTATTGTTATCGTGCGAGTACATGACCTATAGAATCTACCACCCTAGTCTAAACGAAATTGATTGTATGCATGGAACCTGTAGTATAGGATGCAGTATTACGTGTTTTAGTTAGGATTGATAAAAGACTTATAGACATAAATGAACACTGAACATTGACACTAATACTGAATACTGATTATTAAACATTGATTCCTAATTCTGAATTATTGATTATCAACTTTTGATTTTGTTACCGTTTATCATTTATTGACTCCGATATCGTTCCAATTTCTGTTCTTGTTATATAGTCCTTTATTTCCTATTTTACTGCTTCTTACTACTTGTCGTCCGAAGCTTGCTCTAACGGGTTCTCTTCCTCTTTCTTTTGAGTTATGTCATACATGTACAGTGATGGGTAACTGAAAGAAACTCGTCAAACTGTTACTGCATTACATATTCTCGAACTATTTGGTAAGTTCTTGTATCCCAGATTTGGTTATTTGATTTTATTCTCGTTTATGTGATTATATTTTCTGCAAGGTTGTGATTATTTCTTTTCATATTGTTGAGTTAAGACTGGTACAACTTATGAATGATGTTAAAATCATTCGCTGGGCCTTCTTCACAGGCTCGTATTCCTGTATTTGGGAAGCAGGGGCGTGACAGTTTCATTTTTTTGTTTAACTTTTTGATTAGGAGATGGGGTGGGGTTTTAAATAATTTAATTAATTATCCACTAAAATAATTTAATTACCCACAAATCTAAGTTAATTACTTCACTCACCTCTTCCTCTCCCCCACTCACTCCATCTAACAGCCGGCCAATCCCTTGGTGTGCACACACGTGCACATGCACTCTACGTGCACACACACTCTCATTCTTTTAATTCTTTGTTTATAATCTATTTGTATATGTTTGTTACATGACAAGTGTGTAGGATTAAAAATTATACATTTAAAATGTAGAATAAAATCATGGACTTCTCTTTTTGATTAATTTTCTAATGGGCTTTAAAATAGACTTTAGGCCTATGGGTTAAAATAAAATAAATAATACAAAATGTAATAAATAAAGTAAGAAGTAAAATGTGCATTATTTCTTTGAAAATTTTAAGGACAACAATGCATTCAAAGTTTTACGTGCAGTGCACGTGCAAAAAACTAATTTAAGAGAATAAAAACAGTCAAAATACAAAATATGTAGAACAATAATGTTACGGGTATTTCAAGTTACGCAAAATATACGTAATCGACACATGTATTGAAAGCACGTGCAATATACGTAAAAACGTAAAGATTAAAATAAATGTTTAAGTTGGCCAAAAATAGGATAAAATAAGTTTTGAGGGGACGAAAATTGTATAAATAGTTGAAATACAGAAATACATAGGAAAATACGTTACGACTATTATTCGTAATAGTACGAAATACACGTGCTTAACACACGTGGAGCAAAATTGTCATAACTCATTTTTGCGGGATGTTACAGGCACTGCCCTCCGCCTATCACCTGAAGATGAAATTCCCTACCGACCTTGGGGTTGGAATTGTTCTGGGAAACCAGGAGTTCGCATGTTCATGCTACATGGCTGCGGTGGAGGCCGGAGTTTTTTCCCTTCAACGCAGTAGAGCTCCCATCTGATAGGAGTCAGCTCGGCTCGGAGCCTGTCGAAAAATTGGAGGAGGTCCCCTTCTTCGGGGAGGACAAATCTAAATGGTTCCGATTGAGCCAGTCTCTCACTCCAGATCTTAAAACTGGCCCTCATTGACTGCATTTCCTAGAACTCCTACCTCTTTGCATGGACGCCCTCAGATATGTCGGGGATTTCAGAGGACATCATCATGCACAAACTGAGTGTCCACCTGGGCTCGAGACCATTCCAACAGAAGCGTCGCAAGTTCACTCAAGTAGACAAGCTCCTCTCGGCTTGGTTCATACAGGAGGTCAACTACCCAGAAATGCCACCTCCGACTTCCAGAAGTCACACTTCGATAACTTGGCATACAAATTCTGCTCCCGCAACTTCTTCAAAACTTCTGCCAATTGCTCAGCATGTTCCTCCTCTGACTTCGAGTATACCAGGATGTCGTCGATGAACACCACGACGAAGGAGTCTATGATCGGCCACATAACCTTGTTCATCATATCCATGAATATTGCTGGCGCATTCGTCACTCCAAACGGCATCACCAGAAACTCATAATGCCCATGTCGAGTCCAAAAATCTATCTTGTGCACATCTTCCTCCTTAACTCTGACCTGATGGTAACCTCATCGTAGATCAATCTTCGAGAACACAGCTGCATCCTACAGTCAATCGAATAGATCATCAATCCAGAGAATCAACTACTTATTCTGAATCTTCACCTTGTTCAGTTCTCGATAGTCATTGCACATCCTCATTGACCCATCCTTCTTCTTCACGAGCAACACCGGCGTACCCCATGCCGAAGCACTCGGCCTGATAAATTCCTTGAGCGGATGCTACACCTTTGTCGGGCTCACTGAACCTGCCCCTCTTCTCTGGAAATTTGCCTCTGCTGTGAGTCGCCGCTGCTGGCCTCTTGTTCTTGTTCGATGTTTCCTTCTTCAACTGGAACTGCTCCATATCTGCTTCTGTCATTGCTGCTCTTCTGACGAGCTTGTCAAACCTTCGAATTTCCAATGGTATCATCTGAGACCTTAGGTTCGACCTTAGGCCCTGCTCGGACTTCCTCGCTTTTCTTTCTTCATCCGCAATGAGCTCAGGAGCGTACCTCGACAACTGAGTGAATTTAGTCTCATACTCTCTCACAGACAAGTTGCCTTGCTATATGCTCAAGAACTCCATTGCCTTCTTCTCCTGTATATCCATGGGGAAGTAATGGTCCCCGAAGTCCTCTAGGAACGTATCCTAAGTTACCGGCTCCTCACTAAAAGTTCTCTTTACGGACTGCCACCAGACACCGACATCCTTCTCCAACTGCATCGTGGCTAACTTCACCTTGCTAGCCGTGGGAGTCTCCAACACCTCAAAGACAGTCTCCATCCATCTAATCCAGTCGTCGGCCTAATTAGGGTCGGCCTGCCCTTCGAACACAGGCGGCTTCATTCTCTTGAATGACTCCACTTGTATGACGGGATCCATATTTGGATTTGCTGGTCCTGCTCCAGGATTTCGACCCATCCCAGTAGTCATGAAAGCATTAAGAGTCAGATAGACTCTAGCAATCTCAGCTTCCAAGTCAAGTTTGCCCCCATTAGAGCTTTCACCTCCATCATCATTGCTTCTAGTTCGAGGACTGCCATCGTTCTGAGTTTACAAAACACACCATTTTGTTAGGAGAATAAAGTCATAAGAATTCACACCAATGCTCAAAACATAGAATCTTTATCCAATTGCCAAAATTTAATACATCAAAATATCAATAAATAAATTTATTTACCAAAGTAGTTCACACATCTCTTGAAAATTAACTAAACAACTTTAGTTAAATTAAAAAAAAACTCAAATAATACAATCATAATAATAATCAATTTTTGCGGCTCCTCTTGATCTCTCAGATTTCCTTTTGTAATACATCGAGTTTCATCTCCATCCTGTCTCAAAGTCGACTGTAAAAGTTCTCCCCCCCTTGGTGTATTCATCCAGTTTAGGCGAAACGCTTTTTTGCCGCTCGTTGCCCTTCTTCGAGATCCTTTATCCTCTCCTGCATAGATGTGTTACGTCGTTGGTTCTCCCCATGATGTTCCTTCAAGTTAGAAACTCGCCACTGGTACACATGCATCTCATGTCGAAGTGACGCGATGACACGATCCTTCCTGGTCAACCTAGGTGATTCATCTGATGATTCACCCAAAGATTCCCTAGGAGGGGAGTAATCTCCCAAGATTCCTGTGGTTCCTCTTCCTCTAGCTCTTCCTCTGGATCTTCCTCAGAATCCGCTAAGGGTTCCTCAAGAAAAAATCTTCTTCTTCCACGTTTTCCATGGGATTGTGATTATCAGCCATCCTACAGAAAAAGGAAAAGAACATCACTACAAGTATAGAGTAACATAAATGCACATTCAAACAACTACATATTCATGGCTCTAAGACTGATACACACCCTCTAATGTCCACCTAGGTACTTACACTCTAATGTCCACATAGGTTTATTCCCTATACCATGTTTAGTGTTACTTATTGAAGCATGCTCTGATACGACTTCTGTGGCGCCCCGAATTTTCATAGTAGAAATAAGAGACGCAAATCCAGAATCTTTATTTCAATGTAATCCAAACACAGTGTAAAACACAAGAAAAATACAACATTTCTTTACAACAATTCTTTATTACAATGCAAAATGAAAAATTTAAACATAATTATTGCAACACAATTCAACACTTAACTTCAGTCATCTCGAAATCCAAGCTTTAACCTTGCTCAAGCCACTTACCCGCAAATCCTACAAAATTGACCAAAAATTGGGCACGTCAGTTGAATACAACCGACGCAATACTATAGTAATAGGTACCCTCCAAAGTCTCACAATCGCAAACTTGTCACACAACATAAAATAAAACAACAATAAAAGATTCATAAATCAACGAGTGCTACTAAACTTAAGAGAATAAGTGTGTCAAAAAAACAAGAAAATAAGCTGAAAATAAGGTTCAATAAAACACAATGCACACTAATGCATACTTGTTCGGATTCTATGCATCCCATACTACATAGGTCCAAGGGCAAGCCCTTACGTTCACCTCATTTAGGGTTCGATCCCTCGCCATGCAAACTTACACCTGTGACTACTACAAGATTTAGATAATTTGTGAGTACGTAGCCCACGCCCCGATAATTCCGGAGATTAGTCCCACACCGCAGATGAGCTGGAGACACTTCCATTCACATCTCGATAATTCCGAGGATTCAATCTCACACCGCAAGCCATGACGCATCACCACCCACAAACATCCTATGAGCGTCGCCTCGATTCCCATAATTCCGGAGATCAATCCCACACCGCAGAATAGCTGGAGAGACTTCCATTCACATCGCGATGATTTTGGGGATTCAATCTCACACCGCAGACCATACAGAGGCCAACCTACTCATGTTTGCCCTTATTTCATCACACACCAACTAGTGTCTGTCCTTAGGTTTGTATTAGTGGCAACCTGAGCCACTTAGAACTAGCTCCACCCTACTGGAACTTACTTGCCAAACCAGGAACACTAGCCCCTCAGGCTAATTTCCTCCAATCAAAATATCCACTGGCGGTACTCTAGGGCTCGCTCAGTCTTTAGTTCTCACAACTCAATACCTCAAGTATCCATCTAGGGTTCTCACAATAACCCTAATTTGCAATCTAGAACCCCACTTGGTTCAATCAATAAAAGACCCTTTATTTACTCTTTTATGAAAATAACACTTTTCACAAAACACCACGGTTGTGAATCGAAATCTCAAAACAGAAATACTTCATTCCAAAAATAAAATATTTGTACATCCATAAATCTCTTTGTTATTCGCATTTCATTTAGGTCCTGTTTGGTTGGAGGGGAATGGAGGGGAAGGGAGGGGAATGGAGGGGAAGGGAGGGATTTTTTTAAAATTTTCTTGTTTGGTTCATTATTTAGGAGGGGAGGGGAGGGGAATGGAAGGGTGCAAAATCACTCCTGAGCCAATTTTGGCTCCCCTCCAATATTGTGGGAATTTGGAGGGGAGGAAAAGTGGGTCTAATTTTTTAAAAGTGATTGGACTAAATTGTCCTTTTTAGATCTAAATCCCTAATCTAAACCTAAAAAGCAGATTCTCTGTCTCCCCGACTCTCTCTATCCCACTCGCCCTCTCTCTTTCTCCCCCTCCTCCTCTGTTTCTTTGAGAACCCAACAGAGCATCGAGCCGCACCCTCCCGCTCATCCTCATCACCGTCGAGCCTCACCCTCTACCTCCACCGCAACTCGCCACCCTCTTCCCGTCGCCTCCCCTCTCATCTCCGTCCATCGATCCGCCGTCCCGCAATCGCCCTCATCTTCATACCCATCTATTGCCCACACCAGCTATAAGGTAATCATATAACCCATCGAATCTAGTTTTTTTAAACATTTTCAGATTTATTTATTCATGAGTGCTATAAGGAAAGACTACAAAATCTATTAAGTTATTTGTGATTATTAGGAAAGACTACTTAATCAGGTAGAAAATTTGTTTTTGATTATCAAGCTGTTTGTTTGACTCAAAAAAAATCATAATTATTAAAATGTTTGTGACTCAAACAAAAACAGAAAAATTGAAATTCTCAACAATCAATTTAATCACTGTTCGCACATTTGCTTCATACTCTATTGCTTTTGCTTTTCCATTTATTGTATGTTTAGATTTTATTTATGTATGTTTAGATTTCATCTGGTTTTGAAATTTCTAGTGGCCATAAAGTTTCATTCTAATTTAATTTTGTAAATGTTTTATTGTGTTAGATGGATCATCAAGATTGGAAAATAACAATCAATAGATGATTTGATTTGCACCGAAGAGCTGTAGCTCAGTTCATATGTGCTGTTGTTTATTACTATGTTAGGATGTCTCGTAAGAGAAAAGATAGTTATAGTATGAGCTCCGAGAGAGAAAGGGTACGTGCAGAAATAATGGGTCGAATTAGTAGCAGGGAAACTAGTAGAAATATATTAAGAATAGCTCCTCAAGCTTTCTTAACCTTGTGTGGTATGTTGGAAAGTGAGGTTGGGTTACGACCCACATGATGGTCAAGTGTGGAAGAACAAGTTGCAAAAACAATTTACAAATTATCACACAATGCTAAACATCGTGAAGTAAACTTTTGGTTTCATCGTTCTGGCGAGATGATTAGTCTTCATCTTCATCAAGTGTTGAGTGCTATCCTCGAATTGGAAGAAAAGTTCCTTGTACAACCCGATGGCTCAACAGTTCCTCCTGAAATAGATGGTAGCAGTAGATTTTACCCTTATTTCAAGGTAAACTTTTATCATTAAATTACTATACACTCAAACATTAGCATGATACACTTATATTATATTAATCTAAAAATGTTGTGTTAGGAATTATGTTGGTGCCATAAACGGGACACATATACGTGTCAAAGTATCTTCTAAAGATGCTCCCCGATATCGTGGTAGGAAAGACTACCAAACACAAAATGTGTTAGTAGCATGGACATTTGTTTTAAGGTTCACTGATGTGCTCCCTGAATGGGAAGGCACTGCCTCTGACTTAGGAATTATAAAGAATGCATTAAGACGAGAAGATAGGCATAAAATTTCTCAAGGTAATGAAGACCTTGTAATACATTGAAATTATTCATTTGTTTATTTTCAAACTATCACATTCATTATTTACCTTGATTATAGGGAAATATTACCTTGCGGATGCTGGCTTCATGTTGACAAGTGGACTGATTACACCTTATAGAGGAGTTCACTATCATTTGAAAGAATATTCAGTAAGAAATCCACTATAAAATCATAGAGAATTATGGTGGCATGATGTTTTACTAAACATTTTGTTGATACTTTTTCGTATTCTCTAAACTTAAGCATTTTTAATAGTTTATTTCATTGCCTATGGAGTTTGAAGACTTGATTTAATTAGTATTATGTGGAAAACATGAATATTTTGTCGAGCTTGGTTTATATATTAGCCTTCATTATTTTGTTAAGCATTTTTATTGGGACTAGTTGTATCTGCTTATAGGCCTGCATGTATTATTTTGCTAAGTTAGGTTAACAAGAAGTACAATAAAAAATACCAAGTTAGAATTAGAAACAGTAATGCATAGGCTCCCTTAAAATGTAAAAGGGTATAAAAGTAATTTAATTATAAATTCCTTTCTCTCCCCTTGTGAACCAAATAAGAAGATAATTATTTTCCCTCCCTTCCCCTTCCCTTCTCTCCTCGAACCAAACAGAAAATATGATTAAAATCCCTCCCCTCCATTAAAATCCCCTCCCCTCTCCTGAAGCAAACAGTCGTTACCATAAAAAGACTCTTTCTTACATGGAACAAAATCCAATCAACACAAATCCTTTAAATTCAACTTTTAAATCTCACTTTGCATACACACATAAAAACTCAATGAATTTTTCTAGAATTCAAATCAATTTAAACTGAAACAAGTCTCTTTATTGTTTGGGATCTCACCCCTAAAATCTAAAATTCTTTAGTTCTAAAAATCTGAAATTTTACCTCTTTTGAAACTGAAAATAACCTTTTAGAATTTAAGGTTTTCATATCTAAAAACTGAAACATATATCCCCTCAAAACTGAGAATTTCATCTATGAAAATATAGCTTTGCACCCTCAAAATCATTACTTGAACATACTAAAATTTGAAACTAGATTTTCACAAAATCTGAAATTTGCACATTCGAAACTTGATCAAAAGAATCAATTAATTATCACACAATCGCTAGGTTTATACATATACATATGCACATCTATATGGACTCTAGGGTTCTCAACCCTAGCCCACAACACCACACCCGAAACAACCCATACCCGAGCCCAAAATTGCAGGCCAAAACCCCAAAACAACAGCCCCCTGGCTCTGCACAGTGCTCGGGTTGGCATTGTGCAACCCTCAAACTGAGCCCTCACCAACCCTAGGTATATGGTTTAACCCTGAAACACATAATGGGTTTTGAACACATAATGAATGTATAAAGATTCTAGTTTTCAACTCATCATGAATTCACATTAAAACAGTAAATAACTCATAAAGATCCAATTTTTTTAACAATTTAAATCATGTTTCTTGAATCGCACACTAAGATCTATACATCTACAATAACACAGGTTCATTAGATCTATTTCTATAAACAGAAATTCGATCTTTCATGCATAGAAATCTCTATTATTCAAGAACAATTTATTTTAGTTCCACATACAATCAAGATTCAATTTTTATGTCATATAATCAACAATCTCACATTAAACATATATCTCATAAAACTTTCCATAATCATGCTAACATACAACAAATAACTACTAAAAATTCATCCCTAGCATGATACTACATATCTATGAGATAAAAACATAGCAAGAGAGATGATGTGTTACCCACATCTTGAAGAAAATTGTTACAAAATAGTAGCCTTCACCTCCAAGTAATAGATCGACTCTCCAATATCACAAAATCACCAAAATCCCAAGAGAAAAGTGGGAGGCCGAAAGTTTGCGGCCCTCTAAATAGGTCGGGATTGTTTCTAGGGTATCTTTGAAAAGTTTTACAAACAAAACCCCCTTGAGGTCTAGGCATAATTAATTATTTATTCAATCAAATCAAATCAATATCAATCAAAATGGATAAAATTTCATCCTTAAATCTATATACTAAAAACCGGCCCCCATCATGCAGCTAACAATTTTTTTTGAGTTCAAATTTACCTCCAAACGACTTTTTACAAAAAATTCCAGTTCTTTCGAATTATTTGCAAAAGTGATTCCTCTTATTCAGAAAAATCCAAAAATTAAAATTATATTCAATTATAAATAAAAGAATTAATTTAGCAAACTCAAAATTTTAAAACTTGCATTTCAAAAATATTTGCACGTGCCAAATGACATTTTCACAAAATTCACAATAATTAGATAAATTAATTTAAAATTAATTTATTAATTCAAAATACTATATTTAAAATTTCTGGGGTGTTACAGACCATATGGACGTCTGTGTTTGTAATCGACGCCACGCGCTATTCCTCTTGTGTAACTATGCAAGAAAAACAAATGAAGTTATATTTTTGGGCAGAGTTTATTGCAATCACATCGTCGACACAGAATCTTTTACGTCATCGCCGCTCAGCCTGGACTTGAGCCATAACGAGAGATTTCTCAATCTCTCACATGGACTTCGACCCAAAATGAGATATTTCTCAATCTCTCATGTTATCGCCGCTCGGCTTGGACTTCAAGCCATAACGAGATATTTCTCAATCTCTCACATTCACTTCGACCCCAAATGAGAGATTTCTCAATCTCTCATGTCCTCGCCGCTCGGCTTGGATTTCGAGTCATAACGAGAGATTTCTCAGTCTCTCACATGGACTTCGACCCCAAACGAGAGATTTCTCAATCTCTCACGTTCTCACTGCTTGGCTTAGACTTCGAGCCATAACGAGAGATTTCTCAGTCTCTCATATGGACTTCAACCCCAAACGAGAGATTTCTTCATCTCTTACATCCTCACCACTCGAATTGGACCTTGAGCTAGCTACTGGCTTTCTCACAAAGCCTATCACGCTCGACAATCGGCATGAACCTCGAGCTAGTTACTGGCTTTCTCACAAGCCTATCATACTCGGTACTCGACATGAACCTCGAGCTAGCTACTGGCTTTCTCACAAAGCCTATCACGCTCGGTGCTCGGCATGAAACTCAAGCTAGCTACTAGCTTTCTCACAAGCCTATCACGCTAGATGCTCGGCAGGAACTTTGAGCTAGCTACTGGCTTTCTCATAAAGGCTATCACACTCGACGCTTGGCATGAACGTCGAGCTAGCTACTGGTTTTCTCACAAGCCTATCACACTCGGCGGTCAACATGAACATCGAGCTAGCTACTGGCTTTCTCACAAAGCCTATCACGCTCGACGCTCGGCATAAACCTCGAGCTAGATAATGGCTTTCTCACAAAGCCTATCATGCTCGATGCTCGGCATAAACTTCAAGCTAGCTATTGGCTTTCTCATAAGTCTATCACGCTCGACGCTCGATAGGAACTTTGAGCTAGCTACTGGTTTTCTTACAAAGCCTATCACGCTCGACGTTTGACATGAACCTTGAGCTAGCTACTGGCTTTCTCACAAGCCTATCACACTCGGTGCTCGGCATGAACCTCGAGCTAGCTATTGGCTTTTTCACAAAGGCAGTAGATAGCTCGAAGTTCCTAAAGAGAGAAGCTCTGCGAATTAGAGAGAGAGAGAGAGAGAGAGAAAGAGAGAGAGAGAGAGAGATCACAAAGGCAATAGATAGCTCGAAGTTCCTAAAGAGAGAAGCTTCGTGAATTAGAGAGAGAGAGAGAGAGAGAGAGAGAGAGAGAGAGAGAGAGAGAGAGAGATAAAAGTGGAGAATACGGGGGGTGAGGATTATATAGGAAGATTTCGATGCCTCGATATCCTCAAAAAATCTCAGCCACCCAATTCAAATCATCTAGATCTAATGGTGGATGATATTTTGATTCCTCGATTTCCACAACCCTGATATCAGCATCACATGTGCAACCCACGTGTTCACTATAATCACCGGTTTAACCAAGTTTCACTAAGTACATAACGCTCGATGCTCGACATGAACTTCGAGCTAGCAACTGGCTTTCTCACAAAGCCTATCACTCTCGCCGCTCGACCTAGACTTCGAACCATAACGAGAGATTTCTCAATCTCTCACATGGACTTCAACCCTGAACGAGATATTTCTCAATCTCTCACGTCCTCGCCACTCGGCTTCCTGACATTTTTTTGAGGATATCGAGGTGTCGAAATCTGCCTATATAATCCTCACCCCCTCCTTTATTCTCCACTTTGCTCTCTCTCTAATTCGCGGAGCTTCTCTTTAGGAATCATTTAGCGACTAGTGACCAGCTTTACGACATACTTTTTCTGCAACGATAACAGGTTAGTATTCTCAACTTTATGTTGAGGGCTTGGTCCAGTTCTTCTGTATCTATTTTCGGTCAGGGCGATGGGGATCGCCATTCCGAATTCCCATCCTGGGAGACGAGTGAGATGGTCTACGAAGTCTAGCCGCTCCGCAGCCGTAAGCCGTTTGTATTGGAGTCGAGCAACTCGGACGGAGAGACAGAAGTGGTTGATGTAGGTAACCTGGTCGAGGTGGAGGAGATTGGAGATACTGATCGAGACATGGAGGAAGTGGTTGCGAGAGTGGTTGGTGCGGATGAGGTTATGGATGTTGAGGTGATATGTAATATACTCCCTCGTGCTCTCCCGACGAGCTGACCCACAGCATGGTTCAGAAGTACTTGAGTTTCAGATGCACTCCCTTCTCCTCGCAAGGCAACATGAAGCACACTAGCTGCTTCCAGGAGGTTGGCCCGTACTGCATCAGACTCAAACCCCCCCTCAATTCAGCACCTTCTTGATAAACGGGTGCAACGACATCCGCAACCCAGAGCTGAAGGCCTCCACAAAATGCAGTAGCCAGGGGCCAACTCGTTTGTCGCGCGGAGACAAGGGTTCGGAACCATCAGCTTAAACTCCAACTTTATGAAATAGTTTGCTCAAATCAGCGGCAGGTCATTGACCGTCAGCACGCTTTGCTTCGTGTCCATTCGTATCTTGGGCCGACTCGGCGAAGAAGGTTGCACCTCGTATCGAACCAAGTCTTCAACATCGTCTGGGTACATCCTAATGGATCCCAACTGTTGAAGATAAGGAACGTCAAGCCCATGTTTGGGGAGAAACTCATCCGACTATTCTGGACTTCCTGGAAGAGTCTACCTCATTCTCCTTTGTCGAATGCGATGAGCCTTCCGGGGGGGGGGGGGACGACATCGCCAATAGTTTAAGATTAGAGGGGCTATCCGACGGGCAAACATCCATAACCTCGTCCGCACCAACCAATCTCCCAACTTCGTCCTCCACGTCTCAATCTGTATCTCTATCCTCTTCCACCTCTATCAGGTTACCCTCATCAACCACCCCTGCCTTTCCGTCCGAGTCGCTCGACTCCACAACAAACGACTTACGGCTGCAGAGCGGCTGGACTTCGCAGACATTCTCACTCATCTCCCAGGACGAGGAGTCGGAAATGCGATCCCCATAGCCCTGACCAGAAACAGATGTAGAAGAACTGGACCGAGCTCTCAAAATAATGTTGAGAATAGTAACATGTTATCATTGCCGGAAAAGTATGCCATAAAGCTGGTTGCAGGTTACTAAACGATTCATAGAGAGAGAAGTTCCGCGAATTAGAGAGAGAGAACAAAGTGGAGAATGGGGGGTTGGGGGGGTGAAGATTATATAAGCATATTTCAAAGCCTCGATATCCTCAGAAAATCTCAGCCACCAAATTCAAATCATCTAGGTCTAACAGTGGATGAGATTTCGACACCTTGAGTTCCACAACCATGACGTCGGCATCACACGTGCAACCCACGTGTTCACTATAATCACTGATTTCACCAAGTTCTTACAAGTTTCACCAAGTACACAATGCTCGATGCTGGATAAGAACTTCGAGCTAGCTATTGGCTTTCTCACAAAGCCTATCACTCTCGACGCTCGGTAGGAACTTCGAGCTAGCTACTGGCTTTCTCACAAAGCCTATCGTGCTCGACGTTCGGCAGGAAATTCGAGCTAGCTACTAGCTTTCTCACAAGTTTATCACACTTGATGCTCGGCAGGAACTTCGAGCTAGCTACTGGCTTTCTCACAAGCCTATCATGCTCGACGCTCGGTAGGAACTTCGAGGCAGCTACTGGATTTCTCACAAAGCCTATCACGCTCGACGCTCAGTAGAAACTTCGAGCTAGCTACTGGATTTCTCACAAACCTATCACGCTCAATGCTTGGCAAGAATCTTGAGCTAGTTACTGGTTTTCTTACAAAGCCTATCACGCTCGACACTCAACAAGAACTTCGAGTTAGCTAATGGCTTTCTCACAAGCTTATCGCGCTCGACACTCGGCAAGAACCTCGAGCTGGCTACTAGCTTTCTCAGAAGCCTATCACGCTCGACACTCGGCAGGAATCTCGAGCTAGCTACTGGCTTTCTCAATCTATCACGCTGACGCTCGGTAGGAACCTTGAGCTAGTTACTGGCTTTCTCACAAGCCTATCACGTTTAACTCTCGGCATGAACTTCAAGCTGGCTATTGGCTTTCTCACAAGTCTATCACACTCGATGCTCGGCAAGAACCTCGAGCTAGCTACTAACATTCTCACAAAGCCTATCATGCTCGACGTGTTGATTCTTGGTTTTGATGACTACAACACAATACAAAGTTGTTCTATCACATATCTCTTGCAGAGTGTATCAAAGTCATACCATGGTGAAATACACAAAGGAAACACAAACTGATGAAGCTTTCAAGAGTAATTGATCAAGCTTCAAAACATCAAGACAAAGGCTCAAGCTTAAGACAAAAACTCAAGTTCAAGACAAGATTCAAAGTGCTTCAAATGTTTAAACAAAGTGTCTTGTGATATTGTATTTTCTTTTCTTTGAGTCTTAGAAACTTGTAATAGCCATGTCACACACACACACACTCACACATACTTTAAATAATCTAAGTGTTTTACAAAATAAAAATGTCAAAACAAGCTTGAATAAGTTCAGCTGTATGAGTACCAGTCGACCACTCCTTGGAACTAGTCGACTGTCATAGTACGAAACTGCCTGAACTCATACAAGCTCTGGCCAGTTGACTCATTAGGGCAACCCAATCGACTGTTCAAGCTGTTTCGACAGATTTCTAAATTTAAAACTTGTTTTTCAAATTTAAAACTTTTATACCCATTTTATTACGGTTTATGGAACTGTTTTACAACGTTCCTTGATTCGTACTCTATAAATAGAGTATAGGAATATTTGGAAAAGGTTCCAAGCATTCTTTAAACTCTCAAGTCTTTTGTTTTCAAGTATTTCAAAAGCATACAAACTCTCTAAGACTTGGTTCTCTGAATTTCTGTCTAATATAACATTGATTTCGTTTTAGACTGAATTCAGAAGTTGACCTAATCGCCACTATACAAAGCTCTATCATATACAAGTCTATAGGTTGTTGTAAACTCAATTTTTGTTGTTGTTTTCATTCTCGGGTTGTGAGAGTGGTCCTCTCGGTTGGAGAGTAGGACTCTTGGTTTTAGAGTCGATTTCACTCTAGGGTGTAGAGTGGGTTTGCTCTCTCTAGTGATGAGAGAGGTCTATGGATTTGACATTGTTGTTGTCAAAGGCCGTAGAGTATTCTTGTACTTTTTCAAGAATAGTGGAGAATCTCAAGTGGGTTGTTTGGGGACTAGATGTAGGTTGGGAGGACCGAACCAGGATATATCGTTGTGTTTGGCTGTGATTGACTCTCTGTGGTTGTATTCTCTCAACTTGCAATTTCAATTTCTCTGAGTTTTATTTCAAAAACTTGTCTGGTAAGTTGACTGGTTTTCCACTATAAGTCGACTGATCAGACTTGTAACTCTTCAGTAAAATACTCTTCTTATCTGACGCAATAGTCAACTGTATTTCTATTTACAGTTGACTTAACAGTATGAAAAGTTCAAGTTTTTAATTAATTTTTATACAACACTATTCACCCCCCCTCTAGTGTTATTTACCTTGCCTACAGGATCCAACACGACATTCGACATGAACTTTGAGCTAGCTACTGACTTTCTCACAAATCTATCATGCTCGTCGCTCGGCAGGAACTTCGAACTAACTACTGGCTTTCTCACAAGCCTATCACGCTCGACACTCGGCAGGAACTTCGAGCTAGATACTAGCTTCTTACAAGCCTATCACGCTCGACGCTCGGCAAGAATTTTGAGATAGCTACTGGCTTTCTCACAAGCCTATCACACTTGATGCTCGGCAGGAACCTCGAGCTAGCTACTGGCTTTCTCTCAAAGCCTATCACGCTCGACTCTCGGCATGAACTTCGAGCTTGCTAATGGCTTTCTCACATGCCTATCATGCTCGACGCTCGACACTCGATAGAAACTTCGAGCTAACTACTGGCTTTCTCACAAGACTATCATGCTCGACGCTCGACACTCGATAGAAACTTCGAGCTAACTACTGGCTTTCTCACAAGACTATCATGCTCGACACTCGACAGGAACCTCGAGCCAGCTACTGACTTTCTTAGCCTATCATGCTCGACGCTCGAAAAGAACCTCGAGATGGCTATAGGCTTTCTCATAAAGCCTGGTATGATCGATGCTCGGTAGGAACATTGATCTAGCTACTAGCTTTCTTACAAGCCTATCATGCTCGACGCTCAGCATGAACTTCGAACTAGCTACTGGATTTCTCACAAGCCTAACACGCTTGACGCTTGGCAAGAACGTCGAGCTAGCTACTGGCTTTCACAAAGCCTATCACTCTCGACGCTCGGTAGGAACCTCGAGCTAGCTACTGGCTTTCTTAGCTTATCATGCTCGATGTTCGGCAGAAACCTCAAGCTAGCTATTAGCTTTCTCACAAAGCCTATTATGCTCGATGCTCAGCAAGAACCTCGAGCTAGCTACTGACTTTCTCACAAGACTATCACTCTTGACGCTCGGCAGGAACTTTGAGCTGGCTACTGGCTTTCTCAACCTATCACGCTCGATGCTTGATGCTCGGCATGAACATCGAGCTAACTACTGGCTTTCTCACAAAGCCTATCACGCTCAACACTCGGCATAAACTTTGATTTGGTTAATGGCTTTCTCAGCTTATGACGCTTGACACTCAACACTCGGTATGAACTTCGAGCTGGCTACTGGCCTTCTCAGCCTATCATGCTCGACGCTCGACGCTCGACGCTCGGCCTCAAACGCCCTACCCCGGTCGCCGAAGATCGGAGGGTCGGGGCTCGGCGTCACACTACTTGGCCTCGACCCCATTTCTCCCCACGTAGGGATCTTTCGCTCTATTTTTGAGTGCACTGATGGCGGTCCTTCTCATGAGATTAGGCTACTCCTCGACGGTTGGTACATACAACCCTCAAGGAGTGGGGGGGGGGGGGGGGCTATTGGGTAAATAATCCAGCGTAATCAGGGTTGTCTGATCCCCTCAAGATCCTTTCATCTCTGATCATCGAGATTGAGGATTGAGTGGGCCTTCTGCTGCTTCAAGCCCACAGAAGCGGGTCAACCTGGCCCGTTATGGTTAGGGCTCACACTGTCTCTGCCTATAAATACCAGTTCCCTTCCCCCTTCCTGTAGGTAATGACTCTTTCCTCACTGAATCCCTAGCTCTACTTTTTCCCAGTGACTGACTAGATTATCAGAGGGTCTGTCTCCGAGATCACCCACTACTAGCAACACCCTCTCTCATTCTCCTAACCAAATTCTCATCTCAGATCCAGATCTGTGGTTGAGATCTGTCTCTCCCTCTACAAATAACAAGAACTCACATATGTTGCTCCCAGCTCTAAATCAGCAGCATCAATATATACATGTATTCCCTAAATTTTCCGAGTGCACTGATTCCACCACATCAAAACATAGATACCTCACCTGCAAAGAAAGAAAAGCAGTAAATATCTGAGTTACCAGTAAGCATATATTTCTTTTCTTTGAAGCTAAAAAAAGGGACTAAATTTCATGTAGTTTCAGGCTAAACTGACTGCCATATTGTCAGTCCATAAGGTCCGAGACGGCGAGACTACCACTATCAGAAATTAAATGAACAGAAGTTACAACTTTGAGATTTCTAATCTTATCCAAGCTATATAGTATATAGTTCAAGTAGATTATTCCTATTAAGGTGTACAAAATTCTGGTCCTGTAGACACATTGTGGGAGAATGGAACTAGACAAGGACCGCAGTCTGCATATAACAATGGAAGCTACGAATGGCATGCAATGCGAATCAGAAATGATCATCCTTGTATAATTCTATGGAAAATAGGAGGAAATGTCTATCGGTTGAAGCTATCCTATCACCTGTATTCAAAGCATACGACAGATGTTTCAAGGGATGAAGATGAGAACTGAAGGAGGAGGTCTTTTCAAGATGTGGTAGAAAGGTCTGAGCAACGAACGCTAAAGTGAAGACATAACTTTGAACTCAAGTGTGCAATTTGACCGAAGGCCGAAAAAGCCAAATTCCTTGCAATTTTCAACATTGAAACTTGAAAGAGAAGTTTGTCATGGTGGTGCTCATCCTGTTTCTTTTATTTTTTCGGCATATGAAACCCTGACTTGAAGCATGCTTGTAGGACATGTACTACAAAAGAAAGAAAAAAATCTAAGGAAACGATTCTCTTACAATCATCAATTAGTAATGATGCAGTTTGTTTTTGGGGGGATGTGGATGCACCAGGTGTGAGTTCTTCTCGATTTGTATTTTTGCGGAACCCGGTGTGCGGATGGTGGTCCCGACTCTTAGCCGGGGGAACGGTTTGGGAGTGAGGTGGAGATGGGATGCTCGGCTCGGATCTGGAAGCTCGGTTCGGATTTCGGAGGCTCGGATCCGGAATCTCGTGTACCTGCGTACGGTTTAGGAACACCGGGGTTGGTCCCGGTGGCAGACTCTCCGACGGTCTAGTCAGCTACTGTAAGAGAGTAACAGTAACTAGGGTTTGAGAGGGGAAAAGATTGATTACCTTGGGAAGGGGTAGAGGGTAGGGATGCTTTCGGATAAGGATATATCCGATTCGATCCGCATCCGAATCTGATTTTTTTGCGGATACAGATATGAAAAATCCGTATCCGGGCGGATACGGATACGGATTCGGATAACCAAATCCTAAAAAATTCGGATTCGGATACGGATACGGATATTAATAAAAAAGCGGATTCGGATACGGATATCCGCTTAATTTAATATCTATTTATTTAATATATATATTTAATAGGAGTAAAGTTAAACCCTAATCAGCTAAATCCCGTATTCAGTAGATCCAAAATCAAAATCCCAAATCGACTCCACATCGACTCCAAAACGACTCCAAAATCCTCTTCTCTCCCGTCTTCCTCTTCTCCGGTTCTCCCCAATTCCCAGTCCCCATCCCCAACTCCACTCCACATCGACCTCGCGTTCCCCCGTCTTCCTCTTCTCCCCCATCCCCCGTCTCCATCGCGTCCGCTCTCGAAAACACAAACGGTGCGCAAGTC
This sequence comes from Hemerocallis citrina, assembly GCA_017893485.1. NCBI lineage: Eukaryota > Viridiplantae > Streptophyta > Magnoliopsida > Asparagales > Asphodelaceae > Hemerocallis > Hemerocallis citrina. The sequence goes on along the minus strand of CM030358.1, from coordinate 444,185,334 downwards.
GAGAGATCGAAGCACGGGATCAGAAGGTCGAGAGATCGAAGCCTCGTCGCGAGCCCCGTCGCCAGCGCCCCGTCCACAGTTGCCAGCGCTCCGTCGCCAGCCACGCTCCCGCCTCTTCTCCCCTTCCTCTCCCGCAGCCAGAGTCGACGGCAGCAGCCGTCATCCCCGTCCTGTCGTGCCTCCCCTGTCCGCCGTCGGAGTCGCACTTTGTTGAAGAGACGGTATAAATCTCTTTCTCACTCTATTTTGAATATATTATTCACTGTATTTTGATAGTTTTAACTTTTAAGTTGCTGCATATTCATAGGTGCAAAGTGATTAATTATATATTATATATTAATGTTTTTACAGTGTTTTTCATAGGTTCAAAATAGTGTTCATCATGTCTTCTCCGAATGAACAATCTATCACTCAACCCATTAATACCGAATCATCAAGGTAACTCAAATGCTCAAATACGAAAACCACCAAGAAGTAGATCGGAGGTGTGAAAAGATTTTGTAAAATATGACGAGGATGTAAAAGAAATGGCGGATGGGAAAGAGATAGTGACAAAACGCAAAAAAGCCGAGTGCATGCATTGTCATTTCAAAACTAATGCGGATAGTAGACTTGGAACTACACACCTAAGGAACCATATAACAACATGTTCAAAGAAACGGAGAGCCGATATACGCCAAATGTTGATACGAGCATCCTCCAAGAAAGATGATGGAACTTGTAGCTTAGAAAATTTTCAATTTGACAATGAGAAAAGTCGCTATAAACTTGCACAAGCAATTATTGCTCATGAATACCCATTCAATATAGTGACACATAGAAGGTTTTTGGATTATTTGCAATCTCTTCGTCCCGAATACATAGTTCCTTCTCGCAATACAATCACGGAATTGTGTATGAATGTCTATGTTGATTACAAGAAGAAGCTGTTGGACACATTTTCCTCGCATACAAGTAGGATAAGTTTCACAATGGATAAGTGGACCGCATCTTCACAACAAAAGTCATACTTGTGTGTTACTTCTCATTTCATTGATGCTAATTGGAATTTGCAACGGAGGGTTGTCGGTTTTATTAAAGTTAGAGGGGGTACGGGAATTATTATTTGTGATGTTTTTATGTCGTGCATGCTTCAATGGAATATTGATAGTAAGATTTTTACCGTTACCGTTGATAATGACACGGCTAATGATGTTGCTATCTCTTTGGCAAAGGATCGTATTTTGGATACGCTTCCTTGCAAGGGTTCTTTTTTTCATGTGAGATGTGCTACACATATTATTAATCTTGTTGTCCAAGATGGTTTGAAGCAAATCTCCGAAGCTATTCATAATGTGAGGAAAAGTATTAAATATATTACAATGTCACCACAAGTGCAAGAAAGTTTCTATGATATTGCTAAACAACTTGGTGTGAATGGAAGACATGTTTTCCTTGATGTTTGCACAAGATGGAATTCCACTTATGATATGTTAAGTGTTGCACTAGAATATAAGCAAGTCTTTAGTAAATTCCGTCTCAAAGACAACAAATACAATTCTTGCCCATCGGGAGATGAATGGAATCATATTGATACCTAGAGTAATTGCTTGAAGCATTTTAATGATCTCACTAAGCTTATTTCCGGTTCCGATTATTGTACTGCTATCTTCTTTTCGAGGAATTTTGTGAAGTTTTATTACTTCTAAATGAATGGGAGAGAAGTTCAGATACTACAATTGTGAGAATGGCAACTGCGATGAAGAAGAAGTTCATGAAGTATTGGTTGAAAGCTAACAAGCTTTTTACCGTTGCAACTTTTCTGGACCCAAGATATAAATTAGTTGCCATTAAGTTGTATTATGAAGAGATATATGGTTTTGATGGTGCAAGACGGTTAGAAAATATTGTAAAGTTAATCAAGAAGCTTCATGGTGAATATTCGCAAAATTCTCATGAGAAAAGTCAATCTATACCACCAGGAGTTGGCTCAAGCAATTATTCACGAAGAGTTGAAAGTGTTGGTGAAAAGAGAAAGAGTAGATTTAATCAATATATTCAGAGTTGTCAAAGCTTGCCTACGAAGACGGATTTAGACATATATGGAGGAGGGTGTTCTCATGTGGGATGATTCTACAATGGAAAATTTTGATATATTAGCTTGGTGGAGAGGGAATATCGGAAAGTATCCTATACTTGCAAGGATTGCAAAAGATATGTTTTTGCTGTTCCGGTTTCCACAGTAGCTTCTGAATCCACCTTTAGCACTAGTGGTCGTGTGATCCGTTGTCATAGAAGCCGAATGAAGAAGGAAACAATTGAAGCCTTGATATTAACTCAAGATTGGCTACGAGCAGAGGATGGAGGTATTTGTAATACTCACCCTCTTTTCGCCCTCTTTTTTGCATATATTTATTAATCAGTATCTAATTATCTCTATTGTGTGTTAATTTGTAGCATCCAAAGTAGAACTATTTTCTAATGATTTGGTCAATGAAGATGCTAGAACGGAGGATGAATATGTGACTCTTATACCAACAATTCTAGGTATGATGAGATTCAAATAATGTTACACACTTACACCACTTGCACGAATTTTTGATTATTTGCACAAATATAATTTTATTATTTTTTTTTATTAAGGTGACGATGAGGTGGATGAATATATCTTCGAACAATTGGATGATGATTATTGATCTTTTCATTCTGGGTTGATGGAAGCCCGCTTTCTTTTGAAGACTTGGTTGATCATCATATGGTTTATTTATAGATGTATCATGTAATGTGAGGTGACAACATGGAGGGCCATTTGTTTGACCTTTCTTTTTGTTATTTTGGATAGATTTTGAGTTTTGAATCAAAGTAAACTACTAAAGGAAAGATTTTCTCACATTTCTTTCTTCATGTTAATGTCTCATATAGTCATCAAAGTTTATCAACTTTTTCCTTTATAATATTATGTTAATTATTCTAGTAGTTGTGCACCTGAAGGGTTTAAATTTAGATATGAATGAATGAGCGTGTGAGTCTTCGGGAAGTGAAGGTAAGTCCTATTTGTGGGGGAGTTATTTGCAGGTATTGAAAGAAAGCTTCAGAATTTATTGTGCTGTTAATGATGGCATCATCAACCTTGTTGATAAGGTACCAAACATGATAATTTTCTATTACTTGAAACATATCTCAGCTATAGCTTGTTTTAAAATATATATAAAAGCAAATTAAAACCATATGTAAACTGGCTTGATCGATCGATGTGTTTCACCCTGCAGGCTTTCAGACGAAGCTTAATGATACCTGTGCATGTTCTATTAGCATCAGGGTTGATTTTTCAGGTTTATCTTTATTCACTTGTACTTTTTGAAATTATTTGCACTTTTAGTTAGTTGCTGGAAATCTTCATGAATAATTGCTTTCTGTATCTATCTATGTTAATGGTGTAAAAGTTAGATGACTACATTTGTTTTTGAGATTGGATGCTTGTTAGTGGATTCTCATATCCTGGATATATCAGATAGCTTTGCTCACTTATTTTTCTTAATATTATTATTACATCGATATTTAGCAAGTCCGTCACTCATGAAAATTAATAAACTGTTATCATTTTTGGAACTTGAAACAGATCATGTTATTAAGAGAATAAAATACTTCTTTCACAAGTGAAATTTCATGGCCAAGCGTGATCTTCAAGTAACAGTGAGCAATAGTACATAGCTTGTTGATATGGTTGTCTAAACTTAAAATTCTCATACTCCTTTGAGACTGTTTCCTGATCAATTAAATGACCAAAATAAAAGATATTCAATTAATATGCACAAGCATGTGAATGTCAGCATTAATAACAACTCCATAATGGCTTTACATAGTTCTGTTATTGTAATGGAAAATTCTCAAACAAAGTTTTCAGGAAACAGACTTGTATACGTTGATTGTGCATGACATACTAATCAATGATTGGCATGAACCAATAGAAAGTGCTATCTTTTTTAAGAATGAGCATTTCAAAACTAATACAGAAAGAGAAATAATGGTCTTGAGAAAGTATCAGGTAGAGAAATAATGGTCTTGAGAGAGTATCAGGTAGCACTTTGTTATCAAAATTAGCTCACTTATCTATATGTCTTGAGAGAGTGAACAAATGTGATGGTCTGGCAAAAACTCTTTAGTCAAGATAAAATTATACACGATATTATGTTCATGTAAATAATTGTGGAATTTATTATTCAGGTTATTCCTCGACAGCTTTGTGACAATGCTGGGTTTGATGCAACAGATGTCTTGAATAAACTCAGACAGAAACATGCATCAGGTGAGATTTTAGTGAATCAGTTGAAATAATGTTAATGTATTCGCATTTACACTTTTCACTATATCTTTGCTACAGGCGAAGGAGCAAATTTTGGAGTAGATATCAATACTGGTGGAATTGCAGATTCGTTTGCAAACTTTGTATGGGAGCCTTCCGTAGTGAAGGTATTATCATATATTCTTAATTGTCTGACATCCTTGCTTCATTGTAAAATGTTGCTTCTGACCTTATACATGAATTGCAGATTAATGCTATAAATGCAGCTACTGAAGCTGCTTGTCTTATTCTGAGTGTGGATGAGACGGTGAAAAATCCTAAGGTATTTATTGTCTTCTTACTGAGCTATCATGTTCTCTCTTTATCACTTTGATACCTTTTGTTTGTCTTAACTTTCTTCTATGACTGACTGAGTATATGGATGTTAAAAATGATTACAATTTCTTCTTGATTAATTGGTTTCTCGTGCAATATGTACCTACAAACATAAATAAGAGTATCTTTATGAATGATACCTTTATTGTTTTTAATTTTTTAGTTGTGCTGTTATGCAATTTATGGAGATGTAGAGATATTTCTATTGCAACTATCTTATCAAAAAACTACCTTATCACTTACACGTTTGTCATCTGAGTTAATAGTGCTTGAATAAGAGAATAATTTGTCCTGGCCTCCTAAGGGTGAAAAGTGTCTATTAAGAACATGTCCAGTCTGTTTTTGTATCGTTCCCTTGAGGTCTAATAACCCTGTGGCCTAATTACTTGTTGGCATCGATACAGTTGATAATTTTGTGGTTCGTGGTCTGTACTGTATGCCATGTGAAACTGGTGATGTGAATGGCAGTGGCAGTTGGTGATATTGCTACTATGAGTCATGGTTGTAGAAAACCTGCTAAAGCTCTTCTTTTCGCTGATTTCACAAATAATGGTAAGTTGCTTAGTATAATAATTTCTTGTAATAGTTGAGGTATTAAGCCAAATTTATATACAAGTACAAATTTTGCTATATTTTTAAGAATGAAGAAATAATTTATACATTGTCATTGTTAACTTTTCTCCATTACTGCAGTTCTTCCCAAGTGCTATCTTTTTCAATGACGCCACATCATCCTGGTAAAAGAAGTTAAAGAGTCAGTTTCAAACCAGTGCAACATAGACAAGTAAGTGCGTATTATATTCATTTTTTTATAAGAGTTGTATATATTTGAAATAAATTTTCATTCTCCTTTTTTGTTCTGTTGATTTCTATTTTGTTATTAGATTTGAAAATCGATATTCACAATTCAGTGATATACATGTATAAGTACTAGTTAAGAAAAATAAATAGCAAAAACTTTATATTTGTTATCCGAATTCGTATCCGTTATCCGGTAGACCGTATCCGATTCGCATCCGTATCCGAAAATTGCGGATACGGATATGATTTTTATTTTCCGAATCATATCCGTATCCGTATCTGAATCCGTCTTTGGATTGCGGATACGAATGTTGGTATAGCCAATATCCGATCCGTATCCGATCCGAAAGCATCCCTAGTAGAGGGTCTAGTATTTATAGGAGAAGCCAACCGGGTCTGGACCCGTTTGGGGCAGGGTCTGGACCAGGTTGTTCGTGGGCCTGACGTGACAGAAGCCCTAGCGGTTTAGGGATGACGTGGTACGGGCCCGGGGTGGTTTCCAAGCTGACGTGGCAGACCTGGATGATCCAGCGGCGCACGCTCTTTGAGGGGATTACGTGGCCCAGGAGGGGCCACGTCATCTGTAACACTCTAGTTTTCATTTATGAGATTTTTGTGATTTTACGTGTTTTGCACGTGTGATTTTATTTGTATAAATTTTTTGTATAAAATATTTTTATAGTATTTGTTCTCCCTTATTTTTCAAAAAGTTTTTTTCTTTTAAAGCCTAATTAAAATCTAAAGCCCAAATTGTCTTTTTAGCCCACTTCATTAATTAATTATTTTAATTATTTGGACCCATGGTTAAATTGGCCCACTAGTGAGCCCATTTAACTTATTTCTCTTTTAAAATAATTTAACTTGTATTGTAGACTCTTTTCATGAACAAATAAATTTTTATGCACATGTACACTTGTAAGGAGGGGGTACTAGTTGGCACGTGTAAGCACTAGGGTGTGCATTGCACACCTTACACTAGGCCGGATGGAGCAAGGAGAGATGGAGAGAGTGGAGTTGTGGATTGAGGTGGTTATGTGATCATGGGTAGTTGCTACAACTTCCTAACTCATCCTAGCCTTTGATCTCTAACCATTTGATTTAATCCTAGCCATCTATTCTCACCAAAAAAATGTATTAATACCCCCTAGTTCTTCTCATTTAGTACACTAGAAAATTGATTAAAGAAGAAAAGACTAGAGTGAGAAAAAATTGAGAGTTTTGGTGAGTAAAAGATTGAGGGGATTTTTGTGTGTGCTCAACCAAGGAGAGGCCGGAAGTGCACTAGGGGGTAGCTCGGGTTTGCTACATCCAAGGAGGAGGCAACTTTGAGGCACAACCTAGGAGGAGAAGAATTCATTCGTGCATTCTAGGAGATTTCTAGGAGCATTCTATTCGTTTTTTTCCAACTATGTGGGTGTTTCTCATACTTCTAATTCTAGTTACCATACTGGGAATGCTTTGATAGAATTATTAATGAAAACTTAAGTGAAATGACTCCATGTTTGCTCATGTAGAGATGAATTGATAATTTAGAAGATGTTTGTTGAAATGATTACTAGTTGATAAATTATGAATTAAAATGCTAGAAGATGTCATGTTTTGCCATGCTAGATAGTTAAGAACCATATTGTGTTAAGAAAATCTATACATTTGAGACAAAGTTGAATGTATCTTGTGAAAGTGATTGTTTAAATTAAGATAACTCTATTGTAGTAAGATGAGAAATTTGTGTTTTAAAAAGGTTGTAGATTGCTAATAAATGAAAGAATGAAGGAATGAAGTATTTTTGTAGAAAATTATACTCAAATTGTGTGCAACTATGATTTGTTCTCAATGTCGAAACTATGGACCTAAAACTTAAAATAAGACCAAAAATGCATGTTTTATAAGCAAATAATGAATTAAAAAATGTTGGTTTACTGTATTTGTATATGTTTCAAAATCTGGAAAGTTATGTTTCAAAAAGAGAAGAAAAAGAACAAAAATCGTTTTGGAAAATTTTAATAATTAGCAGAGAGAAAGAATTAAATCAAAACAATCCCAATCCTCTTTGTGACAATCTGGTCACTTAGACCAAGTGGTCGTGGGGTGCTTGGGTGCTATAGTAGCAGGCGGGTGACCCTGTGGTCTCGAGTTCGAAACCTAGGCTCTGCCTTTTATTTTCCGTTTTGAAAAAAAATCCAAAACCCGAAACCTAAAACACTTAACCATATTTCCTTTTCTCTTAATGTGGTTGCACCCTAGCCTAGTTGGCTTGCGGTTGCAGTTGGCTTCTCTCAGGTCATTGGTTCGAAACCTGAGCTCGGCAATTTTTTTGAGAAATTTGATTTTTTTTAGTTTTTTATTAAATATTTGACTTTAAAAATCTGAAAAGAATATGTAAATCATTCTAAAAAAATGTAGATGCTATGAAAAATATTTGGGTACTATTTTGACCAAATAAAAGTGAGTTAGAAGTGAAAATTGGGTAGAATCCCGTGGAGTTTTACCTTTGGGAAAAATTATGAAAGTATTTATTTGCATAAGAAAAATTATGTAGTGACAAAAGAGAAGTTTTGAATAAAAGAAGAATTAAACGCAGTATCTATGGACTTTCATTGTTGTTTGTGAATGAAAATATGATTTGTGGCCTTTTAAGTAGAATAAAGGAAATGAACTGTAGCACGAGAATTAAATGAAATTATTGAGACTCATGTGTTTGAATAAATTGAGATTGACATTGTATATGAAATTGAAATTAAATGACATGATGACTTATGATGAATTACGAATATGATTACATGAATGCTATGAACATGAAATGTGGATTACGATTAATCATGCAAAAGAATTTATGAGTATGAAACTCGATGTTGCAATTATGAGTTGAAATTAAGAACTAGGGTGTAGCTAAGCCTCATACCGGCATTGAAAAGAAATGAATTGAAATGAAATTTTGAAAGGAAAGGACCAACATTTGGGTCGTATTGAACGGATGGTTAAGACCGGTATAGTGGAAGGGCTAACTTTAGAGAATTAATTTTGTTCATGATTCAATTAAATTAAGGACTAGTTACATAGTGGAGAAGTGACGAAAGTAAGAGAAAAACATTGAGTATGAGGGCCATTGGATTGGCGGCGTGAGAGTATTCACAGGATGTCCCATGATACGTCATGATATGACGTGGATACTGCTCCAGAGTACCATCCTGGTGGCGACGCTCGTGGGATGTTTGGTGACTGCGGGTGGTGTCATGTCTATGGCAGGAGCTGAATTACCACAGGATGCCTGCATGATGAGTCATGTGTCAGTGCGTTGGGATTCCCTCCAGGGCGCTTAGACATGAGTTCGTAGGTCATAGAACATCTAGGATACTTACTGTAGTTACAGTAGTAGATTAAGTCATGGCGAGGGATTGAACCCTACAAGATGAAGAACGGTTAAGGGCTTGCCCTCGAACCTATGTAGTATGGGCTACATAGACTCTGAACAAGTGCGCATTAGTATCATATAACAAAAATAATTGCATTAAGGACTAAGTACACATTCAGAACACGACATCAATAGGATAGTCCCTTTAGCTTTGTTTGTGAATAAGTTTGTGGTTGTTAAGTATTGAGAATCGTTATACTGTTTTCGGCATAGAGAGGATGGACGTGTATAATATTTTTTCAGTTGAATGAACGATGCGCTCACAGATTTTATGCAGGGTAAAGTGGTTAACAAGACTAAAGAATGCATGCTGATTAAAGATTGATTCATGAGTTGTACATTTCAATTCATGTAAATTGTTGTAAGTTGCTTCCGCTGTAGATATGTAATGTAATTGTAAACTCTGATGTAACAAAAAGTTTTTTTTCCTTGTAAAATTGTACGAAAGAAGTGTAAAGATCTTGTGGAACTTCGAATTCAGTTGTATTTTGGAATTCGGGGTGTTACATCATGTAACCCATATCAGGAGCCCCCCACTCCTGGAGGGTTGGGTGACCCAGCCGTGTAGGAGTGGTTCTTTGCCTCTGTAGGAAGAGCAGAGTGGTGTGTATGGCGAGGAATAGGATCTGTATCTTCCCGAATAGGCCAGGGGGTAGGGTGAAGGGATCTCCTGTTGGAGTCGTGCGGAGTGTTGGGCGTAGAAGGGTCGGAGCTCGGTTTGCTGAGCGCCAAGGGTCGGTGGACAAGCCCTTCACTTGTTGGTAAAGCAAGGGGATCGTCGAGATCTGTCGAGTGGGGGGTCTTTCCGCCGAGCGTCGAGGCTCGGTGGACGAGCCCCTCACTTGTTGGAAAAGCAAGGGGATCATCGAGCACCATCGAGTGGGGGGTCTTCTTTGCCGAGCGTCGAGGGTCGGTGGACGAGCCTCTCACTTGTTGGAAAAGCAAGAGGACCGTCGAGCTCTGTCGAGTGTCGGTGGACGATCCTCTCACTTGTTGGAAAAGCAAGGGGATCGTCGAGCTCTGTCGAGTGGGGGGTCTTCTTTGCCGAGCGTCGAGGGTCGGTGGACGAGCCTCTCCCTTGTTGGATAGAGGAGAATTTTGGGGCTCGTAGTGTCATCCGAGCTCTGAGCCACCTGTGAGATAGAGGAGAATTTTGGGGCTCGCGGTGTCATCCGAGCTCCGAGCGTCCTGTGGGATAGAGGAGGTTTTAAGCGCTCGCGGTGTTATCCAAGCTCTGAGCCTCTTGTGAGATAGAGGAGAATTTTGGGGCTCGCGGTGTCATCCGAGCTCCGAGCCTCCTGCGAGATAGAGGAGGATTTTGGGGCTCGTGGTGTCATCCGAGCTCCGAGCCTCCTGCGAGATAAAGGAGGATTTTTGGGCTCGCGGTGTCATCCGAGCTCCGAGCCTCTTGTGAGATAGAGGAGAATTTTGGGGCTCGCGGGGTCATCCAAGCTCCGAGCCTCCTGTGAGATAGAGGAGGTTTTAAGGGCTCGTGGTACGATCCGAGCTCCGAGCCTCTGGTGACATAGAGGAGAATTTTGGGGCTCGTGGGGTCATCCGAGCTCTGAGCCTCCTGTGAGATAGAGGAGGTTTTAAGGGCTCGCGGTACGATCTGAGCTCCGAGCCTCTTGTGACATAAAGGAGGATTTTGGGGCTCACGGTGTCATCCGAGCTCCGAGCCTCCTGTGAGATAGAGGAGGATTTTAGGGCTCGCGGTGTCATCCGAGCCCTGAGCCTCCTGTGAGATAGAGGAAGTTTTAAGGGCTCGCGGTACGATCCGAGCTCCGAGCCTCTTGCAAAATAGAGAAGGATTTTGGGGCTCACGGTGCCAACCGAGCTCCGAACCTCCTGTGAAATAGAGGAGGATTTTGGGGCTCACAGTGTCATCCGAGCTCCGAGCCTCCTGTGAGATAGAGGAGGATTTTGGGGCTCGCGGTGTCATCCGAGCTCCGAGCCTCTTGACTTGTTGGAAAAGCCAGCTTGTTGGAAAAGCCTGGGGGCATTGGGGTAATTTTATGTCCATTGCTGACATCATGAGCGCAAGAATTGAAGCGACTTTAGCCCTTGGCGGTCGTTGGATTTTGACGATTAAGATCCAACGGCCAGATCTTTCCGCGAAAATCGAGGCGTCCCATTCTATTATAAATCCCCCCTCCCCACTTTTCTTTCCTACATTTCATTTCTTTTATTTTCCACCTTTTAAGGACAGGGTTTCTTACTTGCCGTCGGAGACCTTTTTCCGGTGATCTACCCGTAAGCGTGATACTTTAGGTTAGTATTTCTGACTTGTAATGTTGCGCTGTCAGTCCGGCTTTGAGGCAAGCTCGTCAGGCAGTTCCGAGAAGGAAGCTAAGTCTCCAGAGACGACTTGGTCCTTGGCGACCCTAGGATAAAAGAGGAGGTCCTGTCAGATCCAGGGTCAGACGGCGGGGGTGACGTGGTCTTCGTCGTGTCGCCCTTGAGATCTTGTAGGCCGGGGAAGGAGCCCGTGGGTGAGGGCGAGGAGGATGAGGAGGAAGCGGAGGAGGACGACGGTGTAGAGTATGATTCCGAGGGAGAAGGAGATGTTGAGAATAAGGGTGATGAGGAGGAGCAGGCCCCCGAGGGGGAGGGCGCTGTTAAGGACGAGGAAGACTCAAAGGGGAATCAGGGGGAGCCCGATCGGGGCACCGGGGAAGACGCTGCTCGAGGGGGTGCGGGGGAAGCCACCGTGGGACTGGCAGCCGAGGGCAAGGGTGATCTCCCCCCTCTGCCACCTCTGTCGACACCATCTCCTGAGAGGAAGCCTCGTCCTCGTTGGAGGAAGAGAAAGTTGAGCCTTCCGGATAGCCCCCCTCCACCGGACAAATATGCCTTTAGACCGGGGTTCGAGTTTGCCCCAGTCACCTTCAAGAATTCGGGGTCGATTAGGATGAACCCTGAAGATGTTAAGGATCTCGACCCTTTTCCCTCCGTGCCGGGTGATGCGAGTAGGGTGAAGATTAGGATGGATGGCATTTAATGCGCCCTGAAGGCAGACAATCTGCACATCTTGAGAGTGTCCCGCTTCATACCCAAGGAGTTCGAGCTTCTGATTTCGAGCCCCGACATTCGCCCAACTACTCCTCTCGCGCCAGGTTATTGTTTTTTCCTGGAGGATGCTTTTATCTCGGGGCTTAGGCTGCCGCTGCACCCCTTTATTAAGAGGGTCTTGAATTGGGCAAAGCTAAGTCCGATGCAGTACGGCCTCAACTCTTGGAAGCAACTGGTCTGCTTCATTTTGAAGTGCCAAGAGAAGGGGATCAAGCCGAGGCTGAAGTACTTCCGTGCCATCTTGGGAATTAGCTCGTTGGGCGATGCGGAGGGGATTTTCTACTTCTCGCCGAGGCCACATAAGAAGGTGATGCACGGCCATCCGGACTCCATCAAAGGGTTGAAAGAGAAGTACCTTATAGTCCGAAGTGAGAAGACTTGGGGGATTCCCACCGCTTGGAACTTTTTCAAGCCGAACCATAAGCCTCCGAAGCGTAGCGAGCTTATGAAGAAAAAGTGGGAGAAGGTGGAGAAGATCGTCGGGGGGCATAGCATAGGGTGGCCTCGGGTGACGGAGATGCATCTGGCCCGAGCCGGACTGAGCCCAGCCGACCCTAGTATGTTTTTGTTCTGAATTTTTGTATCTTTCTGCCTTCGTGTTAACATTAGCTTCTCTTCTTCTATTTTGCAGAGATGACGGCCAATCAGCTCGACAGCAGACGGGCCTTGTTGGAGGTCACCACCCAGAGGAGGGCGGAGAAGGAGAAGAAAGCGAAGCAGGATGCGGCGGCGGCTGCTCAGGGCACGGGGTCTAGCAAGGGACCAACTTCGGAGGCCGTGGAGCCGTCCCCGAAGAAATCCAAGAAGCACCACCACACGCCAAGGGCATCTAAGGAGGCGGGGGGAAGCTCGGGCAGTAAGAAAACCTCCGAGGTCCTGGAGCAGAGGCTTCCCCCAGCTCGGCCTACAACCGCGCAGATGGTGGGACAATAGGGGCTTAGGCCGCACGCCCCTGATTGGTCGGTTCTTGCAGGGGACTCCCTGCTCGAGGGTCCCGTGTCCATTAAGGTGGTCAGAAACATTGCCACCGAGAGAGATCGCATGGCGCTCGCTATGCAGACGTCTGAGATGGCCTTTATGCGATGGTCTCAGGCGCAGCTTTCGGTGAGTGGTTGTACTCTTGCACTGAGTTTAGATTCTAGGATTTTTTCTAACCTTTCCTTCCTCGGACAGACGATGCTTCACGGGCAGCACTTTCAGAAGTGCTTGGAGAAGGAGATCCTCATCGAGAGGAGGAACGCGGAGAAGTACCTCCGCGAGCTGAACAAGGCGACGGACGATCTGAAGGAGGCTCAGAGCATGGAGGCCGTCCACGAGGCCCAGATGGTCTCGATAATGGAGCACCATAAGAAGGACGTGGATCGCCTTCATGAGAATGCCCGGGTGGAAGCTGAGAAGGCGCGGAAGGCCATGGAGGAGGTGGAGATCACTATGGCGGATGCTCTGATCATGGTGCAGGACTAGGGATGGCAAGTGGGCCGGGTCAACCGGCGACCCGCCCTCGACCCGCCCGTTGAACCCGGCCCTGTGAAAGCGTTTGGCGGGTTCGGGTCGAACCCGTGAACAGTAACGGGTCGACCCGGGTCGCGTAAATAGCGAATCTAACCCGTACAACCCGGCCTGCAACCCGTTACTGTTCATCCGACCCGTATGCCAACCGGCGGGTCGACCTGCGGGTCAAGAACCGTTGGACCCGTTCGGGTCGAACGTTCGGCCTGTCACAAGTCGACCGTTGACCCGCGGGTCAACCGAGCTGTTGAAGGGGGGGTGCGGCACTGTACAACAGAAACGGTATTATAGGCATTTTTTTGGATTTGTTGGTTTTTTTTTTGGTTTTTTGTTGATTTTGAGCCTATAAATACCCCCCAAAACCCCATCAAAAATTTCACACCTTACTCTCTTACTCTCTCTACTATTATAACTCATTTCTAAGGAATTTTTCAAAAATTCAAGTATTCAACAAGCAAGTCCTCAAGGCACCGCATATACACGATCAATTTCCGATCGTATCGAAATCAATTCTTCAACTCTTCAACTCTCGTCCAACTCCAAGTGATCAAGTCATCAATTCTCCTTCTCATTCCGGAATCGCTTATTTCTAGTTCTACTTCTATTCTTATTTTCACGGTTTATTTTATATACGCGTATCCACGGTGAACGGTATTAAAATTTCATACCTCTTTCGTTATTTTATTTTTGTGTTGTAGTTATAATTATTGTTGGTTTTTTGATCTTCTCTATCTCAACCCTCTTGTTTTTTAGATTTTTTTTTATAATTCACCGTTCCTACATTGTGTAGTTTTTTTCACATACATTAGTACATTACTACATTATGTCTACATCACGCGGTAGCGGTCGTAGCGGGCAAGATTCTTCCTTCTCTTCCCGTAGGCCACCAATTGTCCCAATTAGTGAGCCCGCCCAAGAGTACCATGATCCTACTACCCAATAATGGGGTGCACACGACGAGTTTGTAGGTGACATACAAGTAGAAGAAGAAGAAGAACAACAACAACCAACCGAAACCACACAACCCCGTAGTAGTAGGAAAAGTAGAGGAGAAAGTAGTGATTGGCATAAGTTTTACGATTATATCCCAGCCGAACAAACTCCAGGTATAGGTTTGAAAGTTTGTAAAACATGTTCTAAAACATACAAATTCAAGAGGGGATGACGACACCGGTACAATTAGTAGACACATCCAACATAACCATAAAGAACTTCTTGCTAACCTACTCGGCCAACAAAAAATCAACCCTAGGATCGGTCTAGTTGATAGCCACTCTTATGATCCCAATCTTGTTCGTCGGGAAATAGCCCGATTAGTCATAAAGGAAGAGTTACCATTTTCCTATCCCGATAGTAGGGACTTGAAAAATTTTAACCAAACGGCCTTAAACCCTCATTTTAGAAGAATTCCGAGAAATACTTGCAAATCGGATTGTTTTAAAATATACATCGAAATGAAGGATGCTTTGATTGCAATTTTATGGAGTTTAACTTGTAGAGTTAGTTTAACTTCGGATTGTTAGACGGGTATCAATAATATTCCAATGATGGAAATAACCTGTCATTGGATCGGCAATGATTAGATTCTTTAAAAAAGAATCATATCACTTACGGCGTTGCCGTATCCCCATAGTAACGCTGAAATAGCAAACCGTATTTTAGAAATTTGTGATATTTTTCATATTCGCGATAAAATTATGTGTATTAGTTTTGATAATGCATCTAACAATAATGTAGCAATTACTACTTTAAAATCCGTATTAAACCCTCCATCTGACAATATTTTCATGTTAGATGTACATGTCATATTATAAATTTATGTGTTCAAGATGCATTAAAAATAGTCGATCCATATATAATTAAAATTAGAAATTGTGCACATTTCATTGCACTAAGTCCAAGCGTATTACAAGAATGGAAAGCTTGGTGTAGGCTTAAAAATGTACCTTTTAGAAAATTTCCAAAGGATGTTACACCAATGGAATTCTACTTTTGATTTACTACATGTTGTTACCGAATATAAAGCAGTTGTAAATGATTTTTGTATCGCATTTCATATGCCAAATTTTGAAATAACTCCCACCAATTGGTATTATGCCGAAGCTTTGTTGAAATTTTTAGAACCGTAAAACCGCAACTTTAAAATTTTAAAAAACATATGAATCTACTTCTAGTAGTAATTTTATTTCATTAGTTGGCATGATGCAAACATTTAACGAAATGTTAAATGATACTAATGTTGGTGAGATTGTAAAACCTTCATACAAAAAACTTTTGAAGTATTATTTTCCTCCTCCAATGTTGATTTGTGTTGCTACCGTTATGGATCCTCGTATCAAATTAAAAGGTATGAAGAGTTCGATTGAAGTAGAATTAGTAATTGATTGCGCTTCTTTTTTTAGTTCAGTTTGAATCTACATTAAATAACTTGTATGATTATTATGATAAACGTTTTGCTTCTAGTAGTACAACTTCTGTAATTAGTTCTTCTTCTGGTACTTCTAAAGGTAAGGGTAAGAGTAAATTTGATGATAGAACATTTAATTTACTTGAACAAATTCAATCAAAAAAACCTAGGACTAATCAACCAAATGAATTAAATTGGTATAACCAACAAGATTCTGAGCCTTTTTTCTTCTCCACTAGATATTTTACAATGGTAGAAAGACCATGAACACACTTTTAGTATTCTGTCAATTATGGCTAAAGATTTACTAACTCCTCTTGTCCCTACAGTTGCTTCTGAAAGTGCATTTTCTTCAAGTGGCAGAGTTCTAACTGATTACAGGAATTGCTTGAAGCACGACACGTTAGAGATGCTCGTTTGCACAGAAGACCGGCTGAAGGCTGAAGATAGGATACAAGGGAAAGCACTATCAACGTCCACAAGTGAGAGCAACTCGCCGGAAGAAGAAGAACAACAACAATAGCTTTGCTTGTAATAGCAACACGACTGACACGTTAGAAATTGTATTATATCTTTGCTTGTTATGTTAAATTAGAAAAATTGGAGTCAATTAAAATTCTATATAAGAAATATGTTAGTGTATAAAACATATTTGTGAATTGAATTCTTCATTTCATTAGAAATTATGAAAATTGTATAACTTAAATTCATATGAATAATATTTCAATATTTTTTGCCAATTTCACTCTTTCAATCTTATTATTATTATTACGATTTTTAATGTTTATTAGTATTATACTATTATTAGTATTATTATTATTAATATTTTAAGTTAAAAATATTAATAAAAAAACCTAACTATCTAAACGGGCCAACCCGCGGGTCGACCCGACCCGACCGGGGTTGGACCCTAAAGGGTTCACGGGTTGGGCGGGTAGCCTAAACAACTTTAGGCCCGGCCCGGCCCAGCCCGGCTAAGTCGCCAAACCGGCCCGAACCCGCCTAAGTCAAGGTCCAACCCGGGCGGGTTTGACCCCGCCCGGCTCATTAGACCCGAATGCCAACCCTATCTGTGTTGTTATTGCTGGTTGGTTCTGTGCAGCCGCGGCTATTTGCTGTTTTGTCTGTTTGTTTTTTAAGGACTTTACTACGTTGCTATTTGACATAGATCCGAAATCTAATTGAGTTTGACCTAAATCCAGCTGCAATGGTGGCTTAGAACCGTCCTTCAAAGAGCCACCTGGGTCGATCTGGACTAAAACTATCTTATGAGTTGAGGAAGTGTACTCATTGTGGCAAGATCAGCCACATGGAAGCTCGCTGTTATGAGATTATCGACTACCGAGAGAACTGGGATCATAACAGGGATCCTTGGAAAAAGAATTGCAACCAATCCACCGTCGCTGTTAGAGTTGCCGATGGAGCTGAGAAAAAATCAACAAAAAAAGATATGAAAAAGCTCCAATATTTGGACTTTCCATTATTCTGACTTTTCTCATATATTGGAAAAATTCCAATTCAAAAGATTCTAGTGTTGGACACGCATCTACATTAGTTACTGCTGCAAGTAATGACAGTAATGTCTTTAATATTTCTGCCTCTATTATGAATAATGCATGGATAATTGATTTGGGTGCTACCGATCATATGACTCTTGATTCTAGACTAGTCCAAATCTTACAACCATCCACCAAATCCAGAGTGTACACTGCCATTGGAGATCCTGCCACCGTTACTGGCGAGGGTTCCATATCTCGTACAAAAAACCTAACCTTAGATATCGTGTTAGTTGTGCCCTCCTTGAATTTTAAGCTATTAACTGTTGCTCAAATAACTACTGTCTTACATTGTATTGTGATTTTTTGGCCCTCCCATTGTTTGTTTAAGGATATTCATACTCGCAAGACGATTGGCTATGGGGTTAGACACGGAAATCTCTATTACCTTGATTTGAAATCTGAAAGTTCAAGCAGGTTGACTCAAGCTAATATGTGGAAGGATCTGAGGGGGAGAAGAAGAAATCGGAGATTTGGTTATGACATCAACGTCTAGGCCATGCTTCTTTTGGTTATTTGAATAAATTATTTCCAAGCTTATTTTCGAAGTTGGAATTTTCTACCTATCGGTGTGATGTGTGTGAATTTGCAAAAAGTCACCGTGTCTCTTTTCCTCTAAATCTAAGTAAAAGCTCTCTCCCATTTATGATTATTCATTCTGATATTTTGGGTCCATCCAAAAACACTATTTTTGGAGGAGCAAAATGGTTTGTGACATTTATTGATGACTGTACTCGTATGACTTGGATTTGTCTAATGAAGTCTAAAAGTGAAGTTAGTGGGTTATTTCAGAAATTTCACAAGTGGTCTATGACGATGTATAAAGCGTAGATTCAAGTTCTTAGGAGAGATAATGACGGCGAGTACCTGATTTTAGATCTGCAACAATATTTGATGGAACACGGGATTGTTCACCAGACCACATGCCCGTATACACCTCAACAGAATGGGTTTGTAGAAAGAAAAAACAGACACTTGCTTGAGCTGGTCCGTGCTTCTCTTATATTGGATAACATCACTCATGTATTGGGGGGAAACTCTTGCTTCTACTGCATACTTAATTAACTGAGTTCCCTCTTAGTATCCTAAATTTCATCACGCCATTTCAGGCATTAATTGAAGCTATGAATGCACCAACAGTCATCAACTTTTCACCTCATGTGTTTGAGTGTGTCGCATTTGTTCACCTTCATCAACACAAGCAAAATAAGTTAAATCTCCAAGAAGCCGAAGTTTCAGAGCAAGTACTTCAATTGTGACAAGCTAGGTCAAGTCTACTGACTGCAGACTACCTAAGAAGAATAGGAATAGAGAAACAAATATTTTTGAAGGCATTATGTAACTCCTGTATCCCATTTTCTGTATTTTTGTACTGTATTCTTTCTCCCAGTGTATTCTATCTATTTGTACTCGATCTTTTTCCTGAACCGTGTGTTTGATCTTCTTTTTCTATATATGTTCATCTATTACTTGTCAGCTGTGATTTGACCTTTTTGTGATTCATGCCAGCCAATTATTCTGTCTCTGGATGATTTATTGTTTCTAATTTATTGCATTTCCGGCCTAATTGCCTATTTATTTGAATTCTGCCTTGTTGGATCTGGTTTTCTACCCAATCTACCCTATTTGAACCCATCTACCCGTCCTACTGGATCCTAACCCGCTAACCCAATACCCTCTTCTTTGACCCAGTCTTCCCCGGATCTTCTTCATGTCTGTATCTACCTAACAAACAGGTCACATCTTCCCCCATCTTCTCTTGATTCTCCAAATCCCTACTTGCCAAAAATCTTTATTAATTCCCCCCCCCCCCCCAAATTTTGTTATTCCTATCTCTAATTTCTATCTCCAAAATCCTAACCCTAATCACCATCACTATCTCTCTCTCTCCCCCTACCCTGCATCCCGGTCCCTCTACTCCAAGTGCACCCCCCGTCCGCCGGCCTACTCTCTGACCACCGTGACCCCACCACTGTGCTGCCCTCCTCCCGAGCACTGCATGCCAGCCACGACGCCAGCAGCAGCCAGGTCCCCACTTCTTCCCTTCTCTTCTGAAGCCGACAACAGCCACAACAGCTCCAGCGGCAGCAACCTCAGTGCCCCCATCTCAGCCTTGCCCCCACCGAATTCGCCACCTGTTCGCCGTTGTCCCTATCCCTTCGTCGTGCCGCTTCGCAGCCGTTGTCATCCATCACAATGCACACCCCCGGTTGTCCCTCTCTCTTATTGTGTGAACGTGTTGATCTCGAGTATTGGATTCGTGTTCATGGTGATCGTGATCATCTTGTGCATCTCGTTCGCAATCCGCTCGTGGTATTATGTTCGTGCACAGGAATCTATTCCTGTTATTCTCATTTTCTCGTCATATCCGTCGGCAATTACAAGACAAGTAACTTGTATTCTTTTGTTGTATATACAAGTTCTAAATACCGCATGTAGTGCCACTTTTTATTTCTAGATTCATTCTCATGAAAAACCCTTGTTAGATCTTGTCTCTATTTGTTGATCCATCGTTAGTCGTCCTTTGTTACACACACAACATGGAATAATTTAGATCTAACTAGATTCTTGATGCATGTATGTATGTTGTTTGTGATCCATGATATGTTGTATGAATCTTGTATGCTTGATGTGTTAGTCGTAGTATCTTGTGGTAGATTTGTTAAACACCCATACCATGTTGTTTTGGACATCTATTATACCATGTTTTGTGTTTTGTTATAATTTGGATTTTTTGCATAGGAACTATTTGATTTAATGCATAAGAAGAGATTTCTGTTTTTGCTGCTGCCCTGTTTTGTTTCAGTATTGTAGACCCTGTTGAGGTCAGTAAATCAAATTAATTTGTGAATGTAAATCATAGATCTCGTTGTCTATTTTCTAGAATTTTCAATAGATCTCAGGTTTCGGTTTGTGAGGTATGAGTTATTGCTGTTTTGCTACAGATGTGTTGAAAATTCCAGTATCTATTTTTTTCTGATTTCTGAATAGTTATTCATTTTTAAACAGAGGTTAAAGGTAAGATTTGGATCTAATATTTTTCTGGGTATGACTAGAATTGACTGGGATTAACCCCTAATTTTTGTAGATTTATTTGATGACATTTATAAACTATTCTAGGCTTGTGAACAAACTACTATATTCCAGAATTTCATGTTGGTCAGTAAAAAAACCATAATTTCAACCTGATTCTAGTTGCTTTTGGTAAAAACTTTGTAAATATAAAATATAGCCTGCTGTATCTATTTTACAACCCTTTTTACGGATTTGGATTTCGAGTTATACTTTGTAATCTATCGCCATTTTAGTACTGTTGTGTTAAGAATTTCAGATTCACAAATGTGCTGTATCTTGCTGTTTCCCAAATTTATTTGACTATACTATCTATGTTGGAATATTATGAAATATTATTTGATGATACTAGACATACTAGGGAATACCCCATATTTCTCTTGGATTTAAATCATTAATTTTTGTGCCATTTTCATGCTTGTGATTACAACTTAGTGATTTCTGGCTGAACATGATTTATGTATATAATTCTGTTTAGATACCTGTTTCTGTGATTATTATATGACTTGTATATATGTGTTGGATTCGGCCGAGAGTCTATATTCTAGATTTTCTGACGGATCTAGATTTGCATGTTTGTGGCAGTGGAAAACTCAGATTTGGTGCAGCACTGTCTTGCTGTCCAGAACTGAAAGTTTCGTTGTCCTAGCCTATGATGAGTCGTTTGTCACCCGTTCGAGTCTTCTATCCAACTTGAACTTGTCCCTTTTTATCTTACCATATTTCTTGCCTTGTTTGTGCACGTCCATACTTGACTTAAATAATAATAATAATAAGAAACCAAGTCGGGGTTAAAGGAAAAGATCTAATAGTGGAAAATACAGAAACGTGTACTCGGAAGGGGATCCATAGATCCTACGTGATACTTGATACTTGATACTTGACACGTGATTACTTGACACTTGACACTTGACACTTGACACGTGATACTCGATGCTTGATACTTGATACTTGTCCCTGAGTACACTGCCCTCTATAATCCACTATAAAATCTAAAACGCAACTTGCTTGAATGTAACAACCATGTGGTAAAAATTTGGGATGCATGAAGTGCTACCAAGTTAGGAATAAATACAAGACTTGAGAATAACATGATCACTTGACATTTGTTACTTGCTACTTGTACATGATACTTGACACTTGTTACTCGTTATTCGTTTGCATGCTACTTGACACTTTGTTACATGCCACTTGCACCTGATTATCTTGCCATGCTATTGTTCCTGTTCTTGATTTAAAGTTAGTTGTTTTATTTTGCTGTCACATTTCTTCCATGTTACTTCTGTACCTGCTTCCGATATTACTCTATACTTGTCTCTCTTTTCTGTACTTATTGCCTGCTTTACAAGCGGCCCATAACTTGCATTGACGGACGTTTATTTTCTCTTTCCTTTTCTTGCAAATTTGTCACTTGTAGACTTTGGTGACCAGCTGCCCGATGGAGTAGGTGACCACAGATTTTAGTTGGCTGGATATCTTGCTACTATGTATTCTTGTTATTTATTTTGAATAAAGGTGATTGCTTCATGGATATTGTATTGGGCATTTTGTTCTAGACGTGATTATTTGAAATTTAATATTTCTGTTTCCTTTCAAGTAATCCCGTTCACTATATTAATTCAGTTATTCATCAGTAGTTGATTATTCCTCTTGCATATCTCTTGTTTATTCTTGTATGTATTGTAAAGATCCTTACAGCTTATAAATGGTGAAAGCCATTCGTTGAACTTGTGTCACGTATCTGTATTTTGTATTCCTTCTTGGGAAGCGAGGCGTGACACATTGCTCAAGATGTTCCTGATATCAACCTCTCAGCTGTGGTCTCGGAGATAAACATGATGGGTTCAAACCCCAAGGAATGGTGTATTAACACTGGAGCTACTCGACACGTGTGCTCCAACAGAAGTATGTTCTCTAATTTTGAACCATTAAAGAATGGGGATAAGATGTTTATGGGGAACTCGGCCACTTCAAAAATCAGGGGCCAAGGCAAGGTGATCTTGAAGATGACTTCTAGAAAGGAACTGACTCTGAAAAATGTTGCATATGTTCCTCAAATGCGTAAGAAACTAGTGTCTGGTTTGTTGCTTAATAATCCATGATTTCAGTTAGTGTTTGAGTCAAACAATATTTTTTTTTTCGATTAGTGGAATGTATGTTGGTAGAGGATACATGAGTGGTGGAATGTTTAAACTCAATGTAATGACCATGGTCAAGAATATCAATAAAGCTAGCTCTTTTACTAATATGCTTGAGGCTTCCAATTTATGACGTGGTAGACTAGGGCATGTTAATTATGATACTTTGCGCAGTGAATCATTTACCAACATTCCATATTGATTCCAAACATAAGTATGAAATTTGTGTTGACAAGATCATCCTTTAAAAGTGTTGAAAGAAACACCGAACCTCTTGATTTAATTCACACTGATATTTGTGATCTAAAAATGATACAAACAAGAGGTGGTAATAAATACTTTATTACCTTTATTCATAATAGCACAAAATATTGTTATGTGTATTTTCTTAAAAGCAAGGACGAAGCTATAGAGAAATTTTTTCTCTATAAAAATGAAGTTGAGAAACAACTTAACAAGAAAATTAAGGTGGTTAGAAGTGATTAAGGTGGAGAGTATGAATCACCATTTGCTGAAACTTGTGCTAAACATGGGATTATACATGAAACCTGTAACGCCCCGAATCCCAAATCACTGAATTCGAGATGTTCTACAGGATCTTTTCACTTTCTTCAGTACAATTTTACAAGAAAATTAAAACTTTTCATCTTACATCAGAGTTTACATCATATTACATTTACATTTACACAGCGGAAGCAAAATATACAACATTTACATAAATGAATAACAACATGATAAGATCTTTATGCATCCATTCCTCTTTACATGTAATTTATCCTGCATACAAACTGTGGGTACGTCAGTTTATTAAACCGACGATAATTATACATGGTCATCCTCTCTATGCCAGTAACAGTATAATGAATCTCATTTCTTAACAAATCATAACTTGTTCAATATAAGCATGTAAAAATCAAAAGGGAACTTTTAATGATGTCGTGTCGTGATTGTGCACTTAATCCTTAATGCAATTATTTAATTTACATGACACTAATGCGCACTTGTTCGAATTCTATGCATCCCATACTACATAGGTTCGAGGGCAAGCCTCTTAATCGTTCTTCATTTTTGTAGGGTTCAATCCCTCGCCATGACTTACTCTACTTCTGTAATTTCAGTGAGTATCCTAGATGATTCTATGAGTACAAGCATGTATCCTGGCCCCTGGAGTAGAATTTCGCGCCATGTCTTGACTCATCAAGCATGCATTCTGCGACAATTCAGCCTCCTCCCTGAACACAATTCTCTTGCAGTCACCAAAACACCCCACAAGTGTGACTAAAGTCCGATCATTACTGAGTTGTGCCCGCGCCATTTCTTGACTCATCAAGCATGCATTCTGCGGCTCACACACCCGCACCGTACCCTAGCTCTCATACTCATGTTTTTCTCTCACCTTCATCACCTCCACACTATGTATTAAATTTATTAGAATCATGAATAAAAATCAAGCTCTAGAGTTAGCCTCTCCACCAAACCGGACTTACCATTTCATTTACACATGACCAACCTTGGCCTTCTTTTCAATATCATTTCATTTCACTGCCGAGGGAGACTTAGCTACTCTTTCGTTCAATTTCAAATTCACAATTTCTAATTGAGCATCATCAGCTCATAATTCATTTTAGAGTCTCACAGACTTTCTCATCATGATCTTAGCCTTTCATATTCATTTGATTCTCAATTCTCATATATAATTCATTTTACATGATCCACACAGTCATAAAAGAGTCCACAGACTTCAATCATAAGGTTCACAACTACCAACAGCAAAATAAAATGAAATTCATACACATCAAAGTTCGCTCTGTACAGTCGACTTGGAAGAACACCAGTCGACTTATACAGTCAAATACAAATTCATCATAATTACTCGGGATAGTCGACTGCTGTACATAACCAGTCGCCTGTCCCGCAACTTTTCATGTTCACAGTGCCAACCACATGACAGTCGACTGTTCATCCATCAGTCGTCTGTCTTGAGATTTTCAACAACACAATTCTAAGTTCAGCTCAGTCGACTTGCTACACGCATTCGGTCGACTGATCAGTTCCATAATTCAAAATAAACATTATTCTTTAAACCGTTCTCACATGCATTTTCCTTACAGTATACACATCCCATATTTTATAAACACCACACTTCTTATTTGTTCAGTAACGACGAAGCATGAAAATTCAAGTTACTAATATGTTCTTTTCTTTAGAAACGATACTTAAACATGCATTCACATTACTCATAACTTCTTACGATGATGAAGATATAAATCTCAAGTCATTATACTGGTCAACATAACAAAATATCTTGTTTCCTGGAATTTCCAAATAGTCATTCTTGAAGTACGGTACCAGTCGTCTGAACACAGTGTCAGTCGACTGTTCCGACAATTCTTAAGTTATTAATCTTCGCTAGCTCTTTTCATTCATTTATCTTCCCTCCATCATATGTGTCATAGGGAAAAACAAACTAACAATTCACACCATTATGTCTATTTGCATACATGTTTATCACCACATCATAAATAAATTTGTCTCGTACCAGTCGACTGGTTCATATGACAGTCGACTGTTCCGACACTTCCGTTCTCATTATCAACAGCATGTTCACTCAATTTCTAATACATCCAATTTACTTTTTATAACATGATAGCACTCATAATAATCATGGTAAAATTTCTACATTAGAAGTCCTGAGAAACACCCACCTTATATGAAGAAATAAACGAAATCCCGCAAAAGCTCTTCAATACGGTGAACGCCTTCTTGCTCCTTGCACTTGCTCCTTTGCTCCACACCGAACTCCTCAGAAGTGCTGCTTGTCTCCACAGAAAAGCTCCCACACACAAACTCACAAATGACTCTCTTACAATAATAATCTTAGTGTAAAAGAGATAGGGAATGAGAAGGGGTATTTATACGTAAACTAAAGTGAGATGGAGGGTTGAGATACACTAAGAAGTTGGAAAATCAAGGGCTGAGATTGATAAGGGAGTTAAGAAAACTACCCATACCTTAAGAAACCACCCATGATCTCCTACCCACTACACCATAATCCGGCCAAGCTAGAGTGTGCTCCACACGTGTATGCAATATGCACGTGTGTACACCAATCCCCCCCCTACAAAACTTGTGCATCAAAATACCCGGAAAAAGGAAAAGATGCTACACATACAAGTAGTAAAAATATAATACAAGAGGTTTAAATCTATGGGCCTAAATTAATTGGGCCAAAAATAAATATTTTGTAGGAGTAAATATGTAAGGTAATATTAGGCTTTGGGATAAAATAATTTGTAAAACAATGCTCTTATTTATCATGAGAGTAAATAATGGCCAACAATGTTACACATGCACCCAAATAATAGAAATAAATAATCTTCATATATTAGAAAAATCGGGGTATTACAAAACCACATCACCTTATTCTCTTCAGTCCAATGGGGTTGCTGAGCGAAAGAATCGTACCTTGAAGGAAATGATGAATGCAATATTAATAAGTTGTGGTTTGCCACCAAACTTGTGAGGAGAAGCTATTCTTTCAGCTAACTATCTTTTGAATAAGGTGCCCAAAAAGAAAGAAGAAAAAACTCCATATGAATTATGGAAATGAAGAAAACCATCCTACAATTACTTACGATGTTGGGATGTCTTGCTAAGGTGACAGTACCTCCACCTAAGAAAGTAAAAATAGGACCCAAAACGGTTGATTGCATTTTCATCGGCTGTGCACATAATAGTAGTGCTTATCAGTTCTTGGTGTACAAATCTGATATCTCTGAGATACCAAAGAACACGATAATGGAGTCCAGAAATGCATCGTTCTTTGAAGATTTATTTTCATATAAGTCTAAGGAAGAACCAAGTTCTTTCAAACGAACAAATAGACTATCAGGGTTGTTTTTGTCCCTGCCCCCATGTTTGGGGTGGAGTGTATATTCTTTTATTCTGTTGGTTTTGTAGTGAGCTCAGTACTCTGAGTTAGTTTTATTAATCGCTTATTAATGAAACAGGGTGGCCAGACTCCACCTTTTCTTCAAAAAAAAAAAGATCGAGATAGCCAACACTATCGTCACTGATCATAGGTACCCACCACCCCAGGGTTTGTTGGGGGGTTTATAATGTATTTTTTTTCTTTATGATGTATTTCTTTGCGGCTACTCTAGGTTGTTTTTGTCCCGCCCCCCATGTTTGGGGTGGAGTGTATGTTCTCTTATTCTGTTGGTTTTGTAGTGAGCTCAGTACTCTGAGTCTGTTTTATTAATCGCTTATTAATGAAACAGGGTGGCCAGACTCCACCTTTTCTTCAAAAAAAACAAACAAACAAATGGACTATCAGTGAAGATAGTGAAAACCAAGATGAAGAAGTTGAGGAGGAACCTAGACGTAGTAAAAGAACAAGAACCGAAAAATCTTTTGGTCCAGATTTCTTGACTTTTATGCTTGAAGGTGAACCCCAAAACTTTCAAAGAAGCGGTGGGCTCTAGTAATGGCACTCTATAGAAAGAAGCCATTAAGAGCGAAATTGATTCTATCTTGCAAATCATACCTGGGAACTAGTAGATCTTCTACCAGGTAGTAAACCTTTAGGTTCCAAGTGGATTTTCAAGAGAAAAAGGAAACCTGATGCATTAATTGATAAATACAAGGCAAGACCTGTAATTAGAGGTTATAGACAAAAGAAAGGTCTGGACTACTTTGATATATATTTTTCTGTGACGAGAATAAACTCCATTAGGATAGTACTTGCAATAGCAGCCTTGCGCAATCTTGAAGTACATCAAATGGATGTAAAAATAACTTTTCTTAATAGAGATTTAGATGAAGAAATCTATATGGAGCAACCTGAGGGTTTTTCATCTCCAGGATAAGAAATAAAAGTTTGTAAGCTGGTGAAGTCATTATATGGCTTAAATCAAGCACCAAAGCAGTGACATGAGGAATTTGACAATGTCATGATGACGAATGGTTTCAAAATCAACGAATGTGATAAATGCGTATATGTCAAAGACACTGAAAGTGGATATATCATAATATGCTTGTATGTAGATGACATGTTTATTGTTGGAAGTAATGATAAGATGATTAAATCTACTAAAGACATACTGAACTCAAGGTTTGATATGAAAGAAATGAGACCAGCTGATGTTATATTGAAAATTAAAACCACAAGAACATTAGACGAGCTTTTTTTAATCCAGTCACATTATATTGACAATGTTCTTGAAAAATTTGATAAAGATAATTATGAAATTGCCAGAACTCCAATAGATTTAATTTTACATTTATCCAAGAATAAAGATGAGAGTATTTCTCAAGTAGAATACTCTAGATTCATAGGCAGTCTAATGTACTTAATGAGTTGTACAAGACCAAACATAGCCTATGCAGTAAGTAAACTAAGTAGATATACGAGTAATCCTGGAAGCGAGCATTGGCAAGCAATTACAAGAGTACTGAAATGCTTGCGGTTTACTCGTAACTATGGGATGCACTATACGAGATATCTAGCTGTACTTGAAGGATATAGTGATACAAACTGGATATCTAGTGATAATGCAAAATCCACTAGTGGTTATGTGTTTACACTAGGTGGTGCAGCAGTTTCCTAGAAATCTTCAAAACAATCAGTGATCGCTAAATCCACGATGGAATATGAATTTATCGTATTGGACAAATGTGGGGAAGAGGCTGAATGAATATGCCACTTCCTTGAGGATATTCCAAGGTGGACAAAGCCTGTGCCTCCAATCTGCATACATTCAGATAGTCAATCTGCAATTTGTAGAGCACAGAGCAATATGTATAATGGTAAATCTATATATATTCGTCGAAGACATAATACCATTAGATAACTATTCTCTACTGGGGTGATCTCTATGGACTATGTAAATTCAAAAGATAACATTGTGGATCCGCTAACCAAAGGGTTAAACAGAGAGTTAGCTGATAAATCATCGAGGGGAATGAGACTAAAGCCAATGAAAGAATAAGTCGATACAATGGATACCCAACCTAGTTGACTGGAGATCCCAAGATCTAGGTTCAAAGAGAAAACTAAATTGTAAATACCATGTTGGATCACTGTGGAGATTTTTTCATGGCCATTCCTATGATGAAACAGTGATACCATAAGGCTAGAGGCTAAGCTAGGCTTTTAATGATTATTATGCGTCGGAAATCCGTGCAAGGGATTGCGGGTTACTCTTAACTAAGATATCACCTATGTGAGAGAGAAGAAGGGCCGCTTCCAAGAGAATAATGTAGGAAAATATTCCTGTTAAAACTCTTTTAGAACCAGACGTATATTCATGGCCAAAACGAACATAACAGTGAGAATTGAAATGCGTTAGGAAGATTCCTGTGTGAGATATGTCATTTTTTACACAAATGACAAAAAAGTTCAAGGACTTCGCGTCTACTATTTAGTTAGTAAACATATTTTCATAAGGTACGGTTCGAAGGTAACACCTACCTATCCTATGCAGGTCTTGACCGCTGAATTCTATCATCAAGTCTGTCGTGTCTGTGGTCGTCAATTTCATTCATGTGGGGAATGTAAGAAAATGAGTATTTTATACACCATTTACGAACCAGTTTTTGAGCAATTTTTTGAGTAAGATCTTCTATGAATTAGTGAGAGATCTTGATGTATTTTTGTTCTCCTTCGTGAGTAGATCAAAATTATATATTTATTTGCTCAAAACAGTTATCGGGTGAATGAGAAATTGTCTCCCAAAGTGAGGCATTTTCATCTCTGAAAATGAGTTGATGGATTTTAGTCTCACATCAGAAAAATAAAGGAAATAGAAGAAGATATATAATAACATCTTTCTTGGCATTGTAAGATAGCAAGTCAAGAGGCTCTCTCTCTCTCACGTGCGAGCGCGCGCAAGGGGGGGGGGGGGGGGGGGGGAAGGCTGCAAATCTCGGACCGGATTATACGCGACTTGTGTGCACCCGCACGTCCTGTGGACACGAATGCCGGACCGACATGTACCCAGCCCGTGCAGAGCCACCTTTTTGCTACAGTTTTTCATCCGATTTGTAACGGCTAAATTAAACACAGAAACAGTTTTGTTCGCCATTTATTCACGTAACGGTTTTGTCCGCTGTTACAGTACTGCATTCAAACCTCTGCCAACCGTTATAGCCGGTGCATTAAGAAGTTGTCTGCCGTTACAGTGGATGTAGTAATACGTTGTCTGCCGATACAATTCTCACCCTGGCCCTATAAATAGAGGTCCCCTCTCCCCTTAATGATTACACCAGAAACTCTTCTCATCCCCCTCTGTTCTGTGCTTCAAAGTCAGGTTCCATCCTTAGTCGTTCGGTGATAGATTTCAGACACAGCTCAGTTCGAGAGCATGATGTGGTGCCTACGACAACTATGTTTTCGTTGCATCCTGGGAGAGAGACGCTTACGCAAATTTCAGCACCCGAAAATGGCAAAATCTGTTTTAAGGACATTGTGTGGTACACAAACCTCGACATAAACTAGTTTGGTTTTGTAATTTTTATTTTCTTTTTAATTTTATTGGTTTTTTTCTTCTTCTTCTTCTCCTCCCTTTCTGATTTTTTCTGATTTTGTGCCTCGAAGATCAAACTTTGGTTTTATTGTAAACAAATTTTGTAACAACATGTAGAGGGAGATAGATTCTTCATCAAGGATAAATTAGATCAAAAAATTATTGAGATCTCTAAGGTGAAGTCAGAAGATCAACCTGCGGATATTCTTACAAAGGCAATTTCGAATCGACTCTTCTTGAAATTTGTGGACAAGTTTGACATATTCAATATCTATGCACCAACTTGAGGGTGAGTGTTGAGATATAGTAAGAATAAAATCTGTATATTCTGTTTCCTATAGATTAGGAAATATATTCTCTTAAATCTCTCGTCTCCTTAATATTCTCCTAAATATATTGTACCCCTTCATCAAGAAAGTAATACGTATATAAAGAGATTCACATTAAAAAAATAATAACAAGAAAATATAATTTTTTCCAGATCTAAATTGCAATAACTATCTCATCATGAATATGTACCACGTTGCTTAAATTGCAATAACTATCAAATCATGAATATGTACCACGTTGCAGATATAACATGGATGTCTCAGTAAGTTCTCGACGCATGTATGAATACCAGACAAAGTAGTTGAATAGCAGGCTCCTATAGATGAGTTGACAATAGACGTTTGAGCACTTGCATAAGATGAAACTGACATTAAACTACAATTAACAAACGACCTAGAAGGTAAGACTTGAGTGCTCAAGTATATATAAGTTGAATATCCACGTAATGATATGAAGAAAACGTAGGAATTCAATTCAGAGGCAAGGCCAGTTCAAAACCAACGCAACCACTTACCCAACTTTGCTATTGTCAGTAGCGTCATCATGCTTCTTGTTGAATATCAATGCAAATAGCAATACACAACATATGTATTTCGATTTCAATGTATTATAACTAGCTTTTTGTGCGTCGATGTGTTGTCTTACAAAGTGTTCATGTTAGACTTACAAATAGTTACAACAAATAAATCAAACGGAAAAGAAAAAACATACCGCACTTTTGGCGATGGAAAAGTAGTTCTCCTTCCCTCCTCTCCTACAAATTCCACAATCACTACAATGCATGGTAAATTCTCTTTGCTTGTATCATCCTCATAAATTCTGTAAATTTCGCAGAAATACTCCCCCATTTAATCTTTCATCTCTTTATCACCACCGGAAGTTATCTACAATTTTCATAACTCTGTCTAAATATGCAGTATAAAAACTCAAAATTCAAGAGGGAAAAAACCATTACCGGTTGCTCGGTATTGCACATAGTGAAAATCAACCTACAAAATCAACAACTAAAATTATTTAATTACATCACGGCTCCTATGTTTCGGGGTTGATAGAGCTTCATGTAACTGTATCTCTATCTGTATTATCTATTTCTATTTCCTGCTTTCCACTTCGAGTTGTTGTTTCTTCGAGGTTGTATCTTTATTTATGCTTGTACGCTTGCTAGATGTCTTGTGGGGAAGATCGGATCTATGTAATTTGTACTACTTGTTTCTTTAATATTCCGTTAATGAAGCGATGACTGGGTCATCTTTTATAAAAAAAAAAAAAAAAAAAAAATATTTAATTAGCCTGAAAGAACAAAAAAATTACCCTCCAAACAAATTGAGAAAGACATGCATCGAGATGCAAAATGTCACCTTCTTGATATCCTCTGCAAAGATATTTGCAAGATAACCTCTTTTTTTTTTTTTTTTTTTTTTTTTGTCCACAAGTAAACGATAAAATTACAGTGGGGTCATTGTGGCAGCGACGACAGTCGAAAATCTCATTGCAGCATGCGGCTCTGATCTTGCACTTGTTCATGTAATGCTTACAACTTCACAAAAATAAATAAATAAACAAATAGAAAATCTATTGAAACAAAATTAGGTTATTTGACACGTGCAATTAATAAGAAAATAATATGAATTTTAATGTACTATAGGTGATTAACACTAACACGTACCAATATCTATATAATAAAACACAAAGAAAACTATCAAGTGGCTCTCATTCAATTCAATAGGGTTGAAATCAATGGTCCAGATCTAACCTCACAAAACATATTTTTCCCGCCCAAAAGTTTACCCCCAAAACTCAAATTCAAATCCCCTCAAAACAAATCCTTCATTATTTATTTATTTCTCTCTCTCTCTCATTCTCTCAATTTACTCATAAATTTATATTTTTCAGATTTCAGGTTTATAAATTTTTAGATTTTTTATACATTTTTTATTGCTCATGTTACATTGAAAATAACAAATATCTCATCAACAGTTAAACTTCATCATTTTCCACACTCAAAGTTCTAAGAAGTTGGATTTTATACCCCAATTTATAATTATTTTTCAACATATACTAATGGAAACATGGACTTTTATTTACAACTAATTATTGTTTTACTATTCAAACTTGAGCTACATAATTATTGTTTTACTGTTTACAAGACTTTCATATACTGTATCGTTCCGAAGACGTGTCGTAGGCACGTGCCCATGGGCAAATCTCGTATATCTATATTATAATAGTAAAAGATACGGTGCTACATACAGCCAAATTTTATTTTATAAAATAAACAACAAGATTTATTTATTTATTTTGGGAATAAGACCATACCAAAAAATGCCAAACACATTATCCCGAACTAGTATTTTTCACATGTAAGTCAACAATAATTAGCACGTCCGATGAATGCCTCAATTTTAAAAAATGGAGCTGAATGGGAAATACAGGTATTTTTTAAAAATTAAGAAGGAAAAGTTTTAATGTGTACGTGCGATGCACATGTTGAAAAATAGAATTGGAGTTGCACGTGTGATGCACATGTTTATTTGGTGACAAAAGTAGTGTTTCTTTTGTAACAAAAAAATATTAAAATTTGTTTATTTGTGACAAACTCTTCCATTAAGTAGTAAGTAAATATATTATATTATAGATAGATAGATGGATAGTAATGCATGTTTAATATATAAAAAAAATTAAAGTAAAAAATCTGACATAGTGAGGACTCGAACCTGAGACATCCTTCATATTAGTTATGCACATGTGATGCACGTGTTGGTAGATTGAAAAATGGCACTAAGGCCTTCTCCCATTCTAATATTAGATATTAGAGAAATATATTAATTGAATTTTTTTTTTGGGTCAATATAAAAAGAGAATGTTAAATATATATCATAAGTTCGTAAGTGTAAAGGTTTGCTTCAGGCGATCTTTTGGATTAAAAAAAGAAGAATGAAGTATGTCTACTAAAATTTGGTGTTCGACTTATTTATGCCTTGAATTGTCTTGACCTGCACATATAACTGAGGCGCGCTGCGAGTTTCTTATGATTGAAAGAAGTTGAAGTTTAACTCCAAATTATATCTACCACTACAATTCTACAATTAGATTATTTGGCACAAGTAGAAAATTTTGGTTAATACGAATCATTAAATTGCTTGATCGAGTGCATTTCTAGCTAGTTCTCTCCTTCCCATTTTGGGTATCTAGAATTACATGGATGGTCACATACTACAATATAGTACAATTCTTTTGAATTTTTCCTAACTGTTACCATTCCCCAGGAAATTTTTTTCCCAACAGTTTCCCAACTACATGTCACCTAAATCCCAGCTAATCCTTGATTAAAAAAACTTAATCTGTGCCAGCATTTACTTTTTGGCTGTAACAATTTTGTGTTCATGATATCAAGACTCCTTGAGCCAATAACTCATTTGAGCTAACTCAGCAATACCACCCTTTGAGGATGAAAATTTCACCACTAACTTCTTTATTCACTTTTTTGGGTAAAATATATTGCTTTCTCGCCATTCAAAACTCAGTTTTACATATTATATTAGATTAAATATTGGTTTAGTTCCATATTGATTATATCTCTGTTTAGTCTTTCATTTTCTTCTATATGTAGGAGTCAATTGTATTTAGTTTAATCAATCAATAAAAGAATATTTTCCTATCCCTAATTCTAACATGGTATCAGAGCCTATCGTTTTATAAGGCCTATACTAACTTGATCCTCATCGTCGAGGTGGGGTGTTTTGCATCTTCATCATAATCACTCCACCTCCCAACATTCCTCTTCCGATCTTGATCAAAACCCTAAATCTCCCCCAAAACCCTAAATCTCCAAAACCGTAGCCATCATCTAACAACAAGATCCAAAATCCTAGCCGTCAGCATCAGATTGTCATCATCAACTCCAGCAAACTCCCCGCCATCGACCTCCCTTCGAGATCCCAATCTCTCCCCCCTTCCAAATCTAGGGTTAGAGTTTCAAAATAAAAATTAGCGTTTCCAAGATGATGCAACCCATAATGGACCCACAACAACAGCAACAATACCAGGTGGGCCCACCTCCGCCCCAGCAGCAGTGGCCGCCGCACATGATGGCGGCTCCGCCGCCGCCGCCGCTGCAGTACCAACAGTAGTATGCGGCGGCACCGCCGATGTGGAACCAATAGCCGTTGTAGGTCCCACTGCCGGCGATACAGCAGCAGCCGATGATGGCGGTGCGGCAGTAACGTCAGGGGCAGAGGGCGGAGGGTGAGGTTATGACGTTGTGGATTGGGGATCTGCAGTATTGGATGGACGAGACATATTTGAGTAACTCCTTTTTCCAGTCTGGGGAGCAACCTGCCAGCAAAGTCATTCGCAATAGGCAGAGGTTTTTTTTTCTTCTTCTTCTTTGTCTCAGATCTGCAAGCCTTCAGCCACTGTTCTTGTGGTGTTCTTGTTGGATATTCTTCTAGGGGCAGTTTGGGGAATTTGTGGTAGAGAAAGCGATTTGATTGTTGGATGTAATTGTCAAGAGATCTTAGTCTCTTTTGATTTGATTTTCTCTATAAAAAAAATGCAGGTTATCAACTCACTCCGGTTGATCGATCATTTCTTTTGTGTCTACATCTAGATCGTCAACTCACTCCGGTTGATCGATTGTGAGTTTGAGAGGGGGTGTTACCAGCATCCAGTTCTCAGTTCAGGGATGAGATCCCAACATCGACAATTCTCAAATCTAGGGGTAAGATCCTATCATCGACTATATCTCAAGTCAGGGGTGAGATCCCATCATCGACTATGTCTCAAGTCAGGGGTGAGATCCCATTACAGATCGGTATATGGAGATCCCGCAACAGTGCGCCACCACTACTTCATTCCGCAACACTTTACTTCTCACTTTCCGTCACATGCGTCATCAAGCGCCGTTTCTGCATCACAGTTTGCCGTTTCATCCACATGAACATCGTCAGTTTTCCAAACTCTTGTTGTTTGAGCCAACTTGAGTTTGGGAGGGGGTATTAGATATTATATTAGATTAAATATTGGTTTAGTCCCATATTGGTTATGTATCAGTTTAGTCTTCTATTCTCTCCTATACATAGGAGCCAATTGTATTCAGTTTAATCAATCAATAAAAGAATATTTTCCTATCCCTAATTCTAACACTCAGAAAGGTTTAGTTCAAAAATATGTTGATTCAGATTTTTTTGTAATGGATGAAAAAGTTATTTCAGCTCAAAACTGACATCGTTTACCATGAAAATAATTCTAAAGAGGTGGAATGAGTTTTTTTTTTGGGGGTAAAAGATGACATCTTCATCGCTTCATTAATGATAGATTAACGAAACAAGTAATGCATAATACAAGAAGATCATAGTCTTCCAAAATCCAAATAACAACATTATCTACTACAACGGCTTATAAAAGTAAGATACATGAGGGTTGATCCCTCCCTCTTGCAGATAGATACCCTCCGTCTAGTTATAAACTACTCCTCTATACACAACCTCTTTTTTGTTTCTGTGTGAGAAATTCTTCTTTGCTCCTGCCTGACCTCCACCCTCCATCTAGTCCTTAGGTGGAACGGTTACTTTTGTCAAAGAATTATTTACCGAGGCATGAAAAGTTAGGGGGTTTTGTAAAACGTGCCTATTAAAGAATTGAAAACTACGAAAGCAGGTTTTGGGGGAACAATGTGGGTGTTTGTTTAACCAACCAAGGGGGAAGTCTTAGTCAATTGTGTGCTCTAAAAGACTCCTCCTTAAACAATCCTACCAAGTAGATGTGCCTAAGATATAAAGCAGTTAAATGTTTGATAAACCAACACCCCAAAGTATTCATAGCTACTCCTTTAGTTGATCAAACACTCACTCTTTCTCTTACTATAAACACTAGCTAGAAAGTGCTTCAAATCAATTGGCAGTTGATTGGAAGAAGAAGAAGAAGAAAAATGGCTAAGTCATTGGGAGTACTAGCAGTGATTTGCTTTGCTACTTTGGCTAGAGTTATTAGAGGGGATGTTGGTAGTGCAATGAATGGTAATCTTTCGGCCTCCTTCGTTTTTGGAGACTCTCTGGTCGACGCTGGGAACAATAACTGGTTACAAACGCTGTCTAAAGCGGATATACCACCGAATGGAATAGATTTTTCGGCATCTGGGGGGCAGCCGACTGGCCGGTACACTAATGGGAGAACCATTGCTGACATTGTTGGTAAATATATATGTTTTTTAAAACCTTTAATTTGATATATTTTTTTCCTTCTCTTTTCATTTTTTTTTCAAAATGGGAGAATTACTTTCATACCCATATATATTTCAAAACTAATTTGCTTGTGTTGTAGGTGAGATGTTAGGGCAACAGAGCTATGCACAAGCCTTTTTGGACCCAAACACAACAGGACCAGTTGTACTCCAAGGGGTAAACTATGCATCTGGTGGTGGTGGAATCATGAATAGCACTGGAAGAATATTTGTATGTTTCCTTATTCTTTTGTGTTAGGCTCTTGGCTTTACATGATGCGATTAATTTTATATAAAAAAATGATCATGTTTCGCCTTCACGTAGATTTATTTAATCCTGAAAATTAATGTAATGTAATTTGACAGGTGAATAGGCTTGGAATGGACATCCAAGTGGACTACTTCAACATAACAAGGCAAGAGATTGACAAGATCTTGGGTAAAACTAAGGCATTAGAGTACTTACATAGAAGAGCAATATTCTCAATCACTATAGGATCCAATGACTTCCTCAACAACTACCTCCTCCCTGTCATCTCCACCGGTGAGCGCATCTCGCAGACCCCTGATGAGTTTGTCGATACCCTCGTCCTCACCCTCAAGGGCCAACTCATGGTAATTTCTCACCCAAGTCTATGTTTTCGCTAGTAAGAAACAAATCTTGACTAATTATTTATTTATTTATTTATTTTGTATCTTCTAATGGATGTATGTAGAGGTTGTATTCCCTCGATGCTCGGAAGTTTGTGATAGGGAATGTGGGGCCCATCGGGTGCATTCCGTATCAGAAGACCATCAATCGGCTAACTGAGACACAATGTGTAGGGTTAGCCGACCAACTTGCCCAACAGTACAATGGGAAGCTGAGGGATATGCTTGTCGAGCTGAATCAGAACCTCCCCGGGGCTAAGTTTGTGTATGCCAATGTGTATGACCTTGTCATGGACCTTATTGCTAACTACGAGAAATATGGTCAGTAATTTCTTTCATTACATTAGAGACGTCCGAACTGAAAATCCACACCGTTTTATATGATACATGAAAAAAATGTATGGACTAGGACTACTACTTATACCTAGTTAGAACGATCTGAATAGAGGCTTTAATTTGTTGTTGCTCTTTCCGTCGCCAAAATTGACTTACATTGTCTTATTGATCTCCTTATGTTTTTGCAGGGTTCGTAACATCTAGTACTGCCTGTTGCGGTAATGGGGGGCGGTTTGCGGGGATCATACCTTGCGGGCCTTATTCCAGTCTATGTGAAGATAGAACAAAGCATGTGTTTTGGGACCCATATCACCCAAGTGAGGCTGCAAATTTGATCATTGCAAAGAAACTAGTGGATGGAGAGCCAAAGTATATATCACCAATCAATCTCAGGAAGCTCAAGGATCTCTGAAAATTTTGAGGGCTTGTGTGCAGTTTGTGTGATTTAATTAATTTGGTCATGTTTGATATGTACTTCAAGCTTAATTTCAAGGACAAGTTTGTTGAAATTTGGTGCATGTTATAAGTGATTTTATCTTGTATCTTGTAAATTCTGAGAAGGACATGTAAAAAATGCAGATAAATTGTAAGTTGTAAAGTGTTTTCTCTGAATTTACCATAACATGCCTGAGATAAACTTAGAAGTCCATAAACGTAATAATCATCATACAAAATTTGTCTTGTAAACTCTTTCAGAATAAAATAGAAATGGCCTAATACGATAATTTCATGAATATAGTATATAATATCAAGTTTTTATATGGTTTATATAAAACAGAAAACAGGGTGATTGAAAAGAAGTCTGCCATTTTAAAGCACATGAATCACAACATTCATTCAGTAACAACAATTAACAAGTACAATTTGAATTGATAATTACAATGGATCTTTGAACTCTTGTTTCTTTATTCTCATTAATGAAA
Organism: Hemerocallis citrina; assembly: GCA_017893485.1. Taxonomy (NCBI): domain Eukaryota; kingdom Viridiplantae; phylum Streptophyta; class Magnoliopsida; order Asparagales; family Asphodelaceae; genus Hemerocallis; species Hemerocallis citrina. Next base: position 444,146,724 of record CM030358.1, on the reverse strand, counting down.
TACGGGGCGTTAGCCATCTTTGAGTAAAAAATTTACAATGGATCGAAATTTGAGTTGTTAAAGGTTATGAGAGAATTAGTCATTCAGCTCCTTCTTGTACATTCTCTTTCTCTTCCATCTTTGCTTCTAGTTCCTTCTCTTCTGTTAAGATCATCTACTTCAAGTCAGCTGACTCCTTGTTGTTGCTCGAGTTCCCTGGAAAACCAACATAAGATCAGCTTACTTTCAGTTTGTCATTCTTTTTTAATACTAATCGAGAAATGTATAGCCCATATCGTATGTTTTCCAGTCTCAAGCAATATCAGGATTTGATAATCATATATAACATTTAATTTTCTTCTCTGATTCTAAACCATGAAGGTTGATTTCCATACACAATGGAATAAATGTCGGTTGAAATAACTTTTTCTTTTCTCGCTTTCAATATGTTCAATACCAAAATAAATTACGCAGGAAAAGAAAGTTGATAGAAGTTATTATAAAACGAAAAACTTACCCTCGTCTACTTCAACATTCTCCATTTCCCCCTCCACCTCAACTCCTTCCTCTTCTACCACCTCAAGATCCTCAATGAATTTTGTCACCTCCACCACCTTCTCATCTCTTATCGAAGCAAAACTATTCGGAGAATCAACCACACTACCATTTACTACCTCCTCCATCTCTTCGTCTAGTACATTGACCTCTTCTTCCTTTTCTTCGATCTCCTCTTTCCCAATAGCCCTGTATAGAACATTCTCCACTTCTTCATTTTCTTCGATTTCCTTTTTCTCAACAGCCTTGCCTAGTTCGTTCTCCTTTTCTTTATTTTCTTCAAGTTCCTCTTTCTCAATAGCCTTGTCTAGGTCCTCTTCAGGCTTATCAGGTATCAGGTCCTCCTCGGCATTGTTGTCTATTAAGTCCTGTTCGGGCTTATTGAATATCTGGTTGTGCTTGGATTCATCGGGGATTCCATTGGAAACCAATGCCTCGGTTGTTTCCTTCTTCGACAATTGTGATTGCTCTTTATTGAGCTTCTGCATTGTACCTTTAGTAACTTCATCAGACTCTTTCGATGGCTTGCAACCCATTCTGTTTAAAATTTTGAAACTTTTGAAACTTTTGAGAGAGAGAGAGATTGGTGAATTGGAGAGGATAAATTAGATTGAATTTATACAAGGAGGGATTGCAAAATGGCTAGAATTGGGGAAAGGACAGTTAATTCGGTTGGATAAGTGGTTTCAATATGAGTTGGCACCAAACATGATTTCATGGCATGCCACAAAATATAGTTAGGGTTGTTTGTTTGATAGAAGAGATCATAAATTTGTTTTATTTAGCATGTCATGTCAGTATTTTCAATTACACTATTTTCTGTATTTTAAAATATCTTGTTTGTTTGAAGGATTGAAAGTTTGTTAGAGTTACGACAACTCATCAAAAATGCCGAAAACCAATTCACCACAAAATTAATTTGCTGAATTGGCTTCGAAAAGCTAGTCTCTCTATTTATTTTCTTTCTTCTCTTTTAATTTTCTCTCCAAACAAACAAACAAAAAAGAACTTCAAAAATGAAGAAACTATGAGTTAGCTAAAGGTAAGAAGAATGGACTCCGGATTTCGTGGAGCTTCTCTCTTCTCCTTCTAAAATTTTCAAAAAAAAAAAACCCAAACCCTAGCTTCTCCCTAAGCCTCTTCCTCCAACTCCGACCCCTCTCCGACTCTCTTCTCCACCGCATTTGCCTCCTCATATCTCTTGCTTCCTCTGCTTTCTGAGCTTTTCTTTAACCTTTTCTTCCTCCTCATACCCAACCACTCCTTTCTGTTCCTCTTCTCACTTCTTCCCCAACACCACCTTCACCACTTTATATCCTGCTACCTCACCTTCTCTTCAGTTTCTTCTCCTCCGACTTAGTGTCTTTCCCTCTTGAAGCGGGATGTTTCTAAGTTTGACCATGGGAGAGAGCGCAGGTGGGCTCCTAGAGAACACAGTAGCGACGAGGAGTGTTGCAACCCACAGGGCAGACAGGATCACCGTAAGCATCGAGGAGATAATTGACGCGATAGCCGCAGGGAGAGATCCCCGAGGAGAGCTACCGTGCGTCCTCTGGTGGGGAAAGTTGGCGATGGGCACTGCAGCTTCAGTTCTAGGACTCCGGTTTATTCTCGCCAACACCCTAATTCTTCTGGCAACCGCTCACCGCGGTTGGTTACAAGATCAAAGTGCCCTCAGGAATCCATCAGAGCCTCCGACAAGGTGGCGAGCCCCAGGGTGACGGAGATGGTGCTTGCTGTCGTTGCGCAGCAGCGCTCTCTGGCAGGGAAACAACTCGGTATCACAATGCCACCGATTTCACTACCCATTTCTAAGTCGAGGTCCCCTCAGTCGCCGGCAAACTTCTCGGAGCAAAAGCTCATCTCGGCTCTACGGAAAGTGCGAAGGAGGGCAGAGGAGGCACGGCTAGAAGTAGGTGACGAGGGGAAAGGCTGGGAGATATACAGGTCTAAATCAACTAAAAAAATCCAGGCGGCGATGACAAAGAATAGGGATACGATTTGCTTCTTCTGTGGCGATCAGCATCGTAAGGAGGACTGCCCCTACGGCATCTTCGTATGCATCGAATGCAAGTCTACTGGACATAAGGTGAGTGCTTGTGCTGTGAGAGGGTATAAGAGGCGAGAGAGGCAGGGGATGGTCATCAGTTCTTTTGATAAGTATAACACTGGGTAAACTTTAAACTAATTTTGATTTGCTTTTACGTTATAGATGACATATCCCTAAGTAAGAAACCTAGAACATTGGTTTTCCATCTATGAAATACATGGTTGTCCATCTAAACTAATTTTAACTACAATATATGATGAAAATACAACAAATTTTTTATGACTGCATCTAAGATAAATTTTTGAAAAGGGGAATACTGTCGATTTGAAGAAAAATATTTTCATGTTATAAAAGATAAACTAAATGACATTAACCTTTCATTGTGCATGGTTTTTGGTCGACTGCACTGTGGTTCGGTCGACCAACCGGTCGATCGTCCTCCTCTTTGTCAAATTTATTTCAGTCAATTTATCTTTTTCCATGTGTTGCGGTCGACCGTTTCAATAAACCGGTCGACTGATCGTATCGGCTATTCAGATCTCAACATATTTCTCTCCTTCTATGACATATAGGGATCACGCCTCTAGTATAAATACCCCTTCTTCTTCCTCTATCAATCCCCACAAAACCCTAGCCTCATACCTTCCAAAACCCATCAAAAGTTTTCAAAATTTCTTGCAATCTTCTCTTAAGTTTTTTGGGTCCAACCTCTTCCTTTGCTTTATGGCCTCTCACGGTCCTTCCTCTCACAGATCTAAGGGTAAGAAAGTTGTTACTTCTAAATTTGTTACTAGAGGTGGAATTACTTTTAGAAATTCAAATTGTGTTGATCTTTATTTCTCTACACTTTTTCCTGCTCCAGTTGTTGCTAACTGTAAAATAAACCTAGAAACCTTGGATGTGCAATTTAGTGCTATGGTTAGAGTCATTCGGAATTTTGGGCGGGAAAAATCTTACTATACCTAGTACTCACTCTGAATCCTTAAACCGCCAATTTTTTGCAAATCTTGAGGCCATCCAAAATAATGATCTTACTCTTTCCTCAATTATTCTTGGGAAAAAGGTTAAAATTACCCCTGAATATCTTCTTAGATGATATGAGTTGCCCGAAGGGGAATTTGATGCCTACCATCTTGATTTCAACACAATTAACTACAAACCCGGTCATGACAAGACAATTGTCAAGTATGTGATCGTTAAACCCAACTTTCTTCATATTCCTCGTCCTCCTCCAACAAATTTCACCGATAGTGCCCGGGTTTTAAATAAAATTGTCAATGCAAATATTTAGCCTAAAAAGAATGATAAGACCGAAATTCGGGTAGACCAATCATTCATAATTTTTCTTATCCTAGGTGAATACAAATTTGACCTTGCCACTTTCATCATCCGAACAATCACCTTTGCCACCACTCGTAATCGTGGTCTACCCTTCATCTCCCATATCTATAATCTAGCTATTGATTCATGCATTGATGTTGGAAATTTTCTCCTTAGTAAAAATCCTATGCTAGTCCTTCCTCAACAAATGGGTATTGACATTCCATTTACCTAATTGGCTCGCCGTCGTCAAGTCCAACTAGCTCGTCAAGCCGAACAATCCCAACAAGGTCCTTCCTCTTCTCGTCGCAAAAATGCCACTCCTTCCACCTCATCTTCGTTCGTGACTCATGAGCAATTTACCGCCCATCAAAGGCAAGTATACGATTACTATGTCAACGCCATTGAACACTTGCAAGGCAAAGACGATTGGAAAATCCTCCCTTATCCTAATGAAGAGGAGAACGATGATGAAGACGACGAAGATGAAGATGATGATGGTGATGATGATGATGAGGAGGAATAGATTGTAATACATCTTTGATGATTGTAATGTGGACTAGTTTAATATTACTCTTGTATGGACTTTTCTTGTGCTATGTATCAAATGTCAGTGCTTGCAATGATTCTCATGACAAAAATATCTCGCATTTATCTTGTACTGTGCTTCTCATTCTGATAGTATGTTACATCAATCTTCCGGTCGACTACGGTCGACCGGTCTCCTCTCTGGTTTATTTTCTTTGGATTTTTGACTGTGTTGTTTTTTTTGTGCGTGTGTTCCAAAAAAGGGGAGTAAAGAATTTGAAATTTATTTAAAGTTTTTGAATCTTTTTCTTGTGTATTGGGAAAATCTCAAATCTATGATACCATGTAGAATTCTCACTGTATATAAAAGAGTTTCGTGATCAACGGTATCATGTAAGAAGATTTTCTTTTGACTTTCAAAAATGTATTATTCTCCAAAACTGCTTGCTTCTCAAATATATGCATGTTCTTCAAATAAGCTTTGATTGTTTCATATGGGTTATATTATTTATTCTCCTTTATTAACATCTTCCATGCATGAAATTAGGGGGAGCATTAGATTTAGGGAGAGTAATTAAATCTCTTCTAAATATATTTTGTTGTTCACTTTTTAAATTCTAAGATATGTTTTGTTCACACTAAAAGGGGGAGATTGTTGACCTAAGTTTGGTGTGTACAAAATGAATCACCTATCACTAATATCTTTAGTTAAGATTTGCAGGAAAAACAGGAAAAGGAAAATCAAAGTAAAAGATCCAAAAGATTCAAAAACAAGAAAAAGAGGCATGAATAAGAAAAGACTTGAAAAAATCAAGGAAGACTGCTCTACAAGAAACATGTGCTTCAAATCATCAAGAAAGCCAGCAAAATAGAGATTTTCTTCAGTTTATGTGAGGAACATATATGTAAAGTAGTATTGATTGATAAATTAGTTTTGGAAAGAATACAAAGTGAAATTGCCAATTAAAAGTTGAATCTGCACGAAGCACAGTCGACCGCAACAACAGTCGACCGCTCATCTCTGTTGAAAAGATGAGTCGGTCGACCAGTCATCGCTCGACTTACGAGTTAAAAGATGAACGGTTGTGTCCATCATTACGGTCGACCGTCCAAGTGCAAATCTGATGATTTCGGAAATATCTTTTCATTTTCGGAAAGATACATTTCTCTTCTCTATAAATTGTGGTGAATTTACAGTGTATTCTTCATCCCTTGCTATCATAACTTTTCTGAACTAATCATTCAATCAATACTTCGAGTGTGAGAGATTTTTATTATTTTCTTCAGTCAAGATTTTCTAGATCTTGAGAGTTTTTCTTTCTTTTCTACTAAGGTGAGTATTGTGGGACTTATTGTAGAAGCCCTGCGGGTGTAATAGGCCTCTCAGCCTGAATTTCAAGAATTATTGTACAAGGGTTTAAAGTATAGTGGAATGCTTGTGGTGGAGAATTGCTACAAGTATGTGGTGTGGACGTAGACCTGTGAGCCGAACCATGTTATATCGCTGTGTCTTGCTCATTGCTATGTTTTCTTTCTCTTACTCTATCTTTTTTACTTTACGCATTTTATTTAATATTTTAATTTCCGCACAATCACTCTATTCACCACCCCCCCCCCTCAGGGTGATTAACAGTAGGCTAAGACCCAAAAGGGATAATCCCAATTGGACACTAGGGTCTAATCTAATTTAACCATCTATCCATCTACTTAATTTTTCCATGTGGAATTATCATTCGAGCCACTACCTCAACACTTCTTTGGTTTTTACGTGTTCATTTCCATGCATAACACCTTATGTTACTTGGTTGGGCTTGTGGGCCGAGCCCATGAGTCAAGCTCATGCTTGGTGGCCTATCATGGGAGGATGGTTTAAGCCTTAAGTAAAAAAAACTCTCTTCCATGTTCTAGATGAGAAACTTTCCTAGTCTTTCACCCTTTTATGGCAAGAGATAAATGATGAGAGAAAATAATGTAATCGAAATATATTCTTGCCTCACAAATACTCATTAGGTTCTCCCCTTATAAATAGACAGAAGGGTGAGGTCTACGGTTGAGTAGTAGACACAATATACAATATATGATAAATATTGTATCCTTATATCGATTTCTCAAGATCCCTACATAGAGAAATAAGTTCTCTCTCATTACCCTTTGTCATACTTGTCTTGTCTCCATCTGACGTTGTAAACAAATGCATAATACTTTAGTATGTATCCTCGAGTGTAGGGACCGTCACCGACCGTACGAGCTAGATTTATTGAGGTGCTTTCAGGCTATCAAGGAGATCACCGCTTCCGTTTCTGCAACCGCAAAAACCCAATGTAAGGCTAAACCTTCCTGTAGTATCATGCTAGGATTTTACGTTTATGTAATCTCTATATACCATGCATGTGATTTCAATATAGATTGTAGTAGATGCACAGAGTAAAAAAACCAACACATCCTATAGATGCTTCACTCCACCCTTGTGCCCTGACATCTACAGTGCAAAATGTTATTCCTACTACCACCTTCAATGCTCCCACTGCTTCACAAGAACCTAGCTGCTCTCTTGAGGTACCTTTCTCTTCCACTTGCCCTATTGCTCTTGATATGCCTTGTCATCCTATACAAACTCGATCTAAGAGTGGCATACATAACCAAATCCTAATATACATGACAGGAGCTCTTGATATGCTTAACTTCATTTCTTGACCTCCTGTCATGTATCTTTCACATGATAGGGTGTTGTGATAGGGAGATGATGCTGTTGATTTAGTGGTGGGAGCAACAGATGTGAGTTCTTTTTATTTATAGTGGAACAGACATGTCTGAGACAGATCTCAACCACAGATTTGGATCTGAGATGTGTGTTTGGTGAAGAGCAGGAGAGGGAGTGCTGCTGGTAGCTGGCCACCCTGAGCACTTGCAAAAATGCCTAGAAACATCGGGAGAGATCCCGGCGATAGGCCCTCCGACGATCTAGTCAGTCACTGGAAAGAAATGAAAGATAGAGTTCAGGTGGAGAAAAGTTGATTAGCTTCTGAAAGGGGAGGGGGATCTAGTATTTATAGGCAGAGAGAGGTCAACCCTAACCCTAATAGGCCGGGTTGACCCTCTCTCTTCGTCTTGCTTGGCAGGGTGGATCAACAGAAAGCCCATAGCAATAATCAAACCTGATCATTGGGAATTTGTGGATCCTGAGGGGATTAGATAGCTCAGATCGAACTGGATTTTTACCCACATCATAGCCCCCCACTCCTAAAGGGTTGTACGTACTAGCCGTTGAGGATTAGCCCAATCTTGTGAAAAGGTCATCCGATAGCGCATTCCAAGATAGAGCTGAAGATCTCCCCAAGGAGTGAAATGGGGTTGAGGCTGAGTAGTATGATGTTGAGCTCCGACCCTCCAAGTTGCGGTGCTCGGAGATAAGGTGTTTGAGCGTCAGTCGTGGCATGCTCGCGAGAGAGCCACTGGGAAGCTCGAAGTTCTTGCCGAGTGTCGGGCGTTGAGCGCTTTGTGAGAAAGTGAGTGGGTAGCTCAAAGTAAATGCCTAGCATCGAACATCGAGCATTTTGTGAGAAAGCTAATAGCCCACTCGAAGTCAATACCGAGCGTCGAGCATGGTATACTGAGAAAGCTAGTAGCCAGCTCGAAGTTAATGCCGAGCATCGAGCATGGTAAACTTTGTGAATAACCCAGTAGCCACCTCGAAGTTAATGTCGAGCGTCGAGCATGGTAGAATTTTTGAAAAACCCAGTAGCCAGCTCAAAGTTAATACCGAGCGTCGAGCGTGGTAAACTGAGATAGCCAGTAGCCAGCTCGAAGTTAATGCCGAACATCGACCATGGTAGACTGAGAAAGCCAATAGCCGGCTCGAAGTTAATGTCGAGCGCCGAGCGTGCTAGACTTTGTGAAAACCAGTAACCAGCTCGAAGTTAATCTCGAGCGTAGAACGTGATAGACTTTGTGAAAAAACTGGTAGCCAGCTCGAAGTTAATGTCGTGCGTCGAGCGTGGTAGACTGAGAAAACCAGTAGCCAGCCCGAAGTTAATGCCGAGCATCGAGCGTGGTATACTTAGAAAGCAGGTAGCCAGCTCAAAGTTAATGCTGAGCGTCAAGCGTGGTAGACTGAGAAAGCCAGTAGCCAGCTTGAAGTTAATGTCGAGCATCGAGCATGGTAGACTGAGAAAACCAGTAGCCAACTCAAAGTTAATGCCGAGCGTCGAGCTTGGTAGACTTTGTGAAAAAACCCAGTAGCCAGCTCAAAGTTAATGCCGAGCGTCAAGCGTAGTAGAATGAGAAAACCAGTAACCAATTCGAAGTTAATGTCGAGCATCGAGCGTGGCAGACTGAGAAAGCCAGTACCCAGCTTGAAGTTAATGCCGAGCATCTAGGGTGGTAGACTTTGTGAAAAACCCAGTAGCCAGCTCAAAGTTAATGCCGAGCATAGAGCGTGGTAGACTGAGAAAGCCAATAGCAGCTCGAAGTTAATGCCGAGCGTCAAGTATGGTAGACTGAGAAATCCAGTAGCCAGCTTGAAGTTAATGCCGAGCATCGAGCGTGGTAGACTTTGAAAGCCAGTAGCCAGCTCAAAGTTAATGCCATGCATCGAGCATGGTAGACATTGTGAAAAACACAGTAGCCAGCTTGAAGTCAATGCTGAGCGTCAAGCATGGTAGACTGAGAAAGCCAGTCGCCAGCTCGAAGTTAATGTTGAGAATCGAGCGTGGCAGACTGAGAAAGGAAGTAGTCAGCCCGAGCGTCGAGCGTGGTAGACTTTGTGAAAAAACCAGTATCTAGCTCGAAGTTAATGACGTGGCTATAGTTGGCACATGTATTGTACGTGTGATGCTAATGTCACGGTTGTAGGAATGGAGGCATCAAGAAATTAATAATAATAATAATAATTTTGAAATCTGGCCATGGTTGGCACATGGCCTCATGACGTCATGGTTTGTGGGAATCGAGGCGTCTAAATCTCATCCACCATTGGATCAAGATCAGAATATTGAGATGGCTTTGTGGATTTCGAGGCATTTTACTATGCATATATATGCCTCCACCTCCCATCTTATTTTTCACTTTGCCTTCTCTCTCTCCAAGTCCCAGAGCTTCTCCCTCTATACAATGTTCAGTCACCGACGGTGCATTCTTCGGCGTATTTTCTATCACCAGCAAAACAGGTTAGTAAATTTAACATTATGTTGATGTCTCAGTCCAATTCTTTGGCCTCTACGTCTGATCGGGGCGGTGCCGATCATACCAGCGACTCCTCAGACTGGGAGGCCTTTGAAGAGAGTATGATAGTATACAATCCCGTGCCGCTCTGAAATCGCAAAACCTTCATAGTGGAGTCGAGCAACTTTGAGTAAAGTGTCGAAGAGGTGGAAGCAGTTGGTGGAGGGGAAGTGGATGACGGGAGTGAAGGTGATGAGGGGCAGGATCAGGGCATTGAGGAAGTGGGTGATGCTTCACCAGGGCCCCAAACTAAGCCGTTTGCTTCGAAGGTCACTCGAAGGACAAAGTTAAAATGGACCCTCCCAGACTGTCCTAAGGACCCACCCGAATTCTTCCCCAAACTTGGGTTAGACGTTCCCCACCTTCCACAACCAGGTTCAATTAGGATGTACCCAAACTATCTTGAGGTTAAAGTTCGGTATGGAGTGCAACCCACTTCTCCGAGCTGACCGAAGCTGAAGATTGATGAGGAGTAGAGCTTGGTGGTGAGCACCGATCTTCCACTGATACAGGCGAGACATTTCATTCCTTTGGAGTATGAATTGATGGTGTCGAACCCTGGCATTCAACCCCCTGACACCCTGTCTGAATGATTTTATATGTTTCCAGTTGACGCATTCGACTTAGGGTTGAGGATGCCCTTGCACCTATTCGTGAAAGAGGTATTAAACTGGGTCAGTCTAAGCCCTATGCAGTTTGGTCCTAACTCCTGGAAGCAGCTGGTGTGCTACATTCTGCTTAGCGAAAAGAGAGGGGTGTCATTGAAGCTGAAATATTTTCGAGCCGCCCTTAGTGTGAGTTCGTCGTCGATGCACGAGTGTGCAGATTACATTTTCCCTCGGCCACATAACTGAGTCGTTCAGGGCCACCCGGATTCCATTATGGGGTGGAAGAATAAGTACTTTATTATTCGGAGTCCAACCCCATGGGATATTCTGACCACATGGGCTTTCTACAAACCGAACCTCAAGCCTCTGAAGGGTTAGGAGATTACGAAAGAGGAGTGAGAAGATGTAAAATGGGTCACTGGGGGCAAGATCATTCGTTAGCAAACCGTGCATAAGAGGCACCTAGCCCGGATCGAACTGAGCCCTTCCAATCCTTGTATATTTTTCGTTTGTTTTTCCTTGCATATTGTTTCCTTCGTTCTCACAACTTAGAATTTCTTTTGCAGCAATAGACGACGTCGCGATTGAGTAGAGGAGGGCTCAGTTGGAGAATAAGGGCACCCTACAGTTGAAGCACAAGAAGAGGCCACCCCACGGAGGCTCAGAGGGGACTTCGGATTCGAAGTCCAAGAAGTTTAAGGTTTCCACAGTACCGGGAACCCCGAGGTCGACAAAGACGGTACCGAGAGGTTGCTAAGTTGCTGACAAAGAGCATCCCACCCCTGAAGTACTCGACACAAGAGATGGTCGGCGAGGCTGGGCTTCTACCATGGGCCCCTGACTGATCGGTGAAGGTAGCAGACTCATTGACCGAAGGGCTCATAGCGATTGAGGCGGTGGAGCACCTTGCCATGCCACGTGACTGAGAGGACTTCCCCACCGAGATGACCGAGTCATGCTATATGAGAAGGGCTGAGGCTGATATGGTGGTAAGTACTAACGAATTTTGTAACTTCAATTTCCTTTCTCTTTCAAATTTCTCAGTCTTGGCTCCTCGCTTGCAAGCGAAGATTGTCGGGGCCCAGTTGAGGAGACTGCATGCTCAGGACCTCCAGCATGAAGTGAAGAATGCTCAATGTTATAAGCGTGAAATGAAGGAGCTCAACATGCGGTTCGATGATGCCGAGGCTTGCAAACATGCTCTTCGAGCAGAGCGGACCTCCCTAGCCGAAGGTTAGGCTCAGAGGAAGAAGGAGATGGAGGCAGAGATCGAGAGGAAGCTCAGTGAGGTAAGGGTCACCATGATGGACAAGGTGACCGAGTCCCATTACAAAGCCTACCATCGGGCTGTCGAGCATGTGATACACTGGTACCCTCAGTGTGACCTCGAGGACTTCCATTACTCGATGAAGTTCGACGAGCCTCCAAAAACCCCTGGAGGTCATGCGGAGGAGGATTGGGGTTGCCTTCCTGGTGAGGAGGAACAACTAGCATTCGACCCCGAAGCCGACGTCGGAGGGAATGATGAGGTTCTCGCCTCCACTTAGAAGTAGCTTTCTCTTGTTTTATGTTGTATATATTTTTATGTATTTGTCTAACGTGGAATGGCCACCACACTTTTTTTACCGTTTTCTCAAATGAATGAAAGAAACTTTTTGGGCCAACCTTTTTGATGGGGAGTTTCTTGTGATTTTGGTCAAGTCTATGAGACTCAGAAAGATTTTGTTTTTTTATGTGCTAGATGACCGACCTTGTTTTATCCGACCATCATGGTGTCGAACTTAATCGCCTTAGGGTTCACGTGAAGTCTCTGGAGGCCAATTTGGTGTGCTATTGCAAAGAAGCTAGGGTCCGAGAAGCGGCCCTGGCTTACTTCATGAATAGGTCGAAAGAACTGAGTTTGGAATCCACCCATCTGAAGCAGACAATTTTCGACCGAGGTCGGGATGGCGCTAAATCCGGATGGTCAAGATCTCTCGCCTCCACCTAACACCCTTCTTCAGAGTCATTCCTTCACGAGGTGATAGTGGATATGGAATTGGAGATCCAAAGATTAAGGGTGATGCTCAGAGTAGATGGATCTCGAATCTGTTCCTTCGGGAGCGGATGGCCTTCCGATGGGGGCCTGTCTCCAACCCCGAGGTTGGAGCAGCCACCGAGGTCGGGTGATGCTCAGAGTTTGTTTGCTAGAGCATCCACCTTAGTGTCTCCTAGGGATCCTGATGCGGTTGTCGTCGAGAAAACATGCTCGGTTGGGCTCGATCTGGTTTGCGTCAGTCCTAATGCCCCTTGAGCAGAAGTGTAGGCTGAGTTTGTATAGTTGTGTTTTTTCTGCTTAGTGTAACTTTGTTTTATTACCACTTATTCGGCCGAGCCGATCGTATTGATTTTCCTCTATATGTCATAAAAAAATGATTATTTGTTGCTTCGTTGGCTAACCGTTAATCTGAGGTAAGTGTCGAACGCCGAGCTGCGAAGTCCCTCATTTGGGTGGAGTCAACGCCGAGCATCGAAGACGTGCGAGATTGAGAAATCTCTTTGTTAGGGCCGAGCTTAGTGCGAAAACCAAGGGCTTGCTCGAGGTAAATGTCGAGTGCCGAGCTTGACGTGTAAGCCGGGAGCTTGCTCGAGGTAAATGTTGAGTGCCAAATGGTGAGGATTTGAGGGATTGAGAAATCCCTCATTTGGAGTGTCGAGTCGACATCGAGCGTCGAGGACATGAGAGTTTGAGGAATCTCTTGATAGGGTTAAGAGTAGACGCCGAGTGGTAAGGACGTGAGAAATTGAGGAATCTCTCATTTGGGTTGAGAGCCGATGCTGAGCAGCGAGGATGTAAGATATTGAGGAATCTCTCGTTAGGGTTGAGAGGCAATGCTGAGAGGCGAGGATGTGAGAGATTGAGGAATTCCTCATTAGGGTTAAGCTTAGTGCGAAAGCCAGGAGCTTGCTCGAGGTAAATGTCGAGTACTGAGTTTGACGCGTAGTTACGAGATTGCTCGAGGTAAATGTCGAGCGCCGAGCTCGACGTGTAAAGCTGAGACATTTTGATCTATTTCAAAAAGAAATTTCATTGCTTTTATTTCAATGCTTGGTTACAAAAGAAGAGGCATAGCGCCTATTACAGCTGCAGATGTTCCTATGGTCCCTCATGGAACTTGATAAGATGCTCTGCGTTCCATGGTCTCTTAACTATCTTGCCCCCTAGGTCTTCGAATCGGTATGTATCAGGGCGTACCACTTGGAAGATCTTGTACGGGCCCTCCCAGTTTGGGGCTAGGTTGCCCTTCCTGGTGGGGATAGAAATAGTGAGCTTCCTGAGTACAAGGTCACCTCCCTTGATGTTGGTCGGACGGACCTTCTTGTTGTAGAACCTCTCAATCGCTATTGGTAGATGTTTCTTCTGATGGTGGATTTTTCACGGATCTCATCAACTAGTTCCAGGTTAGCTCTGAGATCGCTCGAGTTCAATTCCTCACTCTGATCCTAGGCGACAGGAGCCCGATCTCCAGCAGGATGACAACCTCAGTCCTGTATGTTAGGTTGAATGGGGACTCGCTCGTAGGGATCCTCTTGGTTGTTCGATATGACCAAAGGATGCTCGACAACTTGTCGACCCACAGTCCCTTAGGAGATTTGTCTAACCATTTTTTGAGACATTCGAGAATTTGGCGGTTGGCATTTTCAGCTTGGCTGTTCGACTGGGGATGGGATATCACGAGAAGCGCTGATGGACCCCAAGGTCTCTCAAGAACTTTCAGAAATTCTTTCCAACGAACTGAGTTCCGTTATCAGTGATGAGTACGCATGGGATTTTGAATAGGCAGACAATGTGCTTCTAGAAGAATTGTTGGGCATGATGTTTAAAGATCGTGGCCAGGGTTTCTTCCTCAACCCATTTAGTGAAGTAGTCGACGACCACTATGAGGAAGCGCATTTGGCCCGTGGCCTTCAAAAAGGGGCCAACTAGGTTCATCCCCCACATGGCAAAAGGGGTCGGACTGGCAGGTGACTTGAGCTCGGCTTAGGGGAACCGTCTGATCGAAGATAATCTGTGGCAGGGGCAGCACCTTTTCACAAGATCTTGGGCGTCTTGCAATGTGGTTGGTTAATAGTAGTTGTGGTTGAGAACTTTCCTTGCGACTGACCTGCTGCCTATATGGAATTCCCCAATTCCTTCGTGTAGCACCTCCAGCGCATATTTGGCTTCATCGGGACTTAGACATCTGAGATATGGTCTCTCATCTACCTTGGTGTATGAACGCTTGAGGAGCACATTGTCGATCCACGTGATTCTTTCTGATCGGATCCTTATCTTCCTAGCTTCGGTCCGGTCTTGTGGGAGTTCGCCATTTGCCAAGAACTTTTGGATGGGATCCATCCATGTCCCTTCTTGCGTGCCCGGGTTGAGGCAAAGGACCTTGGGATATCGATGCAAGGCCTGAGGAGGATCTCGACAAGGACAGTGTGATCTAAGCCTTTGAAGGAAGACGAGGCGAGTTTGGACAAGGAATCAACTTGACCGTTCTGTTCTCTTGGGATGCACTCGACCGCAGTGCACTCGAAGACCGATAAGAGTTGTTTGATGCGGGACAAGTGATGTGTCTAATTTTTATATAAATATTTGTACTCATTTACCCATAAAAATTGCTTGTATTCGTCTATCTTGTTTATAATTCATCTCATTTCCATAGATTTCAATTAATTAATTATTTTTGAAGGAATAAGATTTGTTGATGCAAAAGGTGAATATTTTTTCGTAAAAATCAACAAACAAAACAAGCAGAACGATTTATTAATTTTTATTGTTTTGTTGAATTTTAAATTTTACCATTTTGCTATGTGAAAAGCAAAATATAAATTTTAAATTGCCAATTGAGGTGAAAGTGCAATAAATTTTTTAAAGGTTTTAATTGAACCAATGTGATTATTAGTTAGTTTAATTAAGTTAAACTAATTAATTTTAATTTTATTTAAATTCTAAATTCTAATTTTGTTTTGTGTGTGCAGCACGTGTTTCAAGAAAAAGAAAAAGAAGAAAAAGAAGTAAGAAATAAAGATCAAATCAAATAAGAAAAGAAATAAATAAAGATGTGGGGACTTTCTGCAAAAATAAACCCTAATTCCACGTTTTGGATCCCCATAAATACAATAGCAAGCAAGAGAAGAAAAAGAGCAAAACGATAGAGGAGAGCGACAACTTCCTCTTTACCCAAAAAAAAAAAACGCTTTGTCTTGTGGCGCAAACTAAAAAACGAGAGAAAGTGAAAGAGACGGAACAGAGTGCTGACTTGGGCACGGTTCTCAAGGCAAGAAAAGGAGGAAAGAGGGTGACGTCAGCGAAGAAGTAGACAGGTAAAAAACTGTGCTAATGTCAGCGGACATCAGCGAAACGTCAGCAAAGGAGAAAGAGAAGAAGACTGTGCTGCTCGGTTCTCGAGGACTTCGGTTTGCAATTTTTTTTAACAAAATTCTTTCTGTATCTCTTTTCTTTCTCTAGTTTTTTTTATGCAATACAAGATAGTATTTGTTACTTGCAATTTTATTATGAACTAAATTTTATTTTTCTAGGGCTTTGATGTAGCCTAGTTTTGAAAACACAATTTTTAAATTCCATGATATTTTTTATCTTTCCATGGTAGTGTGTTTGATTTTTGATCTTAATACTTACAATTGATTGACCGATTTTTGTATGATCTATTAAATCATGGAGAGACCGAACTGGTGATTTGGGATTTCAAATTTATAGAATTAAACACTGTAACAAGAGCGAACCGTTGTTAATGTGACCATTAAGAAATTCACAGATCTTAATAAATTTTCAATTAGTAATTTGTGCATGAACTACGACAAATAATTAGTTGAGAATATTTTTGATATTGCTTGAGAGAGAATATTGAATAATTTGGGGATTTTGGTCTACAACTTGAAAAAATAATTTTTTTATTCACATGGAGTTATAAATTGTGTTTGATAGACTAGGTGAATCAAACGCCCAAGAATTAATTTTGCCATTAACAAATCACAAAAATTTCAGATTCAGCTCCTTTTAAATAATTTAGTTAGTTCTTTAGGTTAATTTAATTTAGTTGTTTTCTTTATTGAAGTTCGATTTTCCAAATAGTAGTTAATCTAGTAAATTTGGTACTCAGTAAAATAATTAGCCCATGTGGGTATGACACTTCTTTCACTTAACTATAATACTTGTTGCGATTTTGTACACTTGCAAAAATTCACATCACCAAGTATTGGACCATCCGAGCATCATAGGCTTCATAATCCCTGGTGATCTAACTGACCACGAGCTGGAGCCACTGAAGGCCCGTATTTGTCTTGCACCCACCTTATGGGCCAGCATCGATCGCCAGGCTTCATTTTCTGTCTCCTTGTTGGATGCCTGAAAGTTGAGACATAGAGAATACTGAAGGATGAAGTTGTCGGGGCCCCTTAGTATAATGCCAACTCCGTTTCCACCCTCGTAGGATGATCCATCAACGTAGAATTCCCAGACTGGTTTGCCTTCTCGTGTAACACCCCGAATTTCAAAACATACTGAATTCGAAGTTCCACAGGATCTGTCACGCCCCGCTTCCCAAAAACATGGAATAAGAGCGTGTGACGAAGCCCAGCGAATAATTTTAACATCATCCATAAGCTGTAGGATCGACTCAGCATCATAACAAGAATATAACAAGAATTATATATAACCAAGCATGCATGAATAATTCATTAAGCAACGGAAAACAATTGAAAATAAATAATAATATTCAAATAGTTCTCATGTTTGGATCAAGTTAAAACTCGGGAATATCAGCCTGTTACAAGTCTTAAGCAACAACAAATGGAATAACTAAATTACAAAACGAAATGATTAAAGAAAGCTTTTCCCAAGCAAGGTCTAGAACGTCTGCTCACCAATTCCAGTAGGTAGCTCGTCGCCAAAGTCTGCTTAATAAATATAAAAAGGAAAAACAGGGAAAAACAAGAGAAAATGCCCTTAGTGCAAGCTAGGGCCACAAATAGTAAAAATGAGTACAAGTAATGGGGAATAAGAATTGGAATCAAGAATGTAACAGGAATACAACAAGTAGTGGAAATCCAAGAACTAGCTAGCAAGAGGGACATATTAGTAAACAGGCTGGATAAGAAATACTTGTGGTGAAACAAGTGACAAGTGAATACATAGGGTATCTAACCTCAAGTGACAGGTATCAAGTACAAGTGTCAGGTAACAAGTCTCAAGTCTAGTGTCAAGTTGTCAGGTCACAAGTATCAAGTTATAAATGTCAAGTGTTATTATTCAAGTATCAAGTCTCATGTAACACGTCATCAAGCTTCAAGTAAATGTGTATCAAGTTCGAGTTTCATGTATTAAGTTTCATGTATCGACTAAGCAAGTATCATGTTCAAATCTTGTAGTTAAAACTATCTAGGTAGCACTTCATGCATCCATCTTTTTACTACATGATTGCTACAGGCAAAGCAATTTCGCTTAGGCCTAGTAATGGAGTCTGTAGGGCGGTGTACTCAGGTATCAAGTATCAAGAAAGTGATCAAACTATGGGCTCTAGAGGTGGCCCCCGTAGGCTCTAGAGGTGGCCTCCGTCACCATGACGTGGCACTTAGTTTTACGTGGCACTTAGTTCCATTTAACATAAAATTATGGGAAACACGGGCCCCCTTCCGAGTACACTTACCTATATTGTCCACCACTGTGGTCTTTCCCTTAAACCCCGACTTGTTACTTTTATTAATTCTTATCAAGCAAGCATGCAGGAGTGTGAAACAAGGTACGAGAAAGTGGTGGGAACATGTGTCCAGTGAATTACATAGTTAATGTGTTCAGGCAGAATTTATGAATCGAAGTTTAAACATGCGAAACAGGGTCGAAATATTGTTAATTAATTCTAAGAAAAATTAGGGATGTCCTATAGGGTGTCCAGCAACCTCATATAAAATTTCAAGTCAAACGCTTGCTGTTAACATAGTTAAATTAATTCGCAAGATAAAGGTATGAAGCAGTTTGCGAATCTGTGTCTACCGACACAGCTGCAGTAAAACTGCAATAACTCCTAGACCATAACTCCAAATTCAAAAATTTCGGATACTATCGACATCTAGGCATCCAGCGCTACATTTCCTATTCAGGGATCAGGTTTAGATTCTAATGTTAAATGGGTCAAAACAACACAACAAGATTCAGGACAACAACATGTGAGAATATCTTACTAGTATATGTTACATGAAAATTGGTTATTAGACGTCTAGGTTAATGTGTGATATAAATACAGGGAAATGATTGTCAAAACAGCAAGTAATAATTATTTTTCAAGTCAAATGGGTGCAAGTTCATCAAATGTAAGATACAACATGTGTCTACAACTCTAGGGCTCCTTAATTTCATGTGTCCATGTGTTCAGCGGGTAAAATGAGTCCAAGTAGTTGTAATATAATACAATGAAATTATTATGACTCTTAAGATTATAAAATTGAGGAAGTTTAATATTGATCAACAACGACAGTCAAGGATGAGTCACAATTTCTAACTATTTGTAGTATTTTCAAGGAATGCTTGTACTAGAACAAAAATATGTATAAGAGGAATACTTGCCTTGATTGACGACGATTAGATCCACTTGTGGAAGAAAATTGGATCGAAAAATCCCGGAAGAAGTCTCCCAAAAACACGTGTGAAGCACGTGCGAAGATCGACCGTAGAGTGAAAATTCCCCCACACCGGATCGGCCAAACAGCAAACAGCACACCAGGATTCGCTGCGCCTAGAACACCAAACAGCGAGCGCAGCCAATGGGATCGCTCCTACGCAGCGGATCCCTCCTGAACAGCGAACAGCGGATCTAGGATTCGATGTGGACGAACGCCGAACAACGATCAGATCTGGCTCGTTCGCACGGATCTTGATGCGATCCGATGGTCGAGATTTACTCCCGCCTAATTCGCTGTTCTTCTTCTTCTTCGTTCGCTTCTTCAACGATCACCGAGCAAGATCGAGAGTGAGAGTGGCGAAGGTGGGGACTTCGACGTGGCGACGCGATGGCGGCAACTGTGGTGTGATGAGTGGCGACTGACGGCAATGGCGCGATGTCGAGAACTGACGCGCGCGGCGACTCTGCTTGCGGTTTCAAATAGGGGAGGAGTTGGGTTCGATGGTTGGATATGTGATGGTGGTGGGGTGTTGGCGATTGATGGTGGTGGTGAGGGAGTGGCTGGGTAATGGTGATCGGAGGTGGGGATTGGTGGACGGCGACGGAAAATGGGTTTGGGACGAAAGAGATGGAGACGAAAGAGAAGATTGATAGCGGCGGGGTTTGTTGGGTTTTAACAGTGATTAAGGTTGGGATTAGTGTTAGGAGATAGGGTTTATATAGAAGGGTTTCGAGTTTGTGGGTTTTAGGGTATCCGCTTCAAATAGGATCCAACAGGAGACTTGGTCAAAATGCAATAAAATGGGAATAGAGAGATAAATGAGAAGAAATAGCCATTTCTTCATGAAGAATGACACAAAGTGCACGCAAATGAATTCGGTAAAAAGATCAAAAAAAATTGAGTCGAGGCGAAATAATGATTTTATTCAGACTGAAATAAAATGCAGGATCTCAATATAGATGAAGGAGTACAATGAGGCGAAATACAGTATAAAAATATAAATATGGGAAAACAGGAGTTACAGGATCTTTACATATCTCATCGTATAATTTTACAAGGAAATAAAAACTTTTGCTACATCAAAGTTTACATTTACATTACATATTTATAGCGGATACAATTTACAACAAATTACATAAATTGAAATGTACAACACTTGGATCATTCTTTAATCAGCATGCATTCTTTAGTCTTATTAATCACTTTACCCTGCATAGAAACTGTGGGCACGTCAGTTGCTTACAACTGATGAAATATTATACACGGCTATCCTCTCTATGTCGGAACAGTATAACGATTCTCAAATACTTAAACAAACCACAAACTTGATCATAAACAGAACTACAAGGGACTATCCTATAGATGTCGTGTTGTGCGGTGCACTTAGTCCTTAATGCAGTTTTGTATATTACATGACACTAATGCGCACTTGTTCAGATTCTATGCATCCCATACTATATAGGCCTGAGGGCAAGCCCTTAACCGTTCTTCATCTTGTAGGTTTCAATTCCTCGCTATGACTTAAACTACTACTGTAACTACGATAAGTATCCTAGATGTTCTATGAGTTACGAGCTCATGTCCAGACAGCCTGGAGGGGAATCCCACGTCATGTCACGACGCATCGTGAAGAACCTATGAACAATTCAGCCTTCGTCATGGGACATGACACCACCCGCAGTCACCGAACAGAGCGTCATCTGCGGTACGGACTCCTGGAGACATATTCACGTCATGTCACGATGCATCGTGAAGACAGCCTGTGAATATTCTCACACCGTAGCTCCGATGCCCTCATACTCATGTTTTTCTCTTATTTTCATCACATCTTCACTATGTATCTAGTCCTTAGTTATTTGAATCATGAACAAAATCAATTCTATAGAGTTAGCCCTTCCACTATACCGGTCTTAACCATTTATATCACATGACCCAAATCTTGGTCTTTTCATTTCAAATTTCATTTCAACATATCTCTTTTCAATGCCGGTATGAGGCTTAGCTACACTCTAGTTCTCAATTTCAATTCATAATCACAAAATTTGAGTCTTCAAACTCATAAGTTCTTTTCCACAATTATCATGATTTCTATTCTTTTCTACGAATCAATCTCACATATCAAGTTCAATTTCAATTCTTGTATTTCATGCTCAAAATTTCTTTTTGATAAACACATTAGATTCTCATACTATAGTTTCTTTCCTTTACTTAATTCAATAGTCACAAAGTTGCATTTTTCACTCATATACAATACCCAAATTAGGCAATAAAATCCATAATAACACACTTAAATTTTCCTTCATTCAAAATCTTCTTTTACAACTTAATATAATCTTCTCATGAAAATAATCACTTTTCATATTTATCCCAATGTCAACTTCATGCAATTCTACTTAATTTTTACTTCTAAATCACCTTTATTTTATTCAAATCATGCACAAATAATTTTCATTGAATTCACATAATTTTAGAATAATTATAGTATTTTTTTCCAAATTTTTAAAAGCCAAAAAATCAAATTTTAAAGCCAAAAAAGGTCAAAAGTTTTAATCCCTGCCGAAGCCAGAAATCGAACCCATGACCACAGACTAGCCAACCGCCACCGCAAGCCAACTGAGCTAAGGTGCAACCACGTCATGGTATGGGGTTTATTGGTTAAGGGGTTTGGTTTCGAGTTGGGAGTTTTATTCAAAAACGGGAACAAAAGGCAGAGCCCAGTTTCGAACCCAAGACCACAGACACACCCGCAAGCTACAGTAAGCGCCCAAAGCAACCAATAACCAAATGGTCTAAAAGACCGAACTGATATAGAGTGGAGTTTTTAGGGGTTTAAGTCCGAGACTCAGTTATTTCGAATTTTTACCAAAAATGAATGAGTTCTCTTCTTCTCCAAAATTATTCAAAAACTCCAGATTTTATTTTTCATCTTATTACAGCATTTCAGTAAAATAAAATTTGATTTTTGATATAAAAAAGACATAATTTGCTTTCTACTTCATTTTGTTCTTCGATTTTTGAATTAGGGGAAATAAGCATATTCTCCTTATAAATTGCACTTAAAATTTTCCTAGATCACTCATTATATTTTTATTAATATTGTACAATTATCTCAGTAATAAATTTCTTTTTCATGCCATTTAACAATTCAATAATCAAAATCACATATTTCCATGGTTCTTCTTTCAATTATTTAACATACAAGCATGTATTCTTAATTTAACACATAACAATCAAATAGAGCATGGTAGCATGGTAAATTCTACATTAACAATCATAATTTTGCAATTAATTAACACTTTTTTAACATACATTCAAACCAATAGCAATTTGTCTCATTTTCATAACACATGGCTAAATTAGTTAAAGTTTCTTCTTAGTTTATCAACCATATCCTAGCATGATGTCTAATTAGAAGTTTAAGAGAACCACACACCTTAAATGGAGAGGAAAAATCAAATAAACTCCTAGAGATTTCCTACAATGAACGAGTGAAGCCTTCTCCTCCTAGATCAAGCCACAAAAGCCACCTCCTCCTTGTTGCAAGCTAGAACCCGAGCCTCCCCCTTTGGAAAAATTGGCCACCTCTCCTTGGATGAAGAACACACTAGCACTCAATCTTTTCAACTCACAAAATTCCTCAATCTTTTGTCTCACTAGCTTGTATTTTTTTTTCTCTCTTTCTTTTTCAACTTTAGGTGTAAGGAGAACTAGGTAGGGGGAGGTTTATACAAATTTTTAGGGTGAATGGAAGGCTATGATTAGATCATATGGTTAAGGATCAAGGGCCAAGATGGAGTAGGGAGTTGAAATAACTTCCCATGATGAAAGTAACCAACTCTCCACCACTTCCATCTCTCCCACTCTCTTAATCCTATCCAGCCTACCCAAAAGTGTGCACATTGTACATGCTAGTGCATGCACGTGCCACTCTAGTGTCCCCCATTTACAAATTTGTTCATGTGACAAAATTAATTGTTCATGAAATGAGTCTACACTACAAGTTAGGCCATTTCAAAAGAGAATTAAGTTAAATGGGCTCACCAATGGGCTAATTTAACCATGGGCTTTAATAATTAAATTAATTAATTAATAGAGTGGGCTTAAAAGAGACAATTAGGCTTTTAAAGAAAATAATTTTTTGGAAAAATAAAGAGAACAAATACTATATAAGAAATATTTTTATAAAAGAAATTATACGTGCAAAACACATAAAATCACAAAATCTTCATAAATGAAAATTAGGGTGTTACAACACTCCCTCCTTAGAATAATTCTGTTCCCAGAACTACACTTAAAGAGTGAGAAAACAGGAATACAACAAAGAAATAAGAAAAGAAAAAAAGATACAAATCATACAAAGAGCTCTGGATGATCTTTCATCATCCTCTCCTCAGATTCCCAAGTAGCCTCTTCAACCAACTGGTTCCTCCAGACTACTTTGACCATCGGTATCGTCTTGTTCCTCAAGACTTTCTCCCGACGGTCGACAATCTCAACCGGAAGCTCAATGTAACTCAGATCCAACTGCAAACCCTCCGGCACTTCGGGCATATGGTGACTAGGATCTGGAATGTACCCTCTCAGCATAGACACATGGAAGACATTGTGCACCTGAGACAACTCTTCTGGCAACTCTAACTGATAAGCAGTTTTCCCAATCCGCTTCAATATCTTGTATGGGCCTATAAACCTCGGGGCCAACTTCCCACCTCTGCCGAAGCGAATCACACCCATGCTAGGTGAAACCTTCAGAAAGACAAAAGTCACCAACCTCAAACTCAAGGTCCCTCCTCTGGTTGTCTGTATAGCTATTCTGCCTACTCTGAGCATCCACCAACCTCTTCCTGATCAGATCAATCTTTTTAGAGGTCTTCTGCAAAATCTCAGGCTCAAACATCTGCCGCTCCCCAACTTCGAAACAGCAAACAGGCATTCTGCACTTCCTGCCTTACAAAGCTTCGTACGGCGCCATCCCAATACTAGTCTGAAAACTGTTGTTATAGGCAAACTCCACCAGAGCTAAATGTCTTTCCCAACTGCCTCTAATCTAAGCATATCCTCAAGAATACGATTGACTCTCTCGGTCTGCCCATCGGTCTGCGGATGAAAGCAGTGCTGAAATCCGTCTTGGTAACCAAAGCTGTCTGAAGACTCCTCCAGAAATGCAAAGTAAACCGCGCATCTCGATCAGACATAATGGTTAACAGAACACCCTGAAGCCTGACGATCTCACCAATATACAGCTCAGCCAATCTGCCCATCGACGAAGTAAGTTTTATCACCAAGAAGTGAGCGGACTTGGTTAGTCGATCGACTATGACCCAAATCGCATCATTGCCCTTGGAACTCTTGGGCAAACCCGTGATGAAATTCATACTGATGTTATCCCACTTCCATTTCGGAATAGGTAACGGTTGCAATAGACATCCGGGTTTCTAATTCTCGGCTTGACCTGCTGACAGATCTCACCACGATGCCGCGCTGGCTTACCATGAATCTGAGAAACTTCCCCAAGGTGACATCGAAGGTGCATTTGGAGGGGTTGAGTCTCATATTATGGAATTGCAGGACACCAAAGGCCTCATCGAGATCACTAACATGATCCTGCCCTCTGCGACTCTTGACAAGCATATCGTCGACATATACCGCCATGTTTCGGCCTATCTGTTCTTTGAAGACCTGATTAACGAGCCTTTGATATGTGGCACGGGAGTTCTTCAGCCAGAATGGCATGACCCGGTAATAGTAGAGGCCTTGTTCAGTCACGAACGCTGTCTTAGCAATTTCCGAAGGGACATTCTGATACGGTTGTAGCCTGAGAAGGCATCCATGAAGCTCAATAACTCGTGACCCGAAGTTGCGTCGATCAGGGCATCGATACTCGGGAAGGGGAATGGATCTTTGGGATAGGCCTTGTTAAGGTCTGTGAAATCTATGCAGATCCTCCACTTTCTGCTCGGTTTCTTCACCATCACGACGTTCGCCAACCACTCTAGGTAGCTGACCACCTGTATGAATTTAGCCAAGAGGCGCTTGTCTACGTCTTCCATCACTGCCTATTGTCTGTCGGGAGCAAACTTACGTCACTTCTGCTGTACCGGCCTTGAGCCTGGATGGATACTTAGCTTGTGCATAATGTGTAACACCCCGAATTCCAAATAAGCCTGAATTCGAAGTTCCACATGATCTTTACACTTCACTTCGTACAATTTTACAAGGAAATTTATAACTTTTATTACAACAAAGTCTCTTTACATCACAACGCAGCAGAAAGTAAATAAAGTACAACATGATAAATATACAATTGTATCAACTTTAGCATTTAAGTAATCATCAACATCAAATTCAACTTTATATCTTCTTGTAAATTCCAAATCCTGCATATGAAACTGTGGGCACATCAGTTGCTTACAACCGACGAAATATTATATACGGCCATCCTCGCTATGTCAAAAATATAACGATTCTTTAATACTTTAACAATCACAAACTTGAATGCATCACAAACAAAGCTAAAGAGGACTATCCTATTGATGTCATGTGTGCTTGTGCACTTAACCTTAATGCAGTTATTTATATTTAATGACACTAATGCACACTTGTTCGAACCTATGCATCCCATTCTGCATAAATCCGAGGGCAAGCCCTTAATCGTGCTTCATCTTGTAGGGTTGAATTCCTCGTTATGAGTTTAACTACTACGGTAACTATGGTAAGTATCTTGGATGTTTTATGAGTTACGAGCCCTTGTCCAGACAGCTTAGAAGAATCCCATGTCATGACATGACGCATTATGTAGATAGTCTATGGACAATTCGTCTCCGTCATGGGACAATGGCACTGCGTAGTTACCAAGCACCCCACAAGCGTCGCCACGATCCTGTTGTTGGAATCTAGTTACCTAAATTAATAGATAAACTAGACACAAATTATAAAAACCTCGCAAGTGCACGAATCGAATCGTAGTAATAGCAAGGGTCGATCCCACAGAGATTGTAGACTTCAACTTACTAATCAATAAAACTAATAATAAAAATGAATGAAAGTTGTCATAATATTCTAAAAGAACTAAAAGATTAAAACTAAGATGAGAGGTGTTGAATCACAAATATCTCTTGAATAGTTGGGTTGTTGATCTCCACCAATAGTTAGTAATGCTAAGTTACCTTCTGAACTTACTTCTACTTACTCATGTTGTTCACTTCAAGGGCATGGTATCTACTCCTTAAAGTATTGTTTCCCTAAGCCAAGAATTAGGCATGGTATCTACTCTAATTCGTTTCTTTCATCAAGTAGTCAGCCTAGTATTTACTAAGTTGTTCTTAAAGAAAACATAAGATCAGTGGAAACGAACAAACACTTAAAGTTCTAGAAATTGGTATCAGATCTAGATCCTCTAAGTTGATTGAACCAAGAACCCCTAAAGATTCCTTTGTTACAAATTATGGGCACGAGATTCGGTCGTCTCAATATGCTTCATATAACAGATTTAGATAAATGATAACATAAACTTGATATTCTCACGTGCTGTATGTCAGTCGACTGGCTCTCACCTCAGTCGACTGCTCTCAGACTTCAAGATCCAAGTTTGATGATCATTAATCTATGTCAATTCAACCAGATTCAATCAATAAGTAATTAGAAGATCTCAGAAGAATATAGCACTACATAACTATGGTTTCGATCTACCCAACTATGAAATTAGTTCCACATAATAATACTTTTATTGCTTAACAAGTTCAAATACATGATCAACATAAAAGAATAAAGAGAGAAGAAGAAATAAACTAATGGATTCCGGCAATATGGTCGACTGTCTGTCACACAGTCGACTGCCTTCTGGTTGCTGGATCTTCTCTCTCCCTCTTCGATGTTGATGGAGTGAAGCACGGTTTGATGACTTGATGGTTGGGAACTCTCTGATTAAGTTGCGTCCACGAGATATTGGATCCTCCCCCCTCTAAGTCGATCTCTTCTGATATTTATAGAGTACGGCTGAGAATTAGGGTTTCCACTTTTTAAGGAAGATCCTTCTTTATTTGATTTGATGATTAATATCTTTCTCTTTTCTCCTTTCCTTCCTTATCTGTTTACCACGTCCACTTGGAAACCCCCAGTCTCTAGATTTGATTTGCATAAATCTGGATTCAAATAGATGTGAAATTAGATGCAGGTGAATCTTCGAATATCTCATCTGTTTATTCCGCCGCCTATCAGTCGACTGTCCTTGGGAGTAAGTCGACTGTGTCGAGACTTCAGTATTTTCATGATTCATCCGCCCAGTCGACTGATGTTTTGGGAACAGTCGACTTGGTCGAGCAGTTGTGTAAAACTTGATTTCCTCTGTCCAGTCGACTGTCATCATGACCAGTCGACTACCTCTTCAGTTTCCTGTGCATCGTCCTGAATTTGCTTCGTTTTGCTGTTTATAGGCTGTTTCCTGTAGAGAAAGAGAAAAGAAGCATAAATACCACATATAGAGCTTTTAAATGTCTAATTATATTAAGATTATTGCTCTTAAAAAGTGAATAATATTGTGTTCATCAAATACCCCCACACTTAGCTTTTGCTTGTCCTCAAGCAAAAAGTGAATTTATGAACAAGGGAGTAATAATCAGAATAAACTCAACCATCATGATTTCTTATTATGTGGACATCAAAATGAAAAATATAAAACTACAAACAATTTCAGATAAAGTAAAATTAAACAGACCCACTTTCTCTAGTGCAATTGTTCAGTCATAATCCCCAAACTTAATCATATTTGTCATGCGATTAATGTAGTTATAGTATGCATCTACTCAGTCTGTGATTATCCCTTTTCTCTACTACAAATCCAGTAGCAAACTAGAGTTTTTTTTTTTTTTTCTTTTTCTTTTTCTTTTTTTTTTTTTCTTTTTTTTTTTTTTTTAAGTCTCTTCTCTAAAGATGTCACTTGTCTTTTGACGCGAATGCGAAACATTTGTGATGTATCCACCCGGTTACTCAACAAGTCACAAATATTAAAGTGCTTTGCATACTCATATTTCAAGTTGCCGTTTGACGTAAAGGTAAACATTGGTGATGAATACCCCTAGTTACTAAGCCCTCAAAACATTGGAGTAGACTGACTTTATTCAAATATATATATATATTGTATCACTCTATTTACTTAAACTCGATTTAGGACTAGATCTAAAGGGAATAATTATCAGAAAAAGCATCACATTTTTTTTTATGTATAATCGCATGACTCACACAATTTTGTAGGAGATTATGAAACTCAACAATCCTAAAGTAAATAAGTATCCTTACTCTTACTTTATAAGAAATTGTTTATCCAAAAAAAAAAATTCAAAAGATTCCAAATATAACTAGCTAATACCCCCACACTTAGATGGAACATTGTCCTCAATGTTCGCACAAAACATAAGATATAGGCATGTGTTACCATCTAGTAAGGAGAGACTAGAAATAAAAATAACTAAAACAAAAATAAAAATGAATAACTGAAAGGAAATAAAGGAAAGTGTAAATACTCCCCTGAAAAATTGGGTTGCCTCCCAATAAGCGCTGTGTTTCTTGTCTTCAGCTAGACTTGATGAGTTTGTGCAATGTATTGAATGGTTCAAGGCTCACAACTCATCGACTTATAAGGTCTCCCCCTCTGCCCATTCACCTTGAACGTTTGATTTTTCGCCAACGCTCCATGTGGGGGAAACCTTTGCAACAATTTTATGGACCGTACCACCTTGACATCAGTTTATCAGCAATGGTCCATCTTAAAGCACCATTGTGATTTTGCAAGACTCCCTGTAGCCTTGCTTCTTTGTTCATCTTGAATTTTGTAGCAACTGTCACAGGTACTGTCTGGTTGTTCCCCAAATAATCAAGTAGTGGCCTCAGGTGTTCATGTAGTGGCTTGAGCTCCTCATCAGGTGTCCTTGGAGCAGTCGACTTGTCATGATCTTCAGTCGACTTGTATGTTTCATCAGTCGACTTGTCCTCTTCATAAGTCGACTTAACCTGTAGAACACAAGTGTTGTCAGATACCAACTCTTCAAATACAGATGTAAGCTTACCTGGATAGGACTCTGGAGTTCCATGGTGAAGTACTGTCTCTGCAATCTGCCAGTCGTCGTATTCCATTTCAACTTGAGATAGTGGTGGAGGGTGCGCAATTGTTGCTTGTAATGGATCAACGCTATTTTCTTGAAATGTTTGGTCGCAAATTTCCGGAACCACGTCAACTTTATAACATTCATGATCATCGTGTGGAAATTGTGGTGCATCAAACATTGTAAACTCAGTCTCTTCTTCTATTGTTGTCCTTGATTGGAGCTGTTCTTGTCCTCTAGGGTTAGGTATGGTTTGTGATGGAAATTCTCCTGCCTTTCTTTCACTTAACTCCGTAGCAATTTGGCCAATTTGAAATTCCAATTTTTGAATGGCCTGTCTTTGTTGATCACTGGTTTGTTGTTGCTGTTGGAGTAGTTGAAGAATGGTGGATTCAAAATTTAACTTCTCCTGTTCTTGTGCTGGCTCATCATACCCATTCCCGCCTTGGAATTGCTGCGTATGCCCTGGTGCAAATTGATTGTCTTGATGGTTTTGCCACCCTGGGTTATACGTGTTTGAAAAAAAATTGTTCTGGGGCGGGTACATTCCCTGTTCTTCGTAGTTTGTGTGCTCCTGATCTGCGAAAGAAAACATGGGACATGAATTAGTTGTATGGTTGGATTGAAAACAAATTGCACAAATTTCTTTTGGTTGGTTTTTTACACCACCCAACGTTGAATTTACAAGCATATCAATCTTTTTGTTCATGGTTTCCATTTCTAATTGCATGTTATTATTATGAGAAATTTCGTGTACTCCCTGTTGTCTTGAGATGTTCCTCCTTGTTGAGAATTGTTGTGAGTTCTCGCTGAGTTCTTCAAATAGCTCTATGGCCTCCTCAGCACTCTTCCTCATCAACATTCCATTGCATGCTGAATCAACAATTGCTTTGTTAGTGTAATTTAAACCCTCATAAAATGATTGTACCTGATCATCCTTAGGTATGTTGTGCGTAGGACACTTGAAAAGCTTGTTTTTGAAGTCCTTCCACGCCTCGAAGAATAAATCGCCATCTTTTTGTTGGAAAAGTAGAATTTCCCGTTTTAGTTGTCTGGTTTTCTGGGCTGGAAAGAACTCTTTCAAGAATTTTGTTGCCAATTGCTCCCATGATTGAATTGATCCTGGTTCCAAGGAATTATACCACAACTTAGCATTAAGTTTTAAAGAAAAAGAAAACAAGATTAACCTGATTTGTTCAGAGGTAAGCCCTTGGACGCTTTGTGTCCTGCAAAGATCAAAGAAGTTTTGCAGATGTAGATGCGGATCTTCGTCTGTTCTACCAAAGAAGTGGGGCACCATGCTGAGTAATTGAGGTGATAGATGCATATTCCCTGTGACTTTGGGTTGAAAAGCTATGCAAGAAGGATTCTCAATATTCTTAGGAATGAATTTGTCTTGCATTGGTACTCGGTTTAAAAAAATTTCACCCATTGTTGCTTGTTGGAAAAATCCTCTGGACAGTCGACTGATCCTCGGGACAGTCGACTGGTCTGCACCTGTACAATAGCTTCTGTACAGTCGACTTGTCTGTGGGACAGTCGACTGATCTGGTTCTGTGCAAAGTTTAACCTGAAAGAAAGTTCAAGAAAAAGAAAAAGAAGAAATAAAATAGAATAAAAAGAAAAAGATTTTACTGATTTGTAAGTCAAAATACTAAACAATCCCCGGCAGCGGCGCCAAAAACTTATTGTTGGAATCTAGTTACCTAAATTAATAGATAAACTAGACACAAATTATAAAAACCTCGCAAGTGCACGAATCGAATCGTAGTAATAGCAAGGGTCGATCCCACAGAGATTGTAGACTTCAACTTACTAATCAATAAAACTAATAATAAAAATGAATGAAAGTTGTCATAATATTCTAAAAGAACTAAAAGATTAAAACTAAGATGAGAGGTGTTGAATCACAAATATCTCTTGAATAGTTGGGTTGTTGATCTCCACCAATAGTTAGTAATGCTAAGTTACCTTCTGAACTTACTTCTACTTACTCATGTTGTTCACTTCAAGGGCATGGTATCTACTCCTTAAAGTATTGTTTCCCTAAGCCAAGAATTAGGCATGGTATCTACTCTAATTCGTTTCTTTCATCAAGTAGTCAGCCTAGTATTTACTAAGTTGTTCTTAAAGAAAACATAAGATCAGTGGAAACGAACAAACACTTAAAGTTCTAGAAATTGGTATCAGATCTAGATCCTCTAAGTTGATTGAACCAAGAACCCCTAAAGATTCCTTTGTTACAAATTATGGGCACGAGATTCGGTCGTCTCAATATGCTTCATATAACAGATTTAGATAAATGATAACATAAACTTGATATTCTCACGTGCTGTATGTCAGTCGACTGGCTCTCACCTCAGTCGACTGCTCTCAGACTTCAAGATCCAAGTTTGATGATCATTAATCTATGTCAATTCAACCAGATTCAATCAATAAGTAATTAGAAGATCTCAGAAGAATATAGCACTACATAACTATGGTTTCGATCTACCCAACTATGAAATTAGTTCCACATAATAATACTTTTATTGCTTAACAAGTTCAAATACATGATCAACATAAAAGAATAAAGAGAGAAGAAGAAATAAACTAATGGATTCCGGCAATATGGTCGACTGTCTGTCACACAGTCGACTGCCTTCTGGTTGCTGGATCTTCTCTCTCCCTCTTCGATGTTGATGGAGTGAAGCACGGTTTGATGACTTGATGGTTGGGAACTCTCTGATTAAGTTGCGTCCACGAGATATTGGATCCTCCCCCCTCTAAGTCGATCTCTTCTGATATTTATAGAGTACGGCTGAGAATTAGGGTTTCCACTTTTTAAGGAAGATCCTTCTTTATTTGATTTGATGATTAATATCTTTCTCTTTTCTCCTTTCCTTCCTTATCTGTTTACCACGTCCACTTGGAAACCCCCAGTCTCTAGATTTGATTTGCATAAATCTGGATTCAAATAGATGTGAAATTAGATGCAGGTGAATCTTCGAATATCTCATCTGTTTATTCCGCCGCCTATCAGTCGACTGTCCTTGGGAGTAAGTCGACTGTGTCGAGACTTCAGTATTTTCATGATTCATCCGCCCAGTCGACTGATGTTTTGGGAACAGTCGACTTGGTCGAGCAGCTGTGTAAAACTTGATTTCCTCTGTCCAGTCGACTGTCATCATGACCAGTCGACTACCTCTTCAGTTTCCTGTGCATCGTCCTGAATTTGCTTCGTTTTGCTGTTTATAGGCTGTTTCCTGTAGAGAAAGAGAAAAGAAGCATAAATACCACATATAGAGCTTTTAAATGTCTAATTATATTAAGATTATTGCTCTTAAAAAGTGAATAATATTGTGTTCATCAGATCCCAATAATTCCGGAGATAAATTCACGTCATGACATGACACATCATGTGGACAGCCTGTGAAAACTCTCACACCATGAATCTAAGGCCCTCATACTTTTGTTTTTCTCTTAATTTCATCACATCTTCACTATAGTGTTGTCCTTAAGTTTTTAGTTTGTTTTATAAGAAAATCATCACAATCTAATGCTAGCTTACCCTACCAGACTTAAACCAATACAAGAGACAGTCAGCCCAACCTGGATACTTCTCAAGAGATGCTCAACCCACACTGGTTAGCTCTCACATTCACATTAATCATAAATGTCGACTTCTAAGGGTCTCGCCTAGTCTCTAGATTCCAACAACTATCTCGTTCTTGAGATCAACAATATGTTGTATTCAATCTCAAAAATAATAGTTCAATTTCTTTATTCACAATCACCTTCTCAAAGAGAAACATTTCTTTATTCACAATCTCTTTTTCATATTCATTTCTCTAAAATCTTAAAACATAAAGCAACTTACTTCAACTTCTTTATCAATTTAATCACTTATAGCATTGTGTGTAACTCAAAGTATTCTAAATCAAAGATATTTATGACCATGAAAATTTAATCAAAAGTATCTAATCATACTCCACTTTTATCTTCTTTAACGACACAAAAATCTCTTCTTTAATTTGAAACCAAGTTCACTAAAAAAATTATTTTAGTG
Organism: Hemerocallis citrina; assembly: GCA_017893485.1. Taxonomy (NCBI): domain Eukaryota; kingdom Viridiplantae; phylum Streptophyta; class Magnoliopsida; order Asparagales; family Asphodelaceae; genus Hemerocallis; species Hemerocallis citrina. The sequence continues at coordinate 444,113,655 of CM030358.1, read as the reverse complement.
CGAAATCCACTCCTAAATCTCACAAAATGTATCAAAATATTGTGAAAATAATTTTTATCAAGTCTAGATAATTTTAGAGGAATAATAGATTTTTTTCCGAATTTTTATTACTTTTAAAACTCATAAATATGCCCAAAAATCGAAAATGCATTAAAATGGCCTGGCCAGGCTTTGAACCCACAACCCCCGCCCAGCTATAGTAACCTTCCCAAACCGCACCCGAAGACCAGAAAGTCAAAGGCAGCTAGCGATAAAATGTAACATCATGAATTTTCACATAATTAAATATAAATTTTTCATTTAATTTCACGTGTTTCGCACATGTAAATTAATGTGTGTTTTTGGCTTTAAAATTATTTTTATTTCATGAACAAATATTTATCTTTTTCTTTTTAAAAATACTTTTATTAAATCATAGGCCTAATAACTTAATCCTAGCCCGCCATAAAAATTAATTAATTAATTAATTAAAAGCCCAATAAGTTTTAGCCCACTAATTAATTCTATTATTAATTAAAATAGCTTGTATGGTAGACTTGTCTTGTAACCAATTAGTGTAATAAATAAATGAACAAACTTAATTGTAGTGTGTATGTATAGGCACGTGCATTGCACATGCACGTGCAAATTGAATAAGAAAAGGCGGCAGGCCATACACATGGAGACTGTGGAGGAGTGGAGAAGTGGTTATGTGAAAGTGGGTGGTTCTTCTAACTCCCAATTGTATCCTAGCCGTTCATCCAAACTCATCTCAACCCTTCATTGGTTCATGAGTTATGTTTAAATAGCCCCCTTGGCCATTCATTACTCTTTGCACTTAGAAATTTTAAAGAGAAAAGATATAGTTGTGTGAGAAAAGTAGAGTTTTGTGAGGAAAAGATTGAGTTGAGTGTGTGTGCTCTTGCATATTGGAGGCCAGCTATCAATCAAGGAGGAGAAGGAATCCGATCGGATACTAGCAAGGAGGAGAGGCTCGGTGTGTGCACTAGCTTGGAGGAGAAGGCTCGCAACTAGGGAATGGCAATCGTGCTTTCAAAGAGTTTCTTTGAGAATTCTTAATTCTTTCTTCAAAGAGGTGGGCGATTTCTCTACTTGTAATGTAGTTACCATGCTAGAAAATTAATTTCATGAATATGCCAGAGAAACTAGTAAAATTGACCATGTGATTTCTTTAAAAAAAGGTTAATAAGGAAAAAAGAGAAAAATCTTTAGTGAGATTAGTGATTAAAATTTATCATGGTGCTTTATTAAATTCATGCTAGAATATCCATTTTAATGAATCATGCTAGTGTGATGATTTTTCTTAAATGAATGGCTTAGTTGTAGATTGAGATAAATGAATATTGTTATGTTTAATTGTTAAATAGATAAATTGCTATTCTACAATGTGGATGTGATAAAAGAATAATTGCTAGACTCTTGTAGAATTGAAAGAAAACAGGAACCTACTTTTAGTGGATTTATATTGTTGTTTTTGAGAAAGAACTATAGTTTTATTTTAAAGTCAATAAGGTATTCTTTAAATATAAATTGTAACGAAAACTTATTTTAATGTCAAAAGTAAGAGTTTTAATTGATTTTATACTGTATTTTCTTTTAGAAAATATTCTGGAAAAAGTTTGATTTTGTTAAAACTTATTTTCTAGCTGCCTCTCAAAAGGTGGTTAACCAGATTGATGACTCTTTATCATAGGCAATTATATTTATTATTATTTTAATATTGTGCAATTCCTACTCTCTCCCCTCTACTCTATGAAAGGACAGCCAAAACCCCTCAAGAGGGCCCCCACACGCCACGTCACAAGTGCAGCACCTGTGCCTTTTCACAAGCCTCGGGTGGGCCCCTGCATCAGCTGCCACGTCACCATCCAAGTGACGCCAACAGCAAATATTGTTCTTCTTCAAACGGTGGTCCCCCATCTCTCATCACTTAATTACATATTTACAAATATTCCATACCTCTTTATATATATATATATATATATATATATTATACTATTGCACTTTGAAACTACGGGAGTTACATACACCCCCTGGAATACTGGGGCTCTCCCACAGCCGTCGGCTCTGATACCATTTGTAACGCCTCTGCCCCTAGCTCAGAAAATTTATACAATTTAGAAGAAAATTTATTTATAGTATAGTACAAATGCCCACTACAGACTGCCTCTCAAAAGGTGGTTAATCGGATTGATGACTCTTGATCATAGGCAATTATATTTATTATTATTTTAATATTGTGCAATTCCCGATATGGGACTAAATCCCATACTCTCTCTCCTTTACTCTCTGTGAAAGGACAGCCAAAACGCCTCAAGAGGGCCCCACACGCCACGTCACAAGCGTAGCACCTGCTACCCTTTCACAAGCCTCGGGTGGGCCCCTGCATGAGCTGCCACGTCACCATCCAAGTGACGCCAACAGCAAATGTTGTTCTTTTTCAAATGGTGGGCCCCCATCTCTCATCACTTAATTACATATTTACACATATGCCATACCTCTTTATATATATATATATATATATATATATATATATATATATTATACTATTGCACTTTGAAATTACAGGATGTTACATACAAGTTCCTTTAAATACTTTATGTTTGTGACGTACCGTAATTTGAGAAAAATCAAAATTTAATAAAATAGTCTCTTCAAGACTCGAACCCTTGACCAGAGGCATTGTTCACAGTGCTCTAAACCCACACCGAAAGCCAGTATACCCAAACCCATTCTCAGTTATAAGTAAGAGTTGAAATTTCTTTATACTACTGGTCTGTTTATAACTTTTCTTTAATAATTTCTATTACTCAACTAATTTGTACCATTCAAAAATCTAATTCTTTTTCAGAAAATTTTCTTTAAAAAATACAGTATAGTGCATATATTTAAACTTTATAAAACTCACATTTTTTACTATGTAACAAGATTTTTTCCCAAATTGTATTAAAGAACTCATAATATCATTTTTTTCAAATAAAGTGTTGTCTCTCATCAAAACTTCTTTATAATTAAAAATTCCTTATACTTATAAAATATATATACTAATGAGACTATTTCTCTACTATAATCGCATTTTAAAACCATTTTTCATACATGTTACATTATTTTGATTATTATAAGAATGTTCTACCAAGCATCAATTTTCATTCCAATAATTTCCTACATGATACTTACTCTTTCTCTTTCTAATTTAGCAATAGTTCTAGTTATTTGTTTGATTCACAATAGCATTTCAACACATCGTGACACAATTAAATTAAGATCATGCAATCTACATTCATCCTACCAATCAAAATTTAACAATTAAACTATATATCAACTAGCATGCAACATACTCCTAAAATTAGAAAGGATTTAAGAAACACCCACCCAAATTGAAGAAACATCTATGCAAGCAAACCCCCCAAAGTAATCCTCTTCTTCAATCCTATGGCTCCAAAATCTGTGCACAAGGGAGAAATGTGCCCAAAAACCCCTAACTCCATTTTGGCCAGGTAATAGGAATAGCACCACCTTTATATATATGTGTGTGTGTGTGTGTGTGTGTGTGTGTGTGTGGAGAAGCAAGGTGAGTTTACTGGGGTTCGGATTTGGCAGAGAAAGAAAGAAAGAAGGGGAAGGACGAGAAAGTGAATGGTTGGATTAGGGACAATTATAGAAATTAATTAGGTAGTTAATAAAACTAATTTTCCACTAAACAACCCATTATCCAACTCATCTTTCTCACACTCACCAAGTCAGCCAAAGTTTCCAACCGGCCACTCATCTTCTTGTGCTTACACGTGCACGTGCATCGCACTTGCACACACTTCATTCTTATACATATATACTTTTATATTTAATTTAAAATATAGGTCATAATATATAGTAAAATTTTAAATAAAATTAGTTTAGTTTAATTATAAATTAGATTCATCATGCACAAAAAAATAAACACACACACACACACACACTTCAAAATCCTATTTTGAAAGAGAATGCAACTTACACGTGCATTGCAAACACGTGCGTCACACGTACAATAAATATTCAAGAACAAAAATAGATTTGATCGACGAGAAATGCTTATACATAATCGAAATGTAACATACGAAAATATATTTCATTATGCATATACCGTAGTGTAACCAATACGTACACAGAAAAACACGTGCATCGCACGTATAAAAATATTTTAATTAAAATAATAGAAAAATAAATTTCTATTTATAAAACGAATTCGAATACGTCATTATACAAATAGTTGAAACACATAGAAAATATTACACGTAGCGGTGAAAAATACGTACTAGATGCGTGCATCGATAACATGTATAAAGCACGAAAAAACACAGAGATTGGAATTTTATATTTGAGTTCATTCAAATAGGATAAAATAAATTTTGAGAATATGGAAAATACACAAATAGTCGAAATTCAAATTACGTATGATATTTTTATTAAAATGTGTTACAGTTATTGCCCGTAACAGTACAAAATACACATGCGTAACCCACGAGAGGCAAAATTATCATTACCAAATTTGTAGGGTGTTACATAATGAGGTCTTCAGAAATACCAGGCATATCAGATGGCATCCAGACGAAGAGGTCGAAATTCCGACGGATGCAGCCAATACTGGCCATCTTGAGATCTGGAGTGAGGGATTGGCTCACTCGGAACCATTTGGATTTGTCTTCCCCAGATAAAGAGACCTCCTCTAATGCTGGGCGTTCGAGGAGGAAGCAAAAGGACTTGGGTCCCTCAGGTTAGTTCGAGTGAACTCCCTTAGGTATCCCCTTTGGATGAGGGCTTCAATCTCGTCTTTGATGGTACAGCAATTATCGATCTCGTGCTCGTGGTCCCGATGGAACTGACAGTAGAATCTCTGGTCTCTTTTCTTATTGTTGTTAAGTCGGGGAGGAAGATTATCACGCTCCGCTTCCCACTATACGGAAATACAGGCACGCAACTGAGGCCCAGCGAATGATATACATTATCTATAAGCTGTACAATTATAAGCTCAACAAGATCTTTATAACACATTCACACAGGCAAATATAATAATCACATGAGCTGAAAATAGAATAACCATCATTTGGATAATACATCAACATCGGGTCAAGATGCCCAGAAGTACAAGGTGCCAGAATTAAAATAATATGATAAGCAGTTCGCTATAACAACTAGATAAAATAACGAGTGAAAGAAAAACAACATGAAGTAGTAAGGAAGCAGCAACGGCCGTCTAAAGAGTCTGCTCGTCGGGTCCATCAATACTTGTATAATTATTAACTCAAAGAAAAATAGAAAAGTTCCCGTTAGAGCAAGTTTCGGGCAGCAAGTAGCAACAAGCAGAAAAAGGGGTAATATAACAAGACATAACATGGAGGAAACAAGAAGTAGAAGTACAAATACAATATGGAAGTAAGCAAGGAATTGGGACAATATGATCATGTAAGTAATAACTATAACTAGTGTATTCTAGACTTCAAGATATAAGTAATTGATAACCTAGGCTCAGTTAATCGATAATCATGTAATCAATGATCGAGAGTCATGTAATCAAGAATCATGTAATCAAGAATCAAGAGTCATGTAATCAAGAAACAAGAGTCATATAATGAAGAGTCATGTAATCAATAATCATGCTTAGTGAAGATCTCAAGTTTGTCTGTTTTATTAACTTATCTAATGCACGCAATCCTGTATCCCATACCACAAGTTCGGTGCATATCAATCATGTGTCGTTTAGACTTAAGTAGTGAATTCTATAGGATTATGTACACGGATCTTCCAGTGAAAGTATCAAGACATGTAATCATGAATCATGTAATCGAGAATTATGTAATCAAGAATTGTGTAATCAAGAATCAAGAATCAAGAATCACTATTTCGGGAAACACGGGCCCCCTTCCGAGTATACTCCCCTATATTATCCACTATTAAGTCGTACCCTTATAACCCCGACTTGTTATTCTTTTATAATTAGTTATGAACATTCAACTGGTACGACTAGTAGAATGGTGTAATCAAGACAGTTAATCTAGAAAAATATCAAGGGCAGTAATCATGGTATGAGATATAACGGGTACATGTATCGAGAGTAGTTATTATAAATTATCAAGTAGTATAAAATACATGCTATCAACCTATTATATCTATGCAAGTTATTATTATAAGAACAATAATACACTCAGTTAATTAAATATGAAAAGTAACGGGTTTATATGCAAAAATGTATAGATGAATTTTTAGACAACTTGACATATCTGCATTCAAATCAACTTTTCCGTTGTTACAGAAAAGCAAATCTGATTCCGTCAGAGATTCTAGAAAGTAGACTCTCTTTCGGTTCCAACACATATTCACACGATATATTCTAAAGACAGTAGCTATGCATACAAATTCATTCTTCGTTGGTTTCGATGTTTCGCACGCATTCTGGAAATTCGGAGTCACAATACTAAAACTGCGATATCTCACAATCTATACATCAGATTGAGAAACTGTAGGATGTTTCGGATATTTAGACTCGAAGGGCTACAATTTTCATGTAGAAAGTTTTTCGATCCAGTATCGGGAACATGGTCGAATTCGTAGTACAAGATACCGGTTAGTAATCCCGTGCAGGTTCAGAAATTCATGACGTGCCAGTACTAAAATCGCGATATCTCACAATCTATACATCCGATTGAGAAATCGTAAGATGTTCTGGATTTGGAACTTGATAGGCTACGATTTCCACATAGAAAATCTTCAATCCAGTATCGGAAACATGGTTGAATTCTTAGTGCAAGGTCAAAAAATTTAGAGATAGTAAGGTTGAATATTCGATATTCGATAACACGATTCGAAATGTGTTAACGGTTCACTCTTGAGTTGATATAGCATGAAACCAGTAACTCGAACGGACTTTGATAATAAAACATGATGATAACTAGACTACTTTCCACGAGTCCAAGGAAACTACTTGTACGAGAACAAAAAGAGTGTACAAGATACTTGCCTTATAACGTGATGATTTCGGTGGTGGTGTTAACCACGGAAAGAAAAAGCGACGTCGGCAATGGACGGCGACACAATGGCGGTAAGAATGGCGGCAAGACGGTAGCTAGCGAGTAACGGTAGCAACGGTGAGCGATGACAACAACAAGGTGGTGCGGCGTCGGGTTATTTTTCGGGGTTCACGGGATCGTAGAAGCGGAGTCGTTGGCTCGAAGGTGAAAGGTGAAGTGGAGCTCGGGTGTTGCTTGAGCTCTCGGGTGTGAATAAGGCAAAGGAAGAGAAGAAGGGAAAATGAAGAATGATATGTAGGGATGAGGGTGTGGTGTAATATGAGCATGTATATATATAAGAGAGAGAAAGAGATGGGAGATTCTGCATGTGTGTGTGTGTGTGTGTGTGTGTGTGTGTGTGTATATATATATATATATATATATATATATATATATATATATATATATATATATATATATATATATATATATATATAAGTGCATGCACGTATGCATGTGTGTATAAAGTAAGGGGAGAAAGTGATGGGAGGTGTAGAAAAATGAAAAAGGAGACACTGAAGGAAGAGGGGATTAGGAGTAGTAGGGTGGTGGAGGCAGTAGAGTAGAAGAGAAAAAAATGAGAGTTAGGCGTAGAATGAGAAAAATGAGATGGGGGGTTTGGCGTATGTGAGTGATTAGCGGGAGTGGGTTAGGCAGATGGGAGAAATGTTGATTAGGGATAATTGGGGTTAGAATTTGTATTTAAACTCCGATCGAAAAATCACAAAATTATGGAATTGATCAGAAAAACATTCTAGCTTTAGATAAACAGTCCAAAGAGAAAAATAAAACTGATCTAAAAATTGAAGTACAAAAATTTACGTAATAAAATACATACAACTGGAACAGGGAGTTACAATCCTACCCACCTTACAAAAAAAATTTCGTCCTCGAAATTTACTCAGGCTGGATATAGGATAGTTAAGAAGCGAATGCAATACCCTTCAATCGAGAGTATAACAAAAGATAAAAGAAACAAAGAGTACAAAGGCACGAAAAACAACTAAAGACAATTGTGCATCCTTAACTGGAGGACTCAACAATTTAATGTCTAGGCTCAGAATCTGAACCACCAACATTTCTAACATCCCAGTTCAGCTGAGTCACAAGCTTATCTCGCTCTGGCACATACTCCTCTAATTTTCTTAGTAACTCCTTTGAAGATGGAGCTGAAATCAAGATGCGTCTGGCCTTACTGGATATAAACTTCTCAGCCATAGCTGAATCTATGAAGAATAGCAGTGAGTCGTAATATCCATCAACATTTAAAAGACCTACCGGTTTGTTGTGGATCCCCAGTTGAGCCCAAGTGATCACCTCGAACAATTCCTCAAGTGTTCCATAACCTCTGGGCAAGGCTATGAAAGCATCAGCAGCGCGAGCCATTTCAGCCTTCCTCTCGTGCATGTTAGAGACAACTCTAACATCTCCCACAGTTCGTCCAGTAATCTCTTTCGGCATCAGCGACTTGGGAATCACTCCCAAAAGGTGTCGGCCACCAGCACGAACAGCGTCGGAAACTAGGCCCATTAATCCTATGCTCTCACCACCATAGACGAGATCAATATTCCTTTCTACAAGCTCCTTGCCGAGCTCGATCGCAGCTTCTTGGTAGCTAGCTCTTTTGCCAGAGCTACTGCTACAAAATACACAAATCCTGCCGAATCTCGATGAAGATGATGAAGATGAAGAAAAGTTCTTCATACCCACTTCTCCTTCTTCTTGCACCAATTTTCTCTTTATCCCTACCATCGATTCTTGATCTTTTCTTTCCATTTGCCAAGAAAATCCGAGCTTCTACTCTTTCTCTTTCTTTCTTGTTCCCGCCTCTGCTACCGGCTTCTCACACTTTCTCTTCTCCGAAGCTTGCTCCCGAGTTGTCTTCTTCTTTCTCTTCTTCCCTTTCTTCCCCGACCTCTCTCTCTCTCTTTCTTTCTTCTCCGACTTCTCTTTCTTTCTTCTTCCTTCTCCGACTTCTCTCTCTTTCTTCTTCCTCTTTCTTTCTCTTTTTCTTTCTTTCTGTTTTTCTTTCTTCTTTCTTTGACTTCTCTCCTCATTTCTCTTCTTTTTATTTCTTCTTCTTTTTGTCTTTTCTTCATTAATGCACCGCCCCCTATAACCGACCTATGGCCAATATTTGCACTTTGTTCCATATCCATTCTAAATATAACATCGAACCTTGAATTGTTGATGACGATGAAGTTTGCTTTGAAATTCATTCCATGAATCAATAAGGGACTCTACTACGCTTCCGCTGTGCCACTCTGATGGTGATGCTTTTAGATGCTGATATCACGTGATAACGATCGACGAATTAAATAGAATTAAGAGATTGGTAACACGAAGATGTTGGTTTTCAAACTTATTTGGTAAAGTGGGCCCTACCCACCAAACAATGTTGAAAAATTGTGGCAAGATTGGTGCCGCAAAGAAAAATGGAAGAAACGGGAATGAATAATTTGTCAGTTACTCATCTCTCATTCCTATAAATGAGAGGTTTAGGAAGAAGAAAAAATTAAGCAAGATAAGAACAAGAAACAAGCAGAAAAGAAGAAAAAGAATAGAGTGTATATTTGTAAGGCGTAGTAATACCAGTTTTAGAAAATAGTGAAGAGTCTTCTTATTGTTATTCCAATTTCCAATTTGTTTGCCATTTAGGCCAATAAAATTCCTACTCTCTTCCCACAGAAAATTCAAGAAAATAGAGATAGAGAAATAGCTAGTATGATACTCAATAATAGATTAATCGATGAGAATGAATGCAATGTACAGAAGGTAACAAATGATGTAGGAGCTGAAGTGTGACTAGATCAAAATATACCAGCAACTGTTTCTTTAGTGATCTCTGCCTCCTCTGTATTCAGGTTATGAGCCTGATTATACTCTCCAGTCTGTCCTCTACTAGGATTTGATCCTCCTATTGGTGTGACAATCTTTCTCTTCGGGAAATTCCGAATCTTGTGATCATTCGCTCCGCATGCAAGACACATATTGTTGGCTTTCTAGCAGTTCTTGCGTATGTGTCCAACTCGGCGGCAATAATAGCACTTCTGGTCCTTCTTCGGAGTTGCCGATGGGTAAGGTGATGCTTTAGTAGTCGGGGTCTGAACTGGCCTCCGTATCGGTCCACCTGTAGACTGTGCGACAGTAAGGAGATGTAATGCCCCCTGAACGGCATTCCACCATCTACGGATCTGCTCCTGGGTATCGAGCATGGCGGTGTAACTCTTATGTTGGTGCACAAACAAGTCCCATTGAATGGAGTTTGTGACATCATGTACCCTATCCAGATTAGCTCTCACCAGTTCATTTTGCTCTTGCTGTAGCTCCATCAATCGTTGCATCTCCTGGAGAATGGCGATAATCTCCGATAGTTCATCCCTGGGTGTAGAAGTCGGAGAGCCTCCGTGAACCATAGTCTGAAATACATATTCGAATGGGGTAAATCTCCAGATGGCAAGTTGGTTATTAACATTCATGTGATCCACGTGGTGTGTATATTGTTGAGCTTAGCATGGTTCGAGCCTCGGCTCTGATACCACTAAAAACCTGTTACGCCCCGCTTCCCACTATACAGAAATACAGGCACGCAACTGAGGCCCAGCAAATGATATACATTATCCATAAGCTGTACAATTACAAGCTAAACAAGATCTTTATAACACATTCACGTAGGCAAATATAATAATCACATGAGCTGAAAATAGAATAACCATCATTTGGATAATACATCAACATCGGGTCAAGATACCCGGGAGTACAAGGTGCCAGAATTAAAATAATATGATAAGCAGTTCGCTATAACAACTAGATAAAATAGCGACTGAAAGAAAAATAACATGAAGTAGTAAGGAAGCAGCAACGATCGTCTAAAGAGTCTGCTCGTCGGGTCCATCAATACCTGTATAATTATTAACTCAAAGAAAAATAGAAAAGTTCCCGTTAGAGCAAGTTTCGGGCAGCAAGTAGCAACAAGCAGAAAAAGGGGTAATATAACAAGATATAACATGGAAGAAACAAGAAGTAGAAGTATACATACAATATGGAAGTAAGTAAGGAATTGGGACAATATGATCATGTAAGTAATAACTGTAACTAGTGTATTCTAGACTTCAAGATATAAGCAATTGATAACCTAGGCTTAGTTAATCGATAATCATGTAATCAATGATCGAGAGTCATGTAATCAAGAATCATGTAATCAAGAATCAAGAGTCATGTAATCAAGAATCATGCTTAGTGAAGATCTCAAGTTTATCTGTTTCATTAACTTATCTAATGCACGCAATCCTGTGTTCCATACCACAAGTTCGGTGCATATCAATCATGTGACGTTTAGATTTAAGTAGTGAATTCTATAGGATTATGTACTCGGATCTTCCAGTGATAGTATCAAGACATGTAATCATGAATCATATAATCGAGAATTATGTAATCAAGAATTGTGTAATCAAGAATCAAGAATCAAGAATCACTATTTCGGGAAACACGGGCCCCCTTCCGAGTATACTCTCCTATATTGTCCACTATTAAGTCGTACCCTTATAACCCCGACTTGTTATTCTTTTATAATTAGTTATGAACATGCAGTTGGTACGACTAGTGGAACGGTGTAATCAAGACAGTTAATCTAGAAAAATATCAAGGGCAGTAATCATGGTATGAGATATAACGGGTACATGTATCGAGAGTAGTTATTATAAATTATCAAGTAGTATAAAATACATGCTATCAACCTATTATATCTATGCAAGTTATTATTACAAGAACAATAATACACTCAGTTAATTAAATATGAAAAGTAACGGGTTTATATGCAAAAATGTATAGATGAATTTTTAGACAACTTGACATATCTGCATTCAAATCAACTTTCCCGTTGTTACAGAAAAGCAAATCCGATTCCGTCAGATATTCTAGAAAGTAGAATCTCTTTCGGTTCCAACACATATTCACACTATACATTCTAAAGATAGTAGCTATGCATACAAATTTATTCTTCGTTGGTTTCGATGTTTCGCGCGCATTCTAGAAATTCGGAGTTACAATACTAAAACTGTGATATCTCACAATCTATACATCGGATTGAGAAAATGTAGGATGTTTCGGATATCTAGACTCGAAGGGCTACGATTTTCATGTAGAAAGTTTTTCGATCCAGTATCGGAAACATGGTCGAATTCTCAGTACAAGATACCGGTTAGTAATCCCGTGCAGGTTCAGAAATTCACGATGTGCCAGTACTAAAATCGCGATATCTCACAATCTATACATCCGATTGAGAAACCGTAAGATGTTCTGGATTCAGAACTCGATAGGCTACGATTTCCATATAGAAAATTTTCAATCCAGTATCGGGAACATGGTCGAATTCTTAGTGCAAGGTCAAGAAATTTTAGAGATAGTAAGGTTGAATATTCGATATTCGATAACACAATTCGAAATGTGTTAACGGTTCACTCTTGAGTTGATATAGCATGAAACCAGTAACTCGAACGGACTTTGACAATAAAACATGATGATAACTAGACTACTTTCCACGAGTCCAAGGAAAATACTTGTACGAGAACAAAAAGAGTGTACAAGATACTTGCCTTATAACATGACGATTTTGGTGGTGGTGTTAACCACAGAAAGAAAAAGCGACGTCGGCAACGGACGACGACACAACGGCGGTAAGAATGGCGGCAAGACGGTAGCTAGCGAGCAACGGTAGCAACGGTGAGCGATGACAACAACAAGGTGGCGCGGCATCGGGTTATTTTTTGGGGTTCACGGGATCGTAGAAGCGGAGTCGTTGGCTCGAAGGTGGAAGGTGAAGTGGAGCTCGGGTGTTGCTTGAGCTCTCGGGTGTGAAGAAGGCAAAGGAAGAGAAGGAGAAGGGCTCTCGGGTGTGAAGAAGGAAAAGGAAGAGAAGAAGGGAAAATGAAGAATGATATGTAGGGATGAGGGTGGGGTGTAATATGAGCATGTATATATATAAGAGAGAGAAAGAGATGGGAGGTTCTGCATGTGTGTGTGTGTGTGTGTGTGTGTATATATATATATATATATATATATATATATATATATATATATATATATATATATATATATATATATAAGTGCATGCATGTATGCATGTGTGTATAAAATAAGGGGAGAAAGTGATGGGAGGTGTAGAAAAATGAAAAAGGAGATACTGAAGGAAGAGGGGATTAGGAGTAGTAGGGTGGTGGAGGCAGTAGAGTAGGAGAGAAAAAAATGAGAGTTAGGCGTAGAATGAAAAAAATGAGATGGGGGGTTTGGCGTATGTGAGTGATTAGCGGGAGTGGGTTAGGCAGATGGGAGAAATGTTGATTAGGGATAATTGGGGTTAGAATTTGTATTTAAACTCCGATCGAAAAATCACAAAATCATGGAATTGATCAGAAAAACATTCTAGCTTTAGATAAACAGTCAAAAGAGAAAAATAAAACTGATCTAAAAATTGAAGTACAAAAATTTACGTAATAAAATACATACAACTGGAACAGGGAGTTACAAAGATGTACGATCCCTTATCCTCGATCTCCATGAAGATAGCCGACACACTCTAAGTCAGTGGTGTAGACTTCTCGAAGCGGGGGATCAGAGGTGGTCGTTTCTGACCAAATACATCTTTCTGAGCCTTCTTCATAAGCTCAGAGTCTTCAGTTTTTCTCTTCCCCTTGGTCGAGGCTTCTTTCAGGCCATCGGGGTGAAGAGCCTCTTTGGCTCAAATATACTTCTCGACCATGTTAAGAAGGACAGGAAAGTCAAGGGGTGGTTTCTTGGCCAATGAGGCCTTCAACTGGCTGTGGCGAACATTGTGTCGGAAGACTGCAGATGCGATGCCAGTGTCGAGAGAAGAGACTGCCGTAGCCTCAGTAGTGAACCTCCACACGAAGTCCCGATGGGACTCTCCATCCTTCTGCTTGAGGTCCAGAAGGGACGCGCACGTCTTCTCGACTTTGCGACTGGTCAAGAAGTGAGCTAAGAAGCTCACCTCGAACTGGTTGAATGAAAAACCCAAACCAAGGTGAGCTTGGACAACCATTCCCACAAAGGACCACGCCGAGTGGCTGGGAATGTGCGGCACAGTGGAGGATCCGATGCGACTGTGAATCATCATAAGAGTCTTGAACCCTTCCATGTGATCAAGGAGATTGGGGGTTTTGTTATGGATTATGAATTAATTAGTAACTGATTAGGTAGTTTGTGATTTGATTGGGATTGGGAGAGGGATGTCGGCGATGAGAGGTAGAGTGATTCCTATGATGGCGAGATCCACTCCACCTCGATGACGAGGATAAAAATAGTATAACCTTATCGAAGTAAAGTCTCTGAAATCATGTTAGATTCGGAGATAGAAAATAAGATTTTATTGGATTATTTGACTTTTTTTTACAATGTATCATGTATATAGGAAAGAAAAAAAAATAAATTAATACATTTTTTCGATATGAGACTAAACTCAGTATTATAATATCTCACATCTAACCATAATGTTTCTCATTTTATCAAAAGATCCAGAAAGTCCATAATTCTTCCTACTTATATATTTAGATGACATCTTAAGTACATGTTCATTTCAAAAGGAAATAGATGATGTTATCTTGGCATCATGTTTTGCTTTGAAGGATCTTGGTTTGCTTCATTATTGGGACTCAAGCCTCATGAACCTCATTGGGTTTACACTTGTCTCAACATAAATGCATCTAGGATCTCCTTGTGTGCACAAGCATGGATTCAACCAAACCAGCAGTCACACCTATATGACATCATCTACTCATTTGTTGAGACATTCTAGTAAGCCTTTATCCAATCCAACTGTGGATCGGAGTGCAGTTGAAGCCTTGCAATATCTAACAATCACGCTACCTGATATTTCTTTCCCAATGTTAGATATTATATTAGTTATTATGAGAGAGATTAGTTTAGTCTCATATCGAATAATGTATTGGTTTAGTCTTTCATTCTCTCCTATATATATTGAAGACATATTGTACTCAGTTTATTCAATCAATAATCAATCAATAAAGTATTTCTTCTCATCCCTAATTCTAACATGGTATCAGAGTCTGTAATCTATAAGGCATATACTAATCTTGTCCTCGTCGTCGAGGTGGAGTGGTTCTCGCCTTCATCAGAATCACTCCACCTATCGACATCCCTCTTTCTCTCCCAATCAAAATCTCAAAACCCTAATCTCTGCTGTCTTCTCCCCTTACAAATCAAATCAGCCGCCAAACCCTAACCCTAATCCACAACAACAAGAGCAGCTACATCAACAACTCTGGAAACAAACAACAACAACAACTTTGCCAACACCCAACATCACCATCATCATCACCATCAACCTCATCATCATCGCTGCATCCCAATCAGCAAACCCTAGCCCCAATCCCGAAGCACCCATCGGTGACACCACCGAACCCCGACTGCAAGCATCATCGTCTTCCTCCTCGACTTCAGAATCTCGAAACCACCTCGTCAACTGGTGTCTCATCGACCTCCCATTCCCTACTCCTTCAATCCAACTCAACCCCGGATTTGAGATTCAACACCCAAATGCCTTCAACCACCTCTAGTGCGCCACCGACAACACTAGCCACCACCCATCTGTTCCACTCTCAAATCCCCCAAAAAGCCGATGTCGTTCAAATCCCAATGTCCACCTCCTTATGCCGCTCTAGCTGTCGTCCCTCGCCACTGAACTCCAAATCCTCTGAAATAAAACTTCGCCAACACCTCTTATTACACCCCCCCCCCCCCTGCGGGCCTCCCAACCCGCCACTCTCCCATTCATCTCAAACCTTAACCCTACTTCTACTTTGTTTCTTTGCTTCGGATCCAAACCCGAAACCCACTTACCCTATACTCCAAACCCGATAACCCTATAACCCTATACCCATATTTTACCCTAATTGCACCCTACCCAGGCCCGTTTTCCAAAAAAATGAAAAAAAAAAACTTTCTTGTAGATTCTTCAATTTCTACAGTTCCGCTTTCGCCTCCAGATCCCGCTACAACCTCACACAGGTTAATCCATTGTGAGTTTGAGAGAGGGATTTTCCGACATCACCCACTACTTTCGACTGTTGCAACAACTCCTCTTCAACAACAACAACTCTTTTTCAACTCCTCTTCAACAGCAACAACACACTACTTCCTTCCTCAACATACTAATATGTCTCAAGTCAGGGGTGAGATCCCAACACGAGCTAATAGCGCGCCACTACCACATACTACTACATCTCAGTTCGGGACATGGAGATCCAAATAGTGCGCCACCACTACCACCACTACTACTACTTCTTCAAAGTTAGGGGTGAGATCCTAACAGTTCGGGATATGGAGATCCCAACAGTGCATCACCACTACTTCCTTCCACTACCTACTTCTACTACTTCTCATTTCAGGGTGAAATCCCAACACATGTACCGTCGAACGTCTTTCCTGTGCCATCTACTTGAGCGTCGTTCCTACATCACAATTTGTCATCCCTGCCCATGAACATCGTCAATATTCCAAACTCATGTTTTTTGAACCAACTTAAGTTTGAGATGGGGTGTTAGATATTATATTAGATATTATGAGAGAGATTAGTTTAGTTCCATATCGAATAATGTATTGGTTTAGTCTTTCCTTCTTTCCTATATATATAGGAGACATATTGTACTCAGTTTATTCAATCAATAATCAATCAATAAAGTATTTCTTCTCATCCCTAATTCTAACACCCAGTAAATAAAGTGTGTCAATTCTTGCAAACACCAACTTCTCATTAACGGGCTGCTGTCAAGTAAATCCTCCAATATCTGAAAGGTACTATTTCGCATGGTCTTCTCTTCAAACCGTGCTCATCTCTATCTTTAAATGCATACTTTGATGCTAGCTGGGCTGTTTGTTTGGATGATCAACGATCTCAAGGTGGATTATGCATTTACTTGGGTGCACTTCTTGTCGTTCACGTAAAGAGAAAATAGTTTCGAGGTCAAGCACATAATATGAATTCCATAGTCTAGCTTTTTGCAACAAATGAACTTATCTGGATTCAAAAAATGTTGTTAGAACTTAGAATCGCAAAGTCAGTCATTTTTACGCCGGTCTTATGGTGTGACAACCTTGGTTCAATCTTTTATAACAAGTTTGTCACTGATAAAAACATGTAAAATGCAAAGAACCTAAAAAAAATGCAGATAACTTGAAGTTCTCTGTTTCTTAAGAAGTTAGCATAGCATTCTGAGATAAATTCAATAGTGCATGAGCATAATAATGTGTCAGATCTATTATGCAATAATTTAAAATTAATAAATTAAATTAAGATAAATTAATTGAATTTAAAGTTTATAAATTTTCATGTGGAAGGTGAGGCGTGTATTTACTGCCCTAAGAAATTATTGCCGCCCAAACGTGCGAACTTACTTGGCAAAGACACTCCCTAGTGGTACAACCCTCCAACCGCAGCCATAGTCTTCTTTTGGCACAAACAAATGAAGACGATGTTTGACCCAACTTACCCCTTAGGATGCTCAGCAGAAACGGGCACACATGAACAATACTTGAAATACAGAAACTTTTTAGAGTATAGGAGAATGAGAGTAGGAAATGTAGAGTATCAAAATTACTTATGTCAAACCTCCAAAAAAATAACTATTTATAGGCCAAATAGGGTCAGAATCAAGGGATCAGTTTTTGACTTGTTCTCAAGATCCAATTAGTTACAAATCAAAGGGATTAGTTTTATTTTCTAAAAAAATAAAAATAAAATAAATAAAATAAAGGACTAGGTTTGACTTATTTTTAAGGGCCAATTAATTTTTTATTAAAATTAAATAAATATCGAACAATCCCCCCCCCCCCCCACCCACTCACACAAATTAAAAAATAAAAATTAACAATAATAATAAAAGAAAATCATAAATTAGGTGAGCATCTTATACAGTGCATTCAATGTAAGTAGCTTCGGCTTTGAACTTACACCTAGTAGCAATTATTTTAACCTAAGGTAACCCTAGTGGACTATGCCTTGAACTAGGCTCCTTGGCTAGGTTTCCATAAAAGTGCACACAGTACAGAGTATTTGTGGGTCACACCTGTATGTGATATTATGGCAATGTGCACAGTACCACTCATGAGAGTTCTAGGGAGCAAACCTAATCCCACGGTCACAGCCTCACGACAACTCTCACGTAGATAAGTCCTCAAGAGGTACTTCAGACTTATTAAGAATATAAAACTCATTCTATAATGTCCACAAATATGAGCACTACATCACCATAGGAATAGGGTTGAAGTGTACCTAGGTACTTCTCTATGTTAAGGTTAGTGTTCCTACAGGATCACCAGTCCAGTTTGTTTCTACCATTTGACCTTCTATGGACGTTCCAATCGATGAAGTAGGGTTACTACTATTGATGACCCCTTTATGGGCTTCACTCTATCCCCCTCGATGATGATACGATCTTAGTCCTAGAAAGACCCTTAGTTAGATGGTCATAACGATTCTACCCCGACTTAACATAGTCTAGGGTCACATAATTGGACAAAATTCCGTGATTGATTTGTACCTTATTTGTAAATATCTGTTAAATTTTTCATTTATAATATCCTGCTTCAACAAGTCAATAACAGATTTATTATCAAAATACATAGAAATAGTAGGTATAAACTAAGCAAGGATAAATCAATAAGTAAATCTTTAATCCGTCTTGCTTCTGAGCAAGCAGTGTCAAGAGCTATAAACTCTGCTGTCATGTTGCTTCTATCAATCACGGTCTATTTCATAAAACCCCATGATATAATAGCGCTACCTAACAATAACATATATCTAGAACTAGATTTTATATCATGTAAATTTGTTACCAAATTTGTATCAGAGTACCCCTTCAATATGTCGGGATGTCCAGTATACAATAATGCATAATTCAATATACCACGTAAATATTTAAAAACTCTTTCTAGTGCATGCCAATGTGCTTTGCTAGGATTATGAGTATATCCACTGAGTCTACTCACAGCATATGCAATATCGGGTCGAGTTCTATTAGAAACATGTAACAATGGTCCAACCATTTGTGAATACTTTAATTGAGCCACCGGCTTCCAACGTTCTTCTTTAATATAGTGCTTGGGTCATATGGAGTAGATACAGGTTTAAAATCATGATAGTTATATTTCTAAAGCATGGATTTTATATAATGTGACAATGATAATGATATTCCTTTATCGGTTCTAGATATTTTCATGCATAGTATATTATTTGCTTCTCCAAGATCTTTCATGTCAAAGTTATTAACAAGATATTGTTTCACATCATGAATAAGGTCAATGGTTTTGCTAAATATGAGAAAATCATCAACATACAAACATAAAATAATGCACTCAGAACCAATCCGTTTAATATATATACATTTATCATATTCATTAGCAACAAAATCATATTTGCAAATTGTAACATTAAACTTATGATGCTATTGCTTAGGAGCTTGTTTCAAGCCATATAATGATTTAACTAATCTACATACTTTATTCTCTTGTCCTTTAATAACAAAACCTTCAGGTTGTTCCATATAAATCTCTTCTTCCAAGTCACCATTAAGAAACACAATTTTAACATCCATTTGGTGAATTAACAATTTATGAATAGAAGCCAATGCAAGGAGAGTTCTTATAGTAGTTATTCTAACAACATGACAGTAAGTGTCAAAATAATCAATACATTTCTTTTGTGTATAACCCTTAGCTACTAATCTAGCTTTATATTTATCAATAGATCCATCAGATTTCAATTTCTTCTTAAAAATCCATCTACAGCCTACGGGTATAGAACAAGGGTTAAATCAGTAAGATGCCAAGTGTGGTTTCCTATAATAGATCTAAGCTCACTATCTACAGCTTCCTTCCAAAAAAGGAGCATCAGTTCTAGACATAGCATCATCATAGGTAGATGGATAACTTTCTATAAGGTATACAAAATAATCTTCAACAAAATCTTTCTCAACTCTACCTCTCTTACTTCTCCTAATTTTAGGTTCAGACTCAAGCTCAAAAGATAAGGACGTATTGATTTCAGATATGATAGGAATGCCAAAGGAAGAGCTGGAATAATGATTTGCTGGTTGACTATGGATCCTAGTTTTATAAGGAAAGATAATCTCAAAATATGTAGCATCCCTAGATTCTATAATGGAATTAATAAAGATCTCACTAATGTCAAAATGGATAACTAGAAATCTTGTTGGCATTACTATCTTTAGCATATCCAATAAATATGACATCTATAGTTTTGGATCTTAATTTCCTCTTCTTTGGTATGGGAATACCTGCTTTTGCTAAACAACCCCAAACTCTATGCTAGGAGGCCTATTTTTCAATATTCATAAGGATTCTTATTGTTTGTCTTATGGAAAGCCTATTCAAAATATAATGTTCAGGAATAATGACTTCACCCCACAAATTACCAAGAGCACCAGAATAAACAAGTATAGAATTCACCATATCCATCAATGTTATATTCTTCCTTTCAGCAATGCCATTTGATTGAGAAGTGTAGGGAGCAGTCACCTCGTGAATCATCTCATGTTCTTGATAGAACTAAGTTACATCATTTGAAGTATACATTCATCTCCTCGGTCAGATCTAAGAATCTTTATCTTCTTTTCAAGTTGATTTTCAACTTCTGCTTTATAAATCTTAAAGTATTCAAACACTTTATCTTTAGTCTTAAGAAAAAAAATATAGCAATATCTAAAATAATCATCAATAAATGTAACAAAATATCCTCTACCACCTATAATGGGATTTCTATTCAAATCACATACATCATTGTACACAAGCTCAAGTGAATGTGAGTCTCTAATGATGTTAGGAAATAATTTTTTAGTGTGTTTATATTGGAGACATATTTCACATTTACTATTTTTGTTCAAGTCAAACTTAGGCAATAAATTAGCATGTATCATTCATTTAATAGAACCTAAGTTTACATGACTAAGTCTACCATGCCATAAATATGAAGATTTTCAACATTCAAAATAGTAGGACGACAATTTTCATTAATACTATTAGGAGTTACACTAAGCTTATATAATCCATCATTTTTAGAGATTACAAATTTATCGGATTCGAAAACAATCTTATATCCAATACTATGCAAAATAGATCAACTTATTAGGTTTTTCCTAATGGTGGGAACATGCAACACATTAAGAAGAGTCAACGTCTTTCTAGATGTCATCACAAGATCAATTCATCATTTTCCTACTACATGTGTTGCAGAGTCATCCCCTAGAATCACATCTCATCCACTTGATTCCTAATAATTAGAAAACCAGGAGCGATCAAAACAAACATGTACATTTTCTCCAGTATCTAACCACTATTCATTAGAGCAAAGTGAGAGACTAATTTCAGGAATATGTTAGATCCTGTAGGCAAGGCAAATAACACTAGAGGGGGGTGAATAGTGTTGTATAAAAAATAATTAAAAATTTGAACTTTTCGTTCTATCCAGTCGACTTAAAAAGAGAATACAGTCGACTGGGTGTCAGATAAGAAAAGTATTTTATACAAGTCTTATCAGTCGACTTATAGCGGAAACTCAGTCGACTTACTAGACAAGTGTTTGAAGAGTATTTTATACAAGTCTGATCAGTCGACTTATAGAGTAGACTCGGTCGACTTGCTAGACAAGTTTTTGAATAAAACACAGAAAATTTGAAATGCAAGTGAAGAAAATACAACCACAGAGAGAGCCAACCACAGAAGACACAGCGATATATCCTGGTTCAGTACTCCCGACCTACATCCAGTCCCCAAGCAACCCACTTGAGATTTTCCACTATTCTTGAAAAAAAAATACAAGAATATCCTACGGCATTTGAAAACAACATTACCAAACCCGTAGACCTCTCTCACCACTAGAGAGAGCACACCCACTCTACAACCTAGAGTGAAAACTCGACTCTCCAACCTAGAGCCCTACTTTCCAACCGAGAGGACCACTCTTACAAACCGAGAGTGAAAAACAACAACAAAAGAGTTACAACAACATATAGTCTTGTTTGTGATTTGTGATTTTTGTATGGTGGCTAATAGGTCAACTTCTGAAATCAGTCTAAAACGAATTCGATTTATACTAGACTAATTTTTAGAGAACCAAGACTTAAAGATTATGAATGCTTTTTAGAAAACTTGTTCTTTTTAAAAACAAAAGCTTAAAACTTAAGAAAGTGCTTGGAACCTTTTCATGGTGATTCCTATGCTCTATTTATAGACAGGAATTATAGGAACGTTGAAGAACAGTTCCTAAAACTGAATTAAAATGGATAAAAATTGTTTTGAATTTGAAAAACAAGTTTTGAAATCAGAAAACTGTCGAAACGACTTGAACAGTTGACTGGGTTGCCATATTGAGTCGAATGGCCAGAGTTTGAATGAGTTCAGACAGTTTTGTACTAGGACAGTCGACTGGTGCCAAATAGCAGTCGACTGGTACTTAACAGCTAAACTTATTCAAGCTTATTTCGATCTTTTTAAGTTTGTAAAATACTCAATTATTAAAAAAATATGTGTGAGTGTGTGTGTGTAACGAGGCTATTTACAGCATTCTAAGACTCAAAGAATAAAAAGTTACAATTGTTACAAGACACTTAATACAACACATTTGAAGCACTTGAGTCTTGTCATAAACTTGAGTCTTTGACTAGAGCTTGAGCCAATATCTTTATATCTTGAAGCTTGCTTGATCAATGTGGCTTGAACTAAGTTCCTTGTGGCTTGATCAATTCTCTTTGAAAGCTTCATTGAATCAACTTTGCCTTTGTGTATTACATCATGGTATTGATCTTGATACACCTTGCAATATATAAGTGATAGCACAACTTTGCATTGTGTTGTAGTCATCAAAACCAAGAATTAACATTCTCTCTCTTTTTGATGATGACAACACAATAGCTTACAATAATAATAGTAATTAAATATGCTCCCGCTAACTAATGTACAACATGCACAAGTTAGAAATATGCACAAAACATAATTTGCACAAAACATACACATCCTTTTCTCCCCCTTTGTCATCAACAAAAAATAGAAGGAGGAAGGAAACAATAAAGAACAAACACATGTCAAAATCATAAAAAATTTATACATCAAGTAAAAATAGAAAATACATCAAGTAATACTTCTGTCAGTCGACTTAGTACAGTACACAGTCGACTGTTCATAGCATAAAATTCAGCCATAAATAGATTACGAAAAGTACTTGGTCAGTTGTTGTGCAATCTAGCTACCTAAATAAATAGATAAACTAGACACAAATTAAAAAACCTCGCAAGTGTACGAATCGTTTATAGAAGCGTAGCAATAGCAAGGGTCGATCCCACAGAGATTGTAGAAATTAACTTACTAATCAATAGAAAATGTGAGAATGATAAAGAGTTGTTCTAAAGGTCTAAAAGAAATGAAAAGATTAAGATATACTGAATCACAAATATTTATTAAGTAGTTGGGTTTAGATCTCCACCGATAGTCAATAATGCTAAGTTACCTTCTGAACTTCTTCTTATTACTCATGTTTGTTCTCTTCAAGGGCATGGTATCTACTCCTTAAAGTAATGTTTCCCTAAGCCAAGAATTAGACATGGTATCTACTCTAATTCGTTTCTTTCATTAAGTATTTAGCATGGTATCTACTAAGTTGCACTTAAAGAAAACATAAGAACAGTGGAAACGAACAAACACTCAAGATTCTAGAAATTGGTATCAGATCTAGATCCCTTAAGTTGATTAAACCAAGAACCCCTAAGGATTTCCTTGTTACAAGTTATGAACATGAGATACGGGTCGTCTCAATATGCTCATATAACAGATTCAGATAGATGGTAATGCACACTTGATATTCTCAAGTTCTGTATGTCAGTCGACTGGCTGTCACCTCAGTCGACTGCTCTCAGAACTTGAGAACAAGTTTGATTATCATCAATCTATACCAATTCAATCAGATTCAATCAATAAGTAAAGTAGAAGGATTCAGAAGAATATAGCACTACATAACTACGGCTTCAATCTACCCAACTATGAAATTAGTTCCACATAATAATATTTTTATTGATCAACAAGTTCGAATACATGGTTAACATAAAAGAATTAGAAAGAGAAGGAATAAACTGATGTAGTTAGGCTAGATGACTCGGCTGGCTGTCACACAGTCGATCGGCCGTTCCTTTCCTTATGCTTGATCTCCTCTCTCTTTCTTCAATGCTGATACCGTACTGCTCTTTACTTGATGATTCAGAAAGTTGTGTGATTTTGTGATTCGGGAGCCTCCGCGTATATCCCCAGAATAATGCTTCTTGGTTGGTATTTATAGAACACGGCTAGAGAATTAGGGTTTGCACTCTTCTTTTTTATAGAAAAGTCCTTTTCTTTTATTTATTTCCTCCCTTGTTGCTCTGCGTGTTCTTTCTTTCTCTTTTCTTCTATTCTTCCTTTTCTGTTCTGATTTGGATTAGATTTGGACGAATCTTCAAATATCTTATCTTTCAACTCTGCCGCCTACCAGTCGACTTGTCAGCGAACCAGTCGACTGTGCCGAGACTTCTGAAGATTTCATAATTGATCATACAAGTCGACTGTGCTTTGGAATAAGTCGGCTGCAACGAGCGGCTGTGCAAAATCAACTTCTCTGTCCAGTCGACTGCTGTGGGGAACCAGTCGACCGATGATCTGCAGTTTTCTGTGTATCATCCTTAAAATCCTGAATCTGCTTCGTTTCTCCGTTTTAGGCTGTTTCCTACGGAAAAGAGAAAATAAGAGTTAAATACCACATATAGAGCTTTTAAATGTCTAATTGCATTAAGATTATTGCTCTAAAATGTGAATACTATTGTGTTCATCAAATACCCCCAAACTTAGCTTTTGCTTGTCCTCAAGCAAAAAGTGAATTTATGAACAAGGGAATAATAATAATAATAGTCTCAACCTCCAAGAATTCTTATTATGCAAGCATCAAAATTTCGATATAAACAATTTCAAATAAAGTAAAAAACAAGTATACTCACTTTCTCCAGTGCAATTGTTTAGTCATAATCCCCAAACCCAATCATATTTGTCATGCAATTAATTTTAATTATAGTATGTAACAACTCCATCTGTGATTATCCCTTTTCTCCACTACAAACCGAGTAGCAAACTAGAGTTTTTTTTTCTTTTTTTTTTTTAAGTCTCTTCTCTAAAGTTGTCACTTGCCTTTTTACGCGAATGCAAAACATTTGTGATGAATCCACCCGGTTACTCAGCAAGTCACAAACTTTAAAGTGCTTTGCATACTCATATTTCAAGTTGCCGTTTGACGTAATGGTAAACATTGGTGATGAATACCCCTAGTTAATAAGCACCCAAAACATTGGAGTAGATTGACTTTATTCAAATATATATATATATATATATATATATATATATATATATATATATATATATATATATATATATATATATATATATATATATATATATTTTATCACTCTATTTACTTAAACTCAATTTAGGACTAGATCTAAAGGGAATAATCACCAGAAAAAGTATCACATTTGTTTATTATGTATAATCGCATGACTCATATAATTTTGTAAGGCATTATGAAACTTAACAATCCTAAAGTAAATAAGTATCCTTACTATTACTTTATAAGAATTTGTTTATCCTAAAAAAAATTTCAAAAGACTCCAGATATAACTAACTAATACCCCCAAACTTAGATGGAACATTGTCCTCAATGTTCGCGCAAAGCTTAAAATATAGGCATGTGTTACCATCTAGTAAGAAGGAGAGACTAAAAATAAAAAGATGAATAACGAAAAGAAAATGAAAGGAAAGTGTAAATACTCCCCTGAAAATTGGGTTGCCTCCCAATAAGCGCTGTGTTTTCTGTCTTCAGCTAGACTTGATGAGGTCATGCCATGTATTGAATGGTTTGAAGATTCACATCTTCCTCTTGCGGTTCTATGCTCATCTCTATGTATGGCTTCGCTCTATGCCCATTCACCTTAAATGTTTGATTCTTCTCTTTGCTGTGAACCTCCAATGCACCATGTGGAAAGACTCTTGTGACAATGTATGGCCCATACCATCTTGACATGAGCTTGCCTGGAAAAAGTCTTAATCTTGAGTTGTATATCAGTACCTTCTGTCCTTCATAAAACTCCTTCCTTGCTAGCTGTTTGTCATGGTACAACTTGGTCCTTTCCTTGTACAATTTTGCATTTTCATATGCGTCGTGCCTCAACTCTTCAAGCTCATTTAGTTGCAATCTTCTTTTGTCACCTGCTTGTTTCATATCAAAATTGAACCTTTTAATGGCCCAATAAGCTTTGTGTTCCAACTCCACTGGTAGATGACAGGCTTTTTCAAAAACCAAACGGTATGGTGACATGCCGATGGGTGTTTTGTAAGCTGTTCGGTAAGCCCATAATGCATCATTCAAGCGCAGCGACCAATCCTTCCTCCTTGTGTTGACTGTCTTTTCCAAAATGCTCTTGATTTCTCTGTTGCTAATCTCCACCTGCCCACTAGTTTGAGGGTGATATGGGGTGCCCACTCTATGTGTGATACCATATTTCTTCATCAAAGAAGCAAATGGAAAGTTATTGAAGTGGCTCCCTCCATCACTAATTATTGTCCGGGGTGTACCAAACCTAGTGAAAATGTTCTCCTGAAAAAACTTAACAACAACCTTGTGATCATTAGTTTTTGAGGGGACAGCCTCGACCCAGTTAGACACATAATCCACACCCACAAGAATATATAAATAACCAAATAAGTTAGGAAAGGGACCCATGAAGTCGATTCCCCAAACGTCAAAAAAGCTCGATTACTTGGATGTTTTGCAGTGGCATCTGATTTCTAGAAGAGATGTTGCCTGTCCTTTGGCATTTGTCACAAGTCCTGCAAAAAGAAAAAGCATCTTTAAATACTTTAGGCCAATAAAATCCAGATTGTAATACCTTGAGTGCTGTTCTTTTTGGTCCAAAATGTCCTCCACATGCATATTGGTGGCAATGTTGTAGAATACTTATTTGCTCTTCTTCTGCCACACATCTTCTTATAATTTGATCAGGACAAAATTTGAACAAATAAGGATCATCCCAATAATAGTGCTTGCACACAGCCACCAGTCGCTTTCTTTCTTGACTTGTCATACTTGGAGGGAAAACATGAGCAGTGAGATAATTTACAATATCTGCAAACCATGGAAAATTTGAGCAGTGAGATACCAGTCGACTGGTCCTGTTACCAGTCGACTGTCCCGGTGATATGTTTATTTCAAATAGGTGTTCATCCGGGAAATTTTCATTAAGTGGGAGAATTCTTTCTTCCTCATGCAGTAGTCTGGACATGTGATCTGCCACAACATTGTCACTTCCTTTCTTGTCTCTAATCTCAAGATCGAATTCTTGAAGCAACAGCACCCATCTAATCAACCTAGGCTTAGCATCCTTTTTGGCAAACAAATATCTCAAAGCAGCATGGTCAGTGAAAACAATAACTTTAGAACCAATTAAATATGATCTAAACTTCTCTACAGCAAAAATAACAGCTAACATTTCTTTTTCAGTAGTGGAATAATTTAGCTGTGCATCGTTTAAAGTTCGAGAAGCATAGTAAATAACATGGGGTGTCTTATTGATTCTTTGACCTAAAACAGCCCCTAAAGCAAAATCACTTGCATCACACATGAGCTCGAAAGGATGGCTCCAATCTGGTGCCATGACAATAGGTGCAGAAATGAGAAGATTTTTCAATGTAATAAAAGCATTTGTGCATTCTTCTGTCCATGCAAACTCAACATCCTTAGTCAACAAGTCACAAAGGGGTTTGGAGATTTTTGAGAAATCTTTTATAAATCTTCTATGGAACCCTGCATGTCCAAGAAAACTCCTAACACCCTTGACTTTAGTGGGAGGGGGTAGTTTTGATATTATATCGATTTTCGCTTTGTCTACCTCTATACCTCTTTTTGACACCACATGTCTTAAGACAATACCTTGTTGTACCATAAAATGGCACTTTTTCCAATTCAGCACTAAATTGCATTCTTCACATCTTTTAAGCACAAGCTGCAAATGGTTAAGGCATTCATCAAAACAAGATCCAAAAACGCTAAAATCATCCATAAATACCTCGATGAACCTTTCCACCATGTATGAAAATATACTCATCATGCACCTCTGAAATGTAGCTGGTGCATTGCACAATCCAAAGGGCATCCTCCTGTATGCAAAAGTACCAAAAGGACATGTAAAAGTGGTTTTTTCTTGATCTTCTGGAGCAATAGCAATTTGATTATAGCCACTATAACCATCTAAAAAGCAATAATGACTATATCCTGCTAATCTTTCTAACATTTGATCAATAAAAGGAAGAGGGAAGTGATCTTTCTTGGTTTCGTTATTCAGCTTCCTGTAGTCTATGCATACCCTCCATCCTGTAGTCACTCTAGTAGGGATAAGCTCATTTTCTTCATTCTTCACCACTGTGACTCCACTTTTCTTTGGCACTACATGTATAGGACTCACCCACTTGCTATCTGAGATTGGGTAAATGATTCCAACATCTAGTAGCTTCAAAATCTCTGCTCTTACCACTTCCTTCATGTTTGGATTAAGCCTTTTCTGTGCTTCCCTACTTGGTTTTGTGTTGTCTTCAAGAAGTATTCTATGTATGCATTTGGATGGACTTATTCCCTTGATATCTGCAATGGTCCATCCTATTGCACCTTTGTGTTCTCGTAGTACCCTCAGCAACTTATCTTCTTCCTGTGCACTCAGGTTCGCAGCAATTATCACAGGTAGCGTTTGGTTCTCGCCCAAGTATGCATGCTTCAAATGGTCGGGCAGCTGCTTAAGCTCTTCGTCTGGAAGTCTCGGTGCAGTCGACTGGTTCTGTCCACCAGTCGACTTGTCTGCAGAAACAAAAATGTCATCAGTCACCAATTTTTCAAATACAGGTGCAAAGTTACCTGAATATGACTTTGGAGTTTCAAGGTGATGTACTGTCTCTGCAATCCCCCAGTCATCGTATTCCTGTTCAACATTAGATAAAGTTAGAGATTGTGTAATCGTGGCTTGTAGTGGTTCGACGCTATGTACCTGAAATGTTTGATCAACAATCTCCTGAGCCACATCAACATTATAACATTCATGATCATCATGTGGTAATTTAAGCGTATCAAACATTTTAAACTCAACTTTTTCTCCGTTTATCTTCATACTTATAGTACCCTTTTTAACACAAATTTTTATATCAGCTGTACTCATAAAGGGCCTACCTAGGATAATCGGTAGGGACGATGGCATTGAAGATTCTTCCATATCTAACACAACAAAATCAGCAGGCAAAATAAAATCGTTTACCTGAACTAGGACATCTTCCAAAATACCTCTAGGTCTTTTGATGCTGCTATCTGCCAACTGCAAAGTGATGGATGTTGGTTTAAGTTCCCCCAATCCTAGCTTTTCATAAACAGAGTAAGGAAGAAGATTGATGCTTGCCCCCAAGTCTAGCAGTGCCTTTTCAAAGAAGTGCTCACCAACCCTGCAAGGAATGGTAAAACTACCTGGGTCCTTCAATTTAGGAGGTAGTTTTCTTAATAATACAACGCTCACTTCCTCTGTCAAAGCCACATCCTCCTTAACCTGAAATGTTCTTTTGTGAGTACAACAGTCCTTCAAAAATTTGGCATAAGAAGGAATTTGTTTAATAGCATCAAGTAAGGAGATATTAATTTCTACCTTTCTGAGAGTTTCAAAGATGTCAAATAAATGTTGTTCTTTCTTTTGCTTGACTAACCTTTGAGGGAATGGTGGCACAACTGTTCTTTCTTTTTCACTTACCTTGTTGGAACCCAAAACTTTTGATGGTTGTGTTTCTGCTTCTTCTGTGTGTGTTCCAACTTTGTTGTCAATTATTTTACCATTTCTTAATGTTGTCACTGCTTTGAGCTGTTCTTGGCCTCCAGGGTTTGGTATAGTTTGTGATGGGAGTTCACCTGCCTTTCGTTCGCTTAATTCTTTCGCAATTTGACCAATTTGCGTTTCCAACTTCTGAATTGCTTGCCCTTGTTGGTTGCTTGTTTGATGTTGTTGTTGGAGCAATTGAAGAACGGTGGATTCAAAATCCAACTTCTTCTGTTCTTGAACTGGCCTATCAAACCCACTTCCCATTTGGAAGTTCCGTGCATGTCCTTGTGTGAATTGAGTCCCTTGATTATTCTGATTATTGCTCCAGGAGAAGTTTGGATGGTTCCTCCACCCTGGGTTGTATGTGTTCGAGAAGGGATTGTTCTTTTGTGGAAACACTGCTCGACCTACATAGTTTGCATGCTCCTGATCTGTGAAAGAAGACATGGGACATGTATCAGTGGTATGATCTACATGAGAACAAATTGCACAAATTTCGTTTGTTTGATTTTTAACTCCACCCATCATTGACATTGCATTAACAAGCATATCAATTTTCTTGTTCATGTTTACCATTTCTAATTGAATGTTATTGCTATTAGAAATTTCGTAAACTCCCTGTTTTTTGGAAGGGCCCCTCCTTGTTGAGAATTGTTGTGAATTCTCGCTGAGTTCTTCAAATAGTTCAATGGCCTCTTCACCGCTTTTCCTCATTAAGATCCCGTTACAAGCTGAATCCACAATTGCCTTGTTAGTATCATTTAAACCTTCATAAAATGCTTGTACCTGATCATCTTTAGGCATGTTGTGTGTAGGACATTTGAGAAGTTTGTTCTTGAAATCCTTCCATGCTTCGAAGAATAAATCTCCATCTTTTTGTTGGAAGAGTTGAATCTCCCTTTTCAGCTGTTTGGTCTTTTGGGCTGGAAAGAATTCTTTCAAGAATTTTGTCGCCAATTGCTCCCATGAGTTTATTGATCCTGGTTCCAAAGAATTATACCATAGTTTAGCGTTAAGTTTTAAGGAAAAAGGAAACAAGATTAACCTGATTTGTTCAGGGGTAAGCCCTTGGACGCTTTGTGTCCTGCAAAGATCGAAGAAATCTTGTAGATGGAGATGAGGCTCTTCATCTGGCTTGCCACTAAAATGGGGAACCATGCTAAGTAATTGAGGAGATAGATGCATGTTTCCTGTGACATTAGGCTGATACGCAATGCAGGAAGGTTGCTCGATATTCTTAGGCATGAACTTGTCCTGCATTGGCACTCGATTTGGCATTTCCTCACCCATTGCTGTATGTGAGCTGGGTCTCTGAGCAGTCGACTAGTTTGTAGAGACAGTCGACTGGTTTGCTGCAACCAGCTTACCTAGTCTGTGCAAAGTGCGTTCTGTTTCTGCGTCAATAGGTAGTAGTTCTGGACGAAGTGATCTCCTTCCGTGCATCCACCAAAATCCTGTAACCTAAAAGAAAAATAAAATTAAAAGAAAGAAAATAAAAACTTTCTACTGATCTGTAAGTTAAAATACTAGACAATCCCCGGCAACGGCGCCAAAAAAAACTTGTTGTGCAATCTAGCTACCTAAATAAATAGATAAACTAGACACAAATTAAAAAACCTCGCAAGTGTACGAATCGTTTATAGAAGCGTAGCAATAGCAAGGGTCGATCCCACAGAGATTGTAGAAATTAACTTACTAATCAATAGAAAATGTGAGAATGATAAAGAGTTGTTCTAAAGGTCTAAAAGAAATGAAAAGATTAAGATATACTGAATCACAAATATTTATTAAGTAGTTGGGTTTAGATCTCCACCGATAGTCAATAATGCTAAGTTACCTTCTGAACTTCTTCTTATTACTCATGTTTGTTCTCTTCAAGGGCATGGTATCTACTCCTTAAAGTAATGTTTCCCTAAGCCAAGAATTAGGCATGGTATCTACTCTAATTCGTTTCTTTCATTAAGTATTTAGCATGGTATCTACTAAGTTGCACTTAAAGAAAACATAAGAACAGTGGAAACGAACAAACACTCAAGATTCTAGAAATTGGTATCAGATCTAGATCCCTTAAGTTGATTAAACCAAGAACCCCTAAGGATTTCCTTGTTACAAGTTATGAACATGAGATACGGGTCGTCTCAATATGCTCATATAACAGATTCAGATAGATGGTAATGCACACTTGATATTCTCAAGTTCTGTATGTCAGTCGACTGGCTGTCACCTCAGTCGACTGCTCTCAGAACTTGAGAACAAGTTTGATTATCATCAATCTATACCAATTCAATCAGATTCAATCAATAAGTAAAGTAGAAGGATTCAGAAGAATATAGCACTACATAACTACGGCTTCAATCTACCCAACTATGAAATTAGTTCCACATAATAATATTTTTATTGATCAACAAGTTCGAATACATGGTTAACATAAAAGAATTAGAAAGAGAAGGAATAAACTGATGTAGTTAGGCTAGATGACTCGGCTGGCTGTCACACAGTCGATCGGCCGTTCCTTTCCTTATGCTTGATCTCCTCTCTCTTTCTTCAATGCTGATACCGTACTGCTCTTTACTTGATGATTCAGAAAGTTGTGTGATTTTGTGATTCGGGAGCCTCCGCGTATATCCCCAGAATAATGCTTCTTGGTTGGTATTTATAGAACACGGCTAGAGAATTAGGGTTTGCACTCTTCTTTTTTATAGAAAAGTCCTTTTCTTTTATTTATTTCCTCCCTTGTTGCTCTGCGTGTTCTTTCTTTCTCTTTTCTTCTATTCTTCCTTTTCTGTTCTGATTTGGATTAGATTTGGACGAATCTTCAAATATCTTATCTTTCAACTCTGCCGCCTACCAGTCGACTTGTCAGCGAACCAGTCGACTGTGCCGAGACTTCTGAAGATTTCATAATTGATCATACAAGTCGACTGTGCTTTGGAATAAGTCGGCTGCAACGAGCGGCTGTGGAAAATCAACTTCTCTGTCCAGTCGACTGCTGTGGGGAACCAGTCGACCGATGATCTGCAGTTTTCTGTGTATCATCCTTAAAATCCTGAATCTGCTTCGTTTCTCCGTTTTAGGCTGTTTCCTATGGAAAAGAGAAAATAAGAGTTAAATACCACATATAGAGCTTTTAAATGTCTAATTGCATTAAGATTATTGCTCTAAAATGTGAATAATATTGTGTTTATCATCAGTCAACTGAAAACTAGTTTTAAGTCGACTTATACAAGATAAAAATTCAAGAAATATCATGAAAACTGCAAATTCCTAGTTCTCTTCTTAAGGTGATAAAAGTGTCTTCCTTAAGTGGTTTAGTAAAGATATCTGCTACTTGTTTATCAGTAGAAATAAAGTCTAAAGATATAACTCCCTTTAAAACATGATTACGTAGAAAATGATGTCTAATATCAATGTGTTTCATACGTGAGTGTTGAATCGGATTTTTAGATAAATTAATGGCACTGGGATTATCACACATAATAGCAGGTTTTGAAAATGAAATACCATAATCCAATAGGGTTTGTTTCATCCAAAAAATTTGGGCACAAGACAAACTTGCAGCAATATATTCAGCTTCTGTAGTAGATATGGATACTGAATTTTGCTTTTTACTGCACCAAGATACTAGTGAATGTCCCAAAAAGTGACAAGCACCACTAGTACTTTTACGGTCAATTTTACTACCAGCAAAATCCGCATCACAATATGACAAAAGTTAAAAATTATCAGTGCATGGATAAAACAAATCATACTCAGATGTGCCTTTAATGTATCTTAAAATACGTTTCAAAGCTTTTAAGTGAGACTCTTTAGGACTTGACTGATTTCTAGTACACAACATACACTAAACATAATGTCTGGTCTACTAGCAGTTATATATAAGAGTGAGCCAATCATTCCTCGATAGAGTTTTTGATCGACACTCTTACCTAATTCATCTTTGTCAAGTGTAGTAGTAGTAGCCATAGGTGTGGTCTTACTACTAGTGCTATCCATGTCAAACCATTTGAGTAATTCCTTAGCATATTTTCCTTGATTAATAAATATGCCATTATATGACTGCTTTATTTGAAGTCCAAGGAAATATTGAGTTCACCCATGTGACTCATCTCAAATTCATTTTTCATGGTATTAGCAAACTCTTGACAGAGGTTACTATTAGTAGAGCCAAAGATTATGTCATCTACATATATTTGTATGATTAGGATATCGGTCTCTATTCTCCTAATAAATAAGGTAGTATCTACTTTACCTATTTCAAAACCAGTTTCTAAAAGAAAAGTCTTCAATCGATCATACCAAGCACGAGGTGCTTGTTTAATACCATATAAAGCATTTTTCAACTTAAAAATGTGGTTTGGGAATTGTTCATGTTCGAAACCGAGTGGTTGCTTAACAAAAACAACTTCCTTAATAAAACCATTAAGAAAAGAACTTTTAACATCCATTTGGAAAAGTGTAAAGTTCATAAAACATGCAAAAGATAATAAGATCCTAATTGATTCTATTCTAGCAACAGGAGCATATGTTTTATCGAAATCTATACCTTCTTCTTGATTATATCCTTGAGCAACTAATCTAGCCTTGTTCCTAACGACTTGTCATGATTCATCTAACTTGTTTTTGAATACCCATTTGGTACCAATTATAGTATGGTCAGGAGGTCGTGGAACTAAATCCCATACATCATTTCTATTAAATTGGTTTAATTCATCTTGCATGGCATTCATCCAAAATTTATTCTCACAAGCTTCTTGTATATTTTTTGGTTCAAAATTTGACAAGAAAGTCGTATGAGAAATCATCTTAATATGAGATCTTGTTTGAAAACCACGTGAGATGTCACCAATTATTAAGTCATGAGGATGATCTCTAACTTCAACAAACAATTTTGGTAAAGTTTGAGTCATCACAACAGGATTAGTCGACTTGACTAGTCCATCAGTCGACTGATTCACATCAGTCGACTTGATTTCCTAATCGGTCGACTTATCTGCTAGGCTAGTTTGCTCTAGTGATTTAATTACATTATTTAAAAGTGATGAATCAGTTTCATCATCTTCAATAATAGTAGATGAAGACAGAGATTCATCAAATGAAACATGCATAGATTCTTTAATAGTCAAAGTTGACTTATTGAAGATCCTATATTCCTTACTCCTATTTGAGTATCCAATGAAGATACCTTCATTAGATCTAGGATCAAACTTATCTAAATTATCTTTAGTGTTTAAAATGAAACACTTGCATCCAAATACTTCAAAATAAGATACCTTAGGAATTCTATCAAAAAATAGTTCATAACATGTTTTCTTAAGCTTAGGCCTAATCAAAATTCTATTTAAAACATAACATGATGTAGCAACAGCTTCACTCCAAAAGTACTTAGGCAAATTGCTTTCAATAAGAATGGTACGTGCACATTCTTGCAAAGTCCTATTCTTTCTTTCGACTACTCCATTTTGTGGTGAAGCTCTAGGAAATACAAATGAATGTGCTATACCATTCTTATTGCAATATTCTGAAAACGTTTCATTCTCAAATTCTCCACCATGATCACTTCTAATAGTGACTATAGTTAGAGACTTTTGATTTTGAATCCGTTTACACAAATTTGCAAATTCATCAAAAGCATCATTCTTATGTTTTAAAAAGAAAACCCATGCGAATCTTGAAAAATCATTTACTAAAACAAATACATACCTACTTTTATTTAAAGAAGCGACTCTAGCCGGGCCAAATAAATCCATGTGGTTTAATTCGAGAGGCCTACTAGTAGAAATCATTTCTTTTGTCTT
Source organism: Hemerocallis citrina (assembly GCA_017893485.1). Lineage (NCBI taxonomy): Eukaryota > Viridiplantae > Streptophyta > Magnoliopsida > Asparagales > Asphodelaceae > Hemerocallis > Hemerocallis citrina. The sequence continues at coordinate 444,077,859 of CM030358.1, read as the reverse complement.
AAAAGTAGATTTGATTTGTTTACCTAGATGACATGTATCACATAACTTATCTTTTTTATAGGATAGTCTTTGCAGCCCTTTAACTAGGTTGTACTTAGACAATTTAGCAATATGTTTCATATTCACATGGCCAAATCACTTATGCCAAAGCCAACAATCATTATTAGAAACTACTAAGCAAAAATTATTCGAAAAATCATTTGATTTTAAACATAACTCATAAATATTAATCTTCTTAAATCCTTGAAAAATTACATTTTGCATGGTATAGTCATATATTAAACATGCATTTTTTTCAAAAATAATTTTATATCCCTTATCACACAATTGGCTTACTTAACAGATTATGCTTAAGACTACTAACAAGAAAAATTCTTTTATATTAGGGGTAGTGTTCTTACCGACCATGCTTATATCAATAACTTTCTCTTTGTTGTTGTCACCGAATGTGACTGTTTCTCCATCAATCTCTTGAATGGAAGACAGGAGGTTAGTATGACCAGTCATATGCTTGGAGCATCCGCTGTCAAGTTGTAATACCCTGATTTTTAAATATATGAAAAATTATTTATTTTTGCACGTAGTGTGCACGTGCAATATTTTTAGTAATATTTTCATCATGATGAGTATAAATCTTTAATTTTGTGTCTTTAATTATTTTAAAACAAAAGCCTTCTTTAAATAAATAGAAAGCCTTATTTTAAAGTCCTTTCCTAAAGCCCAAAATTTAGTCTATTTACTTCTTTTAAAATAAATTATCTTGGCCCAATTAATTTAAACCCATGGTTTAATTCTTTTATTTTTGCAACTTGTTTTGTGTAACACCCCTTTTTTTTTTAAGACTTGTTATGAGTGTACAAGTTTCATTAGTGTGGCTTGTGCTTACACGTGCACTCCATGTACACGTGCATAAGCACACACTTCTTGACCGGATTGTGGAGAAGTGGGATCAAGCATGGGTAGTTTTGTAGAGTGTGGGTAGTTATTTCAACCCCCTAGTCCATCCTAGCCCTTGATCCTACAACTCCCTAGTGCATCCTAGCCCTCCATCTCACTCAAATTTGTGTATAAATACCCCCTCTCATTCACTATCTCTTTTACACTAAAAATCCTATTGCAAGAGAGTATATTGTGAGAGAGTTGTGTGTGCTTTTTCTGTGGAGGCCGAGTAGCACTTCTGGAGTTTTGGTGTGAAGCAAGGAGCAAGAAGGTGTCCATTGCATTAAGGAGTTTCCTGGATTTCTATTACTTTCGTCAACAAGGTGGGTTCAATTTTCTTTATTTCTAACTAGGAAATATGCTAGTATGGAATTGAATAATGATGCATGAAAAATGATTAATTAGAGTACACATTTAATTGGAAAATGATCTATTGATTGATGCATGTATGGATGAGAATTGCATATGACTCTATTGGTAAATGACATTATAGAAAGAATTGAAAATGGTCTGTGCAGTCGACTGTCCAGGGACAAGTCGACTGGTACGAGGCGAATGTTTTCATGATTTCTAAATTAGAATCTTTATTAAGACTAAAGATTTATTATGTATATGGTATGCAACTAAAGTGATAGAACGATTGTTAGATCAATATCCTCCAGGTGGTATACAACCTAGAAAATATGAATGATTGATAATTGGGAAACTGGAAATGACACATACAGTCGACTGGGAATGTTAACAGGCGACTGGCCTATTGAAACAGAATATGAACAGTTAGAATTCTATGAAACGGTGTATTTTAATATGATGTCTAGTATGTTAAATTGAGATTAGCATTTACCTCTGAAAGTAAATGACGAGTAAATAAAAGTGCATGCTTAGTAATTTCTTGAGAAGAGAAACATTAGCTATGTGATATTTACGCTAAATCAAAATGATGTTATGATGAGAATTACATGCTATGTTGACACGAATTTAATGTGATATGGGTAATGAAGAACAGAAGGAAAGATAATTCCTCAAAGTGAAATTTAACCTGTTCAGTCGACCGAATTCTTGAAGCAGTCGACTGTACCGAACATGATAAGTGTATAATTGAACTACACAGCACAGACGATTGATTTGCGGAACAGTCGACTGTTAACTGTATGATATTTTAATGTGGAAACTGCGGAACAGCCGACTGGCCATGTACAGCAGTCGACTCTTCCGAGTGTTGTTAATGAACTTTATTTGACTGGATAAGTCGACTGTCCAGAGTGCTTTTTGGTATATCTGAAATCGTATGATTTGTTTGTGGTAAAGATTGTGAATCTGGATATTGGTAAACTCTATTGTTCTTGCATGAATGTACATGAAGCAAATCATTTATTGTGAATTATAAAAATTAAATGGATATGAAAGTTATAACATGAAAAAGAAAATCTTTGAGATCATGAAGTGAACTCATGAGTTGGAAATGCTCAGATTTTAGAAATTGTGAATTTGAATTGAAATGAAAGAGTAGCTAAGTCTCCCCCGGCAATTGAAAGAAATGAAATGAGAATTTGAAATGAAAGACCAAGGTTGGTCATGTGAATAAATGAATAAGTCCGGTTGAGTGGAGAGGCTAACTCTAGAGCTTTGATTTTTATTCATGATTCTAATAAAAACTAAGGATTTAGCACATAGTGGAGATGTGATGAAAGTAGGAGAAAAACATGAGTGAGGGCCATTGGGTAGCGGCGAGAGCGTATCCCAGGAATTCCCATGATGAGTCTGGGTGAGGATGTGTCTCCAGAGTACCGTCCCGGTGGTGACGCTCATGGGATGTTCGAAGACTACGGGTGGTGTCATGTCTATGGTGAGAGCTGAATTACCACAGAATGTCTGCATGATGAGTCATGTCAGCGATGGGATTCCCTCCAGAGTGCCTAGGCATGAGTTCGTAGGTCAGAAGACATCTAGGATACTTACCGTAATTACAGTAGTAGAGTAAGTCATATTGAGGGATTGAACCCTATAAAGTTGAAGGACGATTAAGGGCTTGCCCTCGGACCTATGTAGTATGGGATGCATAGAATCCGAACAAGTGCGCATTAGTGTCATGTAGCATAAATAAATGCATTAAGGACTAAGTGCACAATCACAACACGACATCAATAGGGTAGTCCCTTTGTTTGGAATGTGACAAGTTTGTGTTTGTTAAATATGGAAAATTGAGTTATACTATTTCTGGCATAGAGAGGATGGCCGTGTATAATGTTCGTCGGTTGAATAAACTGACGTACCCACAGTCTTGTATGCAGGTATGTTAAAGATTAAAGAGGAACAAGTGCTTAAGGATTCATTCAATGTTGATGTATAATTGTTTCATTGTTGTAAATTCTACTCCCGCTGTGCAATGTAAATGTAATATTGTTGTAAACTCTGATGTAAAGTGAAAAGTTTAAATTCCTTGTAAAGTTGTACTAAAGAAAGTGAAAAGATCCTGTAGAACATCTCGAATTCAGTGTATTTGGAATTCGGGGCGTTACAGAGTGGTATCAGAGCCACGCTTTCTACACTTTCCCTATTTGGTACAAATTTATAGGGAATGACACCCTAGAAGTGGACATTAGAGCGTGTGTTTGAGTTTAGAGATTTAAATGTAAGTGACTTACATTTGTGTTGCTCTATGACTTATGCTTCTTCCTCTCTATTCTAAGATGGCTGATCACTTCGACCCTGCTGGAGACGACGACTGGCATATCATTGAGGAAGAGTACCATCCTGGACAGGCTGATTCTGAGGATGAGTATCACCCTGGACAAGCAGATTCTAATGAGGAGGAGTGGCCTGAATCTCGAGAGATTACCCCACCTCTAGACTCATCTGACGATTCTTCTTCTGATGAAGAAGAGGGACCAGTCCTGTGTAGCACTGTGGCTTCTCTTCAGAGGCAGGTGGAGACCCTGCGAGAGAGAGTTGGAGTATTGGAAGTTCAACTGGCGAAGCGAAAGGACGACTTTTCTGTTCTCAGTCACCGGGTATGGGAACTTGAGAAGAGAAAGAACCTGACAGATGTGCTGAAGGATGAGGTTGATGAACTATGGGAAGAACTTCGAGCAGCGAAGAGGACCCGTAGGAGTTAGATTGTTGTAGCTTCTATTTTTTCATTCTGATGTTAAGAAATGTTTTTAATTCGAATGTATAAACTTTGGAATTCAATGAAATGCAAGTTGATTTAAATTCTTGTCTTATACTTCGAATTTAATGGATCTTTTGCATCAGAATATGTCGAGAAGAGGAGCTAGGAATGGGGAAGATCTGGATCTAGAGACCGAACTTGCAAGGGTCTACCAGACGCTGAATACAGTAGCCATGAACCAAGGAAGGGGGCTAGTGAATCCAGTGCCCGAGGCGATTAAGCTAGTGGAATCATTCAAGAGAATGAAACCACCTGTATTCGAGGGAAAGTCAGACCCAGATGCGGCTGACAACTGGATTCGGCAAGTGGAGATAATCTTCGAGGTGTTGAGACACCGGAGGGCAGCAAGGTCAAATTGGCGACTTTGCAACTGGAGAAGGACGTGGCGGTTTGGTGGCAATCCATGAAGAGGACCATGGGAGGCATAGTGCTTGGCTGGGAGGAATTTCTGGAAGAATTCCGCAGTCATTATTTCCCCTCCGATGTTTAGAAGAAGAAGGCAATGGAGTTTCTGTCACTTCAGCAAGGCAGCATGTCAGTGAGGGAGTATGAGACTAAGTTTACTCAGCTCTCCAGGTATGCTCCAGAACTGGTGATGGATGAGGCGAAGAAGGCCCGTAAGTTCGAGCATGGACTGAGGCCAAGCTTGAGATCCCGGATGATACCTCTGGGTATCAGGCGATTCGACAAGTCGGTGAAGAGGGCAGCAACGACGGAGGCGGATATGGAGCAGTTCCATGTTGCTCAGAACCAGAGGAACAACTGGCAGTCCGGGAAGAGGCCCGCCAATTCTGGGAATTTCAAGGGACAACCATCTGCACAAAGGTTCAAACCGACAGGGGCAAACGCTATCAGTGTAGCTGGAGGGCCCGGAAACAATGTGGTGAGACTTTCTGCACTCACTTGCTACAACTGTGGTGAGGCGGGATATTACAAATCTCAATGTCTCAAACCACGGGCTTGCAATCACAATGTGCCAATACAGCAGACTGGGAAGAGGTCGTACCAGCCAGGGCGAGTATTTGCCTTGACGGAAGCTGATGCTGAGGAGGCGGATCAGGGCTGATGTTTAGTGGTTTTTGTCATTTCTTCTTTCCGTTCATATTGTGAAACTGTTATGTAATGGTGTGTATTATGTAACAGGAGAACTCTATCTTAATGGAATGAAAGCGGTTGTATTGTTCGATACTGGATCCTCTCATACATTTGTGTCATCTAGATTTGCTAAAATGTTGGGAGTGGAACCGAAGATTTTTCCAGGCAAGATCTTAGCAGTAGCTACTCCATCAGGGGAAACTTTGACCACTGATCGGTATTACGCTGACTGCGAGATTGTAATTGGAGATCAAGTCTTTGGCATTGATCTGATTGAGCTGACTATCTTGGGAGTCGATGTTATCATTGGCATTGATTGGATGTCGGTGTACAGTGCAAGCATCGAGTGTAAGACCAAGACAGTAACAGTGAAGGCTCCAGGTGGACCTGAAGTCACTTTCCAAGGGAAGCAGAAGTGTTCTAAGCTAGTGGCAACTATCCGCAAGGAAGAGACTCCTGTGGAAGTGCAAGGGATTCCTGTGGTTCGGGACTATCCGACTGTGTTCTTGGAAGATTTTCCCGGGTTACCCCCGCATCGTGATGTAGAGTTCAACATCGCTGTTCAACCGGGAAGTGCACCAATTTCTAAGGCACCGTATAGGATGGCTCCAGTGGAACAGGATGAGGTGAAACGGCAGATTGAAGAACTGTTGGAGAAAGGCTTTATTCAACCTAGTGCGTCACCTTGGAGAGCACCCGTGCTTTTGGTAAAGAAGAAGGATGGATCGATGAGAATGTGTATCGATTACCGAGAGCTGAATAAGGTCACTGTTCAGAATAAGTATCCGATTCCTCAAATTGATGACTTGTTCGATCGTCTACAAGGAGCGGCTGTATTCTCCAAAATAGATCTTCGATCAGGATATCACCAAGTGCGAGTGAAAGCTGAAGATGTGCACAAAACTGCATTTAGAACTCGGCATGGGCATTACGAATTCTTAGTTATGCCATTCGGAGTGACGAATGCACCCGCCATCTTTATGGACTTGATGAACAGAGTTCTGAGGCCGTTCATTGATTCTTTCGTCGTGGTGTTCATCGACGATATTCTCGTGTACTCCAAGTCAGAGGAGGAGCACATTGAGCATCTGGCAGCAGTTTTGCAGAAGCTAGAAGAGTAGAAGTTGTATGCCAAGTTATCCAAGTGTGATTTCTGGAAATCTGAAGTGGCATTCCTAGGTCACATCCTTTCTAAGGAGGGAGTGGCAACTGACCCTCAGAAGATAGAGGCAGTGAGAGATTTGGCTAGGCCTACTACAGTGAAGGAAGTCAGAAGTTTTCTTGGGATGACTGGATACTACCGGAGATTCATTCAAGGTTATGCTCAGATAGCCGTACCGCTTACTGGACTGACCAAGAAGAATGTGAGCTTCAAGTGGACCGAGCAGTGTGAGGCGAGCTTTCAGGAGTTGAAAGAGAAGCTGACTACGGCACCTATTTTGGCTTTGCCTAGAGCAGGTGTCGAGTATGATGTTTACAGCGATGCTTCACATCGTGGGCTTGGTTGTGTCTTAATGCAAGAAGGAAGAGTAATCGCTTATGGGTCTAGGCAACTACGACCGCATGAGAAGAACTACCCGACTCATGATCTGAAGTTGGCTGCAATTATCTTTGCTCTGAAGCAATGGAGGCACTACGTGTACGGTGAGAAGTTGAACATGTACACGGACCACAAGAGCTTGAAGTATATATATCAGCAGAGGGATCTGAATCTGAGGCAGCGAAGATGGTTGGAAGTGCTTCAGGACATGCGACCTGAGATCAAGTATCATCCTGGAAAGGCTAATGTTGTTGCTGATGCACTTAGTCGCAAGAGCAATTTGGCCAGTTTGATTACGACTCAGAAGCATCTGATTGAGGAGTTGGACCGAGCAGGTATTGAGGTTGTCTTGCAAGGATTGGGAGCATCTTTGGCTCAGTTGAGGCAAAAGCCTACATTGAATGCAAGGATCATTGCAAGTCAGGAGGTTGATGCTGATATATTGGAGATGAAGGAGCAGGTTGGAGCTGGCAGGTTGCCCGGATTTCAAATCAGGGATGGAGTGCTGTGGTTCGAAGATAGGCTATGTGTTCCAAATCAGGCGGACCTGAAGGAAAGTATTCTTCAGGAGGCGCATGCTACTCTCTTGTCGGTACATCCTGGGAGTACTAAGATGTACAAAGACATCAAACAGCATTTCTGGTGGTCAGGTTTGAAGCGGGATGTGGCTGAATTTGTTGCGAAGTATGAGGTTTGTCAGCAAGTCAAAGCCGAAAATCAGAGACCCGGAGGTCTATTACAGCCGTTACCTATTCCGGAATGGAAGTGGGATAACATCAGTATGGATTTCATTACGGGGTTGCCTAAGAGTCCTAAAGGCAATGATGCAATTTGGGTTATAGTCGATCGACTAACCAAGTCCGCTCACTTTTTGGCGATGAAACTCACTGCTTCGATGGACAAGTTGGCTGAGTTGTATGTTGGTGAGATTGTCCGACTTTATGGTGTTCCCTTAACTGTTGTGTCTGATCGAGATGCGCGGTTTACTTCGCATTTCTGGAGGAGTCTTCAGACAGCTTTGGGTACCAAGACAGATTTCAGCACTGCTTTTCATCCGCAAACCGATGGGCAGACCGAGAGAGTCAATCGTATTCTTGAGGATATGCTTTGGTGTTGCATACTAGACTTTGGAGGCAGTTGGGAAAGGCATTTACCTTTGGTAGAGTTTGCTTACAACAACAGTTTTCAGGCTAGCATCAGGATGGCGCCGTACGAAGCTTTGTATGGTAGGAAGTGCAGGACTCCTGTTTGTTGGTATGAAGTTGGGGAGCGTCAGTTGTTTGGTCCTGAGCTTGTGCAGCAAACTTCTGAGAAGATTATTCTGATCAGGAAGAGGTTGGTGGAAGCTCAGAGCAGGCAAAAGAGCTATGCAGACAACAGGAGAAGGGACCTTGAGTTTGAGGTTGGTGACTTCGTCTTTCTGAAGGTATCACCCAGTAAAGGTGTGGTTCGATTTGGCAAAGGCGGGAAGTTAGCCCCGAGGTTTATAGGCCCGTACAAGATATTGAAAAGGATCGGGAAAACTGCTTACCGGCTTGAATTACCGGAAGAGTTGTCTCAGGTGCACAATGTCTTCCATGTGTCTATGCTGAGAGGTTACATTCCAGATCCGAGTCATCATTTGCCTGAAGTGCCGGAAGGTTTGCAGTTAGATCTGAACTACATCGAGTCTCCTATCGAGATTGTTGACCGTAGGGAGAAAGTCTTGAGGAATAAGACGATACCGATGGTCAAGGTAGTCTGGAGAAACCACTTGGTTGAAGAGGCTACTTGGGAATCTGAGGAGAGGATGTTGAAGGACTACCCTGAGCTTTTTGCTTGATTGTATCTTTGTATCTTTGTTCTTGTGTTGTGTATTTAGTTTTCTCGCTCTTGATTGTAGTTCCGGGGATGGAACTATTCTAAGGAGGGAGTGATGTAATACCCTGATTTTTAAATATATGAAAAATTATTTTTTTTTGCATGTAGTGTGCACGTGCAATATTTTTAGTAATATTTTCATCATGATGAGTATAAATCTTCAATTTTGTGTCTTTAATTATTTTAAAACAAAAGCCTTCTTTAAATAAATAGAAAGCCTTATTTTAAAGTCCTTTCCTAAAGCCCAAAATTTAGTCTATTTACTTCTTTTAAAATAAATTATCTTGGCCCAATTAATTTAAGCCCATGGTTTAATTCTTTTATTTTTGCAACTTGTTTTGTGTAACACCCCCCCCCCCCCCTTTTTTTAAGACTTGTTATGAGTGTACAAGTTTCATTAGTGTGGCTTGTGCTTACACGTGCACTCCATGTACACGTGCATAAGCACACACTTCTTGACCGGATTGTGGAGAAGTGGGATCAAGTCATGGGTAGTTTTGTAGAGTGTGGGTAGTTATTTCAACCCCCTAGTCCATCCTAGCCCTTGATCCTACAACTCCCTAGTGCATCCTAGCCCTCCATCTCACTCAAATTTGTGTATAAATACCCCCTCTCATTCACTATCTCTTTTACACTAAAAATCCTATTGCAAGAGAGTATATTGTGAGAGAGTTGTGTGTGCTTTTTATGTGGAGGCCGAGTAGCACTTCTGGAGTTTCGGTGTGAAGCAAGGAGCAAGAAGGCGTCCATTGCATTAAGGAGTTTCCTGGATTTCGATTACTTTCGTCAACAAGGTGGGTTCAATTTTCTTTATTTCTAACTAGGAAATATGCTAGTATGGAATTGAATAATGATGCATGAAAAATGATTAATAAGAGTACACATTTAATTGGAAAATGATCTATTGATTGATGCATGTATGGATGAGAATTGCATATGACACTATTGGTAAATGACATTATAGAAAGAATTGAAAATGGTCTGTGCAGTCGACTGTCCAGGGACAAGTCGACTGGTACGAGGCGAATGTTTTCATGATTTCTAAATTAGAATCTTTATTAAGACTAAAGATTTATTGTGTATATGTATGCAACTAAAGTGATAGAACGATTGTTAGATCAATATCCTCCAGGTGGTATACAACCTAGAAAATATGAATGATTGATAATTGGGAAACTGGAAATGACACATACAGTCGACTGGGAATGTTAACAGGCGACTGGCCTATTGAAACAGAATATGAACAGTTAGAATTCTATGAAACGGTGTATTTTAATATGATGTCTAGTATGTTAAATTGAGATTAGCATTTACCTCTGAAAGTAAATGACGAGTAAATAAAAGTGCATGCTTAGTAATTTCTTGAGAAGAGAAACATTAGCTATGTGATATTTACGCTAAATCAAAATGATGTTATGATGAGAATTACATGCTATGTTGACACGAATTTAATGTGATATGGGTAATGAAGAACAGAAGGAAAGATAATTCCTCAAAGTGAAATTTAACCTGTTCAGTCGACCGAATTCTTGAAGCAGTCGACTGTACCGAACATGATAAGTGTATAATTGAACTACACAGCACAGACGATTGATTTGCGGAACAGTCGACTGTTAACTGTATGATATTTTAATGTGGAAACTGCGGAACAGCCGACTGGCCATGTACAGCAGTCGACTCTTCCGAGTGTTGTTAATGAACTTTATTTGACTGGATAAGTCGACTGGTGGAGTTCCAAGTCGACTGTCCAGAGTGCTTTTTGGTATATCTGAAATCGTATGATTTGTTTGTGGTAAAGATTGTGAATCTGGATATTGGTAAACTCTATTGTTCTTGCATGAATGTACATGAAGCAAATCATTTATTGTGAATTATAAAAATTAAATGGATATGAAAGTTATAACATGAAAAAGAAAATCTTTGAGATCATGAAGTGAACTCATGAGTTGGAAATGCTCAGATTTTAGAAATTGTGAATTTGAATTGAAATGAAAGAGTAGCTAAGTCTCCCCCGGCAATTGAAAGAAATGAAATGAGAATTTGAAATGAAAGACCAAGGTTGGTCATGTGAATAAATGAATAAGTCCGGTTGAGTGGAGAGGCTAACTCTAGAGCTTTGATTTTTATTCATGATTCTAATAAAAACTAAGGATTTAGCACATAGTGGAGATGTGATGAAAGTAGGAGAAAAACATGAGTGAGGGCCATTGGGTAGCGGCGAGAGCGTATCCCAGGAATTCCCATGATGAGTCTGGGTGAGGATGCGGCTCCAGAGTACCGTCCCGGTGGTGACGCTCATGGGATGTTCGAAGACTACGGGTGGTGTCATGTCTATGGTGAGAGCTGAATTACCACAGGATGTCTGCATGATGAGTCATGTCAGCGATGAGATTCCCTCCAGAGTGCCTAGGCATGAGTTCGTAGGTCAGAAGACATCTAGGATACTTACCGTAATTACAGTAGTAGAGTAAGTCATATCGAGGGATTGAACCCTATAAAGTTGAAGGACGATTAAGGGCTTGCCCTCGGACCTATGTAGTATGGGATGCATAGAATCCGAACAAGTGCGCATTAGTGTCATGTAACATAAATAAATGCATTAAGGACTAAGTGCACAATCACAACACGACATCAATAGGGTAGTCTCTTTGTTTGGAATGTGACAAGTTTGTGTTGGTTAAATATGGAAAATTGAGTTATACTATTTCCGGCATAGAGAGGATGGCCGTGTATAATGTTCGTCGGTTGAATAAACTGACGTACCCACAGTCTTGTATGCAGGTATGTTAAAGATTAAAGAGGAACAAGTGCTTAAGGATTCATTCAATGTTGATGTATAATTGTTTCATTGTTGTAAATTCTACTTCCGCTGTGCAATGTAAATGTAATATTGTTGTAAACTCTGATGTAAAGTGAAAAGTTTAAATTCCTTGTAAAGTTGTACTAAAGAAAGTGAAAAGATCCTGTAGAACATCTTGAATTCAGTGTATTTGGGATTCGGGGCGTTACACAAGTATCCACTATTCTCTTTTAGGAACCTATAAAATAATTATTGTGAATATGGTACCCTTTTCATTGGGTCTGAAAGGGATTAGTTTTTGGGAAACCAAACCCAAAGTGAGTTTGATTTTCCACCAAAAGCAGTAATATAATCTACTGAATTACATACATTAAGAACATATGAATTTATATAAATAATTCTATCTTTCTGACTCAGGTTGACTGGAACCCACATGTTCTTAGTCTGTCCAGTCGACTTAATTGAACCTTTCAGTCGACTGTTACTAGAAGTCAGCCGACTGGGAGGTGTAGTAGGTCGACTTATCTGAGATTTTTGTCTCTTGAATAAGACTTAGAACCTCTGGACAGACAACTCAGAGTTGGGTTCAGCCGACTAGTCTAAACTACAGAATTACTCTTTTCATTAAAAACAACAGTTTTTGGTTTTTCAAAAAACTCTTATAATTTATTCTTAAAACTAGAAATAGATTTAGACTCATTACCACTAGTGTTCTTAGAAATATTATGTTTTTCAAGAGACTTTTGAAAACCAAGTCCACATCTCTTATTAGATTGCACTTGATTTTGGAGAACTTCATTTAAATTTTCTTTTCCTTTATTAAATTTAGATACATTCTTGGATATCTCTTCAAAAATTTTCTTAAGAAAGACAAGATCTATATCCAAATTAGAAAGTCGATAATTTAAAGACTTGACTTCAACATTTAAGTCAATATTCTCTTGAGAAAGTGTTTGATTAACTTTCTCTAAGTTTTTTACTCTAATTTTCTCCTTCTTAAGTTCTTGAAAAATCTCATTAAAAGCATCTAATAAGTCATTTGAATCAAAGTTATCACTTACCTCATTTTTTGTAGCCATGAAGCATACATTCGCAACTTCGTTTGTCTCTTCATTTTCTTCTTCCGATGAAGAGTCGCTATAGTCCCAAGTTGCTTGATACGCCTTTTTATTCTTCATATACTTGTTCTTTGTGTACTTATCCTTTTTGAAGTTGGAAGCCTTTCCTTTAGATTTTGCCTGTTCTAGTGGGCAATCCTTCTTCATATATCCTGTTTTGTTACACTTGAAACAAGTGGAAAGTTCAATAGTATCTTTAAATTTGGAATTAAATTTACCTTTCCTTAGAAACTTTTTGAACTTTCTCGTGAACATGGCTATTTCTTCTTCATCTTCAGAGTCCGATATGGCCTTGAAAGCGAGTGTCATTTTCTTTGATTGTTGAGGTTCTAGATCCTTCTTGCGTTCTTCAAGTTGTACTTCATATTCTATAAGATTTTCCACAAAATTCGCAATAGAAAGTTGTGTTAAATCATTGGCCTCGTCTATGGCGGTGGTCTTTGTAGCGCCCCGATTTCCAACACTGGGAAACCGTGACACGAGCCAAGACCTTTTCTTCAATTAGTCACAATACACAGAAAAATAGGAGAATTTAAAACTTTTTATTCAACACCCAATGTATTACGAGTCTGAATATTGTACAACTGTAATACCTTACAATAGAGTTACAATATTACCTTTACATTTCTAAGTATTACAACCTTCAGCATCTTACATCGGAGTACTTCTCAACTAATGCATAATCAATACATATACTGCAGCGGAACTAAACATAACACTGACTCCTTGCCTTCCTTGGCTTGAGTCCTCATGAATCTCGTCTTTGTACTTCGGCGATCCAGTACCTATGGAAGTGGGGACGTCAGTATTCACTGACGCTTAAGGGCTGATCATATAGCAGCGAATCTCCCCAAACAGTATACAAAATATAGCAATGGTGTTAGTGTAGTTTAAGTGTTCGTGAGTGCTATGGCTAGACTCTAATGCAATATTTAAATAGAACTAGGACGCTTCCTATTCTAATGTCAGCAAGTCTCCGAAGCAACATGCAGCCCATACTACATGCGACCCCATCTCAAGCCGTTTCTCCATATATAGGGATTGGAACCCGCATTATGAACTTCTAATTGTACTCAACCTGTTCCTGACACCTACACGTGGCTAATGAGGTTGCAGATGTGGTCAAGTCTCACTATTGCATTTCGCCAGTGGTGTCTATGTTCGCCACTGCGACCCGGCCAACCGGACCTCTCTCCAAATAGACAACCCAACGTATCGGGCGTCATTCCAAAATCGACTATAGAGTTTCGCAAGCGCAGGGTAGTGCGAAGCCTACCCTGTGGCACCCTCTGGGGTATCGCAAGCGCAGGACTGCACAATGCATCCTGTGGCACCCCCAGCCATGGTACCTCAGGAATTAACAGAGCGAGATACGCAACCCGTGTCCTCAACTTGTGAGACGGCACCGTGCGTATCCTTTTGACGGGAAGGTACAACTCAATACACCACCTATGATCTGCCTCAAGGGACGAGTTAGTGTAAGGGGCCCCCTACCACTGACTCCCCTCTCCCGGCAAAGGGTTAAAATGATCCTTGTAAGTCACTACCCTAATGACGTCCCTGACTCGAACAATCCTAGGGATGACAATATTATAACACAACCTGCTAGGCCTTTAATTTAGGCTTCGCAAGACAACTCTACTAGGCCGCTCAACCTAGACTTACTAGAATCCCTCAGGATCCGGTTCGTGGCTCATCGATCCAAGACTTTGGCCGTGCGAATATACACGCATGCCGCTACCCTAGACTTGGATTCTGTCTATACTCGGGTCCTCAATTAACCTACCCTAGTTAAGATTCGATGGTACACAAGGAGTGACTCCTCCACAGTTCCTTAGGGTAAGAAAACATATGTCTTGATGGTCGATAGCCCTTAGGGTGGTAATCTCACCCTAAACGAGCATAACGAACTGTGTACTAGCTAACAAGCTATACACGAGTAACAACCACATACGAGCCAATTAAGCTACGTATGGAACAATAACTTCCTACGAGCCAGGCGGGCCTCGTAGGAGATAACCACGTACATACCAGCCAAACAAGCTGTAATATCCCGGACGGATATTACCGTGTATAAATTATTATTTTATTATTATTTTATTATTATTTTGTTTTAATTCCAAAATTAGAATATTTTGGTGATTTTCACCCGGTTTTCCCCTAGACATTATCTGTATCCAGATATCGGTCAGTATATATCCGTATTGTATCAAATTGATACCGTGATCTTCCGAACTAATAATAAAATTTATTTTATTATTATTTCTAAGATTTAATTATTTTTATACGGATTATGCGAAGATTTTTCGGTATACGGACATACATTCGCACGTACGAGTAGTATGTCGATTAGTGCATTATACAAATTGTGTGTTGTGTATTTTTGGACAACACTTATTTTACTATAACCTAGTAGGGATGGTTAAGGGTTTGATTAGGAGGTTTAACCTAGGTTAAGTATACATGAGAAGGTTAAGAAAACCCTTCTAGAAACCCTCATATAACACCTCCCCCCACATATCACCTCCCTCCACCTCACCCCTACCTCTCCTAGGGTATGGCCGGCCCACCTTTTGTGGGAGGGGTTTTGTGCAAATGTGTGTGTGCTCATTTACACTTTCCACCATTCTCTCCACCTATAAATACCCCCTCCTTCTCCTCCTTCTCTCATTTTAGAAAACAAAAGAAAGAAAGAAAGAAAGAAAGGAAAGGAAAAGAAAGAGAGGTCTCATACTAACAAAAGAGAGTTTTTATTGTAGGGTTCTTAGAAGCTTTCTAAAAGCTTAGGGGAAGGAGAAGTTTTACTAGCAAGTTCTTCCTACAAGTAAAATAAGGTGGGGGTTTCTTCATGCTTCCTTGGTTGTTTGTTTGCTTGTTTGTTTGTTTGTTTTGTTGTTTGACTTCTTCTTCTCATCCTCTTGTTTTGTTTTCTTTGGGTTTTGATGGGTGTGTTGTTGTGTGTGAATATAGTAATAAGTAAAAGAGAAAAAGTAGTAGTAGTGACTACTAACACATAAAGATCACACCTTTATTATAGTAGTTGTTGTTTGTGTTTATTGATTGGACTAAAAATTCACATATGGCATATGGACTTGAACATACAACCACTTAAGGTTGTAGGACTTGGATGAGAACTACACATAAGCATATGAATACATTTTTACAACCATTTTGGTTGTAGGACTTTATGGAACTTAGACTAATAATAATAAGCATATGTTTGTTGTAATTTTCTTTATTGAATAAAAAGATCTTTCTTTTTTATTAAATCACTAGTTGTAGATTAAAAAGATCTTTTCTTTTTATTAATCACTAGTTGTAGATTAAAAAGATCTTTTCTTTTATTAATCACTAGTTGTAGAAATATTAAAAAGATCTTTTCTTTTAATCACTAGTTGTAGAAATATTAAAAATATCTTTTCTTTTAATCACTAGTTGTAGAAATAATAAAAAGAGATCTTTTTCTTTCATATTTACTAGTTGTAGAGTAAAATAAAATAAAAATGATCTTTTCTTTTATCACTAGTAATAATAAAGACTAGTAAGCAACTAAGTAGTAGTACGCTAAAATATAAAGTAGTAGTATGTGATTAAAGGAGGTAGTAGTTGAAGGATTTCGAGCACATAAACGCAGCGGAATAAGCGTGAAAAATGAATAAAATTCGAAACCCTCCGCAGGATCCATGCGAAAACACAAGATTTAATTCGGAGATTAAGAATAAATACCTTAAGAAGCTTTAACAATTTAATAAGGGAGAATCAAAGAGGTCCAAGCTTCTTGAATCACCACGCATCCCGCTCTCGCAATCTACGCTCTACCGGTATCCACACGAACGCTTGATCTTTGAAGGAGCGATGTACTAGCATCCAAAAACCAACTTCTCTCTATCTCCATCTTCATCTCTCAAACGGCTAGGGTTTTTTTTTTCTTGAACCTGTAACCCTAATTTTGAGAGTTTAAGATGTTTATATAGAGAGAAAAATCTGTTTTCTAAAGCCCAATCCCATTGAGCTTTTATTAAAATTAGAATTCTTAATTAAATAATTAATTAAGTCAAACTTAATTAATATTCTAATATAATTCTAATTCTAATAATTAGTAAATTTGAAATTATATTTAATTAATTAATTAAGTCTCACTTAATTAATATTATAAATAAAATCGAATTACTATTTAATTTAAATTCATAATTTAAATTAAATCTCCTTCAAGCGTTCTTGTGTGTGACCCTGTAGGTTATTATTACGTTGGCAATAAGTTTATTATTCAATAAAATTATAAACAATGAGCGGCATCTAGTAATACATCATTGCTACCCAAGTAATAATAATAAATCGGTGATTCGATTAAACCTTTCGTGACTAATGTTCCATGTAATATAATCCTTTTAACCATGATATTATAGATTAAACTTGAGGCATGGTTTGTGTCATCCTCTTCATAATTTAATCTTTATTTTCTTGATCGATGAGTAGACTATTCAAACAAATCAATATTTGAGCATGGCCATGCATTTCATAGTCTCACTCAAACAAGAGGCCAATAATATCACTCCTATAAATAGGAGGGTTAAATCCCATCTAGATCATTCATATCTCTCACATGATGCATAATATACCCAACAACCATCTTTATCATTACCCAGTTAAAGATAACTTTTGATGAAATCAAAGTATATTAATTCTCATGTAGAACTATAATGATTTCAGGTCTAAGGATCATTACACCATTATCACTGTGAGATTTCTTATGACACTATTTATAATCTTCCATGTAGAATCTCACGGTGGGTCAGTCCAGTACACTGTACTCTTACATGTACCTATGCATTGACTTTAGCATCTCTATACTAATGACCAATGAGATATGGTCATCAGTCAATCAACATACTAGTCTCGATGTATTATTATTGTCCTTATAATAATAATACTCGACTAGGGACATTTAAGAATATGATACTCTTAACATATATAATCTCATGTTCAAATCTCATATTTGAATCTATATAATTTGTATCATATTCTAAGGACATTTATTATGCTAACATTTATAACGCAGTAAATAAAGACATAATAAACTTATATTTTAATAATCACTAAAACATAATGACATAATAGCGTTTCTAAAACTCTAATGTATTGTCTCTAGGGCACCTACACTAACAGTAGTAGCATGTTGTTAAAATAAAGTAGTATGTTGATTAAATAAGGTAGTAGTAGTATGGTTGATTAAATAAAGTAGTAGTGGTATGTTGATTAAATGAAGAAGTAGTAGTAAGTAATTATAGATGTTTTATGTCCATAAAGTAGTAGTAGTAGTAAGTTGTATGTTGTGTTCTTGATAAGAATGAAGTAGTAGTAGTAGTAGATGGTTGTGTGTATGTTTTGATTAAAATAGGAGTAGTAGTAGTAGTAGAATGTTGTAGGATATTTTCTAAAAATATCCCTTCATGTTTTATGCTTAGATAGTTGTAGGATATCTTCTAAAAATATTCCTTCATGTTTTATGCTTAGATAGTTGTAGGATGTTCTCTAAAAATATCCTATCATGCTTTTATACTTGAAATGTTGCAGGATTAATTCAAAAAATATCCTATCATGCTTTATGTTTGGAATGTTGTAGGATTACTTCTAAAAATATCCTACCATGTTTTCATGCTTAGTTAGTTGTAGGATGCCTTCTAAAAAAATATCCTACAATGTTTTCATGCTTAGTTAGTTGTAGGATGCCTTCTAAAAAAATATCCTACCATGTTTTCATGCTTAGTTAGTTGTAGGATTACTTCTAAAAATATCCTACCATGTTTTCATGCTTAATTAGTTGTAGGATTATTTCTAAAAATATCCTATCATGCTTTATGTTTAGAATGTTGTAGGATTATTTCTAAAATATCCTATCATGCCTTATGTTTAGAATGTTGTAGGATTATTTCTAAAAATATCCTATCATGCTTTATGTTTAGAATGTTGTAGGATTATTTCTAAAAATATCCTATCATGCTTTATGTTTAGAATGTTGTAGGATTATTTCTAAAAATATCCTATCATGCTTCATGTTTAGAATGTTGTAGGATTATTTCTAAAAATATCCTATCATGCTTCATGTTTAGAATGTTGTAGGATTATTTCTAAAAATATCCTATCATGCTTCATGTTTAGAATGTTGTAGGATTAATTCTAAAATTGCCTATCACATGTGGAAATGATATACATGTTGTAGGACTCATTCAAAAAAAATACCTATCATGTTTAGTAACTCATTTATGCTTAGAATTTTGTAGGATTCATTCCTAGAGTTTCCTATCATGTTTAGTAATGTATTTACGATTAGAATGTTGTAGGATTCATCCTAGGAATTTCCTACCATGTTTAGTAACTTATTTATGCTTAGAATGTTGTAGGATTCAATCTAAGAGTTTCCTACCATATTTGGATTAATTTTATTATGCTTAGGATGTTGTAGGAACAATGATAAAATTACTTACCATGTTAGTTTAATTGTAGGTAAGTGATATACCATGTTAGTTTAATTGTAGGTAAGTGATATACCATGCTAGTTTAATTGTAGGTATGTGATATACCATGGTAGTTTAATTGTAAGTAAGATCTATGCCATGCTAGCTTAATTACAAGTAAGTTGTATGCCATGCTAGCTTAATGGTAATTAAGTTGCATGCCATGCTAGTTTAGATGCATACTTATGTTTACATGATACCCATGCTTAGATAAGTAATTGTTCATAGATGATCATGCTTAATCATTATTCATGCTAAGTAAGTAGCTATCATGCTAATTATTGATCATGTTAAGTTAATGATAGCCATACTATGATATTCATGCTTAGAATAAAGAAACTACCCATGGCTAGTTGTAGTGATGTTATGTTGTGTTCCATACCATGCTAAAGTTCAAATGCATGTTTAGAACGTTGTAGGAGTAATGTTAGAATACCTACTATGCCTTGGAATGTTGTATGATATATTAGTTATCTATCCATGCTTGGGTTGTGGTGATTAGTCATGATAAGTAGTAAGCTTTCATGCTCAATTTGTAACCTATGCTTGACTATAGTGGACTTCATGTCTAGGTCGTAGTGATTTTTATGCTTAAGCTCGATATAAGCACAAGCTTAATCGTATTCATACTTAAGGATATCATGGTAAGTGGTTGTGTTATATGATTAGATTGTCGTAGGAAGATGCTTGCGATTGTATGCCATGCTTAAGGCGCTATAGGTTGAAGTAATAAGGATTGGGAAGGCCACTAGTAATAGTTAGTTGATAAAAGCCGTTTTGTCGCCTTCGGTTCTTCCTTAGTAGAATACCGATCATAGACTACTAGTAGATTCTTCTGTTGCTTCTAATAATAGAAGATTAAGTTTGCTAGTAAGCACGTTTGGTTGCTTTTAAGATTGATTACCTGTATGGTTGTTTGCATATGGTTGTGCTCGTACGTGGCTTGACTAGCCCGTATGTAGCTGTGGGTCTCATACGTAACTTAGTTAGCTCGTATGTAGGTTGTTGTCTCGTACGCGGCTCGACCGGCCCGTGCGTAGCTGTTGGTCTCATACGCGGCTTATTTGGCTGGTATGTACGTGGTTATCTCCTACGAGGCCCGCCTGGCTCGTAGGTACATACGTAGCTTATTGGCTCGTATGTGGTTGTTACTCGTGTATAGCTTGTTAGCTAGTACACAGTTCGTTGTGCTCATCTAGGGTGATATTACCACCCTAAGGGCTATCGACCATCAAGACATAGGGTAGCGACTTGCATGTATATTCGCAGGGTCAAAGTCTTGGATCGATGAGCCCATGAACCGGATCCTGAGGGGTTCTGGTAAGTCTAGGTTGAGCAGCCTAGTAGAGTTGTCTTGCGAAGCCTAATTTAAGGCCTAGCATATTATGTTATAATATTATCGTCCCTAGGATCGTCGAGTCAGGGACATCATTAGGGTAGTGACTTATAAAGGTCATTTTGCTCAGACCCTTGCCGAAGAGAGAAGAGTTGGTTGTAGGGGGCACCCTACGACCAACTTGTCCCTTGAGGGAGGCCTTAGGTGGTGACATTAGGTTGTACCTTCCTGTCAAAGGGATACGTACGGTGGCGTCTCACAAGTTGGGAGCACGGGTTGCGTATCTCTCTCTGTTAATTCCTGAAATACCGTGGCTGGGGTGCCACAGGATGCATGGTGCAGTCCTGCGCTTGCTAGACCCCAGAGGGTGCCACAGGGTAGGCTTCGCGCTGCCCTGCGCTTGCGAAACCCTATAGTTTGATTTTGGAACGATGCCCGATATACGGGGATCGAGTGAGGTCCGGCGTGCCGGGTAGTAGTGGAAAATGGAGACACCATAAGCAGACTGCATAGGGGGGACTTGACCCCTTCTGCAACCTCATAGAGTCATGGAGTATTGTCAGGAACAGGTTGTGTACAATTAGAATGCGTAACGCGGGTTCAAATCCCTATATATGGAGAAAACGACTTGAGATGGGGTCGCATGTAGTATGGGATGCATGTTGACTTCGGAGACTTGCTGACATTAGAATAGGAAGCGTCCTAGTTCTACCTTCCCGTCAAAGGGATACATACGGTGCCGTCTCACAAGTTGAGGACACAGGTTGCGTATCTCGCGCTGTTAATTCCTGAACTACCATGGCTGGGGTGCCACAGGATGCATTGTGCAGTCCTGCGCTTGCGAAACCCCAGAGGGTGCCACAGGGTAGGCTTCGCGCTACCCTGCGCTTCCGAAACCCTATAGTTTGATTTTGAAATAACGCCTGATACATTGGGTTCGTCTGTTTTGAGAGAGGTCCGGTTAGCCGGGTCGCAGTGGCAAACATAGACACCACTGGCGAACTGCATTAGTGGGACTTGACCACATCTGCAACCTCATTAGCCACGTGTGAGTGTCAGGAACAGGTTGTGTACAATTAGAATTCATAATGCGGGTTGAAATCCCCATATATGAAGAAACGGTTGAGAAGGGTCGCATGTAGTATGGGCTGCATGTTGACTTCGGAGATTTGCTGACATTAGAATAGGAGTATCCTAGTTCTATTTAAATATCGCATTAGAGTCTAGTCATAGCACTCACGAACACTTAAACTACACCAACACCATTGCTATATTTTGTATATTGTTTGGGAGATTCGCTGCTATATGATCGGCCTTTAAGCGTCAGTGAATACTGACGTCCCCACTTCCATAGGTACTGGATCGCCGAAGTACAAAGGCGAGATTCAGGAGGATTCAAGGCAAGGAAAGCAAGGAGTCAGTGTTATGTTTAGTTCCGCTGCAGTATATGTACTGATTATCTATTAGCTGAGAAGTACTCAATTGAGAGTTACCAAGTGTTGTTCTTCATTTCTTGTACTCTGATGTAATTTGTTGAAGGTTGTAACACTTGGGATTGTAAAGGTATTATTATAACACTATTGTAATGTATTGCAGTTGTATGATATTCAGACTCGTAATACATTGGGTGTTGAATAAAAAGTTTTAAATTCTCCTGTTTTTCTGTGTATTGTGACTAATTGAAGAAAAGGTCTTGGCTCGTGTCACGGTTTCCCAGTATATGGAAATCGGGGCGCTACACAAGCCGCGTATGAGACCAACAGCTACGCACGGGCCGGTCGAGCCGCGTACGAGACAACAACCTACATACGAGCCAACTAAGCTACGTATGAGACCCACAGCTACATACGGCCCAGTCGAGCCACGTACGAGCATAACCATATGCAAACAACCATACAGGTAATCAATCCTAGAAGCAACCAAACGTGCTTACTAACAAACTTGGTCATCTATTATTAGAAGCAACAGAGGGATCTACCAATAGTCTATGATCGTTATTCTACTAAGGAAGAACCGAAGGTGGCATAACAGCCTTTGTCCACTAACTATTACTAGTGGTCTTCCCGATCTTACTACTCCGACCTATAGCACCTTAAGTACGGCACACAATTGCAAGCATCTTCCTACGACAATCTAATCACATAACACAACCACCATGATACTCCTATGTATGAATGTGATTAATGCTTATGCTTACATCGAGCTCAAGCATGAAAATCACTTACGACCTAGACATGAAGTCCACTATAGTCAAGCGTAGGTTACAAATTGATCATGGAAGCTTACTACTTATCATGACTAATCACCACAACCCAACTAGTATGAACAAGCAACATTCCAAGGCATAGTAGTGTTGTTGGAAATCTAGCTACCTAAATATATAGATAAAACTAGACACAAATTATAAAAACCTCGCAAGTGCACGAATCGTTTATAGAATCGTAGTAATAGCAAGGGTCGATCCCACAGAGATTGTAGACTTCAACTTACTAATCAATAAAACTAATAATAAAAATGAAGAAGAGTTATTGTAATATTCTAAGAGAACTAAAAGATTAAAACTAAGATGAGAGGTGTTGAATCACAACTATCTCTTGAATAGTTGGGTTGTTGATCTCCACCAATAGTTAGTAATGCTAAGTTGCCTTCTGAATTTACTTCTAATTATTCATGTTTGTTCACTTCAAGGGCATGGTATCTACTCCTTAAAGTATTGTTTCCCTAGGCCAAGAATTAGGCATGGTATCTACTCTAATTCGTTTCTTTCCGTAAGTATCTAGCATGGTATCTACTAAGTTATACTTAGAGAAAACATAAGAACAGTGGAAACGAACAAACACTTAAAGTTCTAGAAACTGGTATCAGATCTAGATCCTCTAAGTTGATTGAACCAAGAACCCCTAAAGATTCCTTTGTTACAAATTATGAGCACGAGATTCGGTCGTCTCAATATGCTCATATAACAGATTCAGATAAATGATATCCAAACTTGAGCTTCCCAAGTTCTGTACGTCAGTCGACTGGCTCTCACCTCAGTCGACTGCTCTCAATCTTGAGAACTAGTTTGACTATCATAAACCTATACCAATTCAATTAGATTCAATCAATAAGTAACATAGAAGAGTTCAGAAGAAAATAGCATTACATAACTACGGTTTCGATCTACCCAACTATGAAATTAGTTCCACATAATAATAACTTTATTGCTTAACAAGTTTGAATACATGATCAACATAAAAGAATAAAGAGAGAAGAAGAAATAAACTAATGGATTCCGGCAGTATGGTCGACTGGCTGTCACACAGTCGACTGCCTTCTGGTTGCTGGATCTTCTCTCTCCTTCTTCGATGTTGATGGAGTGATGCTCTCGATGTTGTTCAGGAACTTGGTGATTGAGTCGCTTCCCAGAGATATATGATCGTCCCCCTCCAAGTTGATCTCTTCTGATATTTATAGAGTACGGCTGAGAATTAGGGTTTCCACTTTTTCAGGAAAATCCTTCTTTATTTTATTTGATGATTAATATCTTTCTCTTTTCTCCTTTCCTTCCTTATCTGTTCACCACGTCCACTTGGAAATACCCTGTCTTTAGATTTGATTCTTTGTATAAAATCTTGATCCAAGTAGATTTGAAATTAGATGCAGGTGTATCTTTGAAGATCTTATCTGTTTACTCCGCCGCAGACCAGTCGACTTGTCTTCGAACCAGTCGACTGAGTCGAGACTTCTGAAGATTTTATCTTTGATCAGGCCAGTCGACTGCTCTTGGGAATAAGTCGACTGTTCCTCTGCATTTTTCTGTGTATCATTTTTGAAGTCCTGAATCTGCTTCGTTTTGCTGTTTTACGCTGTTTCCTATGGAAAAGAGAGAATAAGAGTTAAATACCATATATAGAGCTTTTAAATGTCTAATTATATTAAGATTATTGCTCTAAAAAGTGAATAATAATGTGTTCATCAAGTAGGTAGTTCTAACACTACTCCTACAATATTTTAAGCAAGTATTTGAACTTTAGCATGGTATAGAACACAACATAAAGTCACTACAACTAACCATAGGTAGTTCCTTCACTCTAAGCATGAATATCATAGTATGGATGTCATTAACTTAACATGATCAATAATTAGCATGATACCTACTTACTTAGCATGAATCATGATCCTCTACTAACATAGCATGAACACCCACTTATCTAAGCATGGGTACCATGTAAACATGAGTATTCATATAACCTAGCATGGTATACAACTTACTCACAATCTAAACTAGCATGACATACAACTTACTTACAATTAAGCTAGCATGGCATACAACTTACTTGTAGTTAAGCTAGCATGGCATATCTATAATTTAAACTAACATGGTATATCACATACCTACAATTAAACTAGCATGGTATATCACTTACCTATAATTAAGCTAACATGGTATATCACATACCTACAATTAAACTAGCATGGTATGCAACTTTTCTACTATCATCCAAGCATGAATCTTTATTAAGCATAAATAACTACTAAACATGAATGTTTTACTAAACATGGGTAACTACTAGTATGAACATTCTGATGGAACTGAGATGATTCCCAGGACTACGGATTGGTGTGCGTATCAATCGTTAAAAATTTAACAGATTAAAAATATGATCTAACCCTATATAGCGGAATCTAGGGTTCACAAATTATACCTGCGGTAAGTAGAAGACGACAGCGACCCCAAGATCTTCTGCACGTATTCCTTCCTCGGGTTGGACGTCGTGTGGGCGACGATCTCTCAACCTTTCTTCTCCTTGGCAGATCTCGCTTTCTCTCCTTACGTGAATCACGAGTTTTGAGAAAAAATCTTATATTTCAGATTGTCAATAACAGCCAGAGAAATAGAGGATATATATAAGGCTACGGCAGGGACCATGAGGAGAAATTAGGGTTAGGTCTCCTAACGAATCTGGGTATCCTGTGTTCAGCCCGAACACACAACCCAGGTCCATTAACAATAGTTCGGTCCACTAAGGAGCTATTGTTGCACTACCTTCCTAATCCCAAATTATATTTATGGGCTCCTTTTATTATATGCTCGTTCAACTCTCCATGTTAAGATATCGAATGTCCGTCGATCAAATTAAGTTACTGACAACTATATTGATCAACATCTTTTATCCTTAAGTAGTACCACTCAACTTTATTTGTCATGTCGGATGTAATCCACCTGCAGGGTTTACATGACAATCCTTATGAGCTCCTTAAGGGGACATCATCAACCCGACGTATCGGGACATGGATTCCTTTTACAATCAACAGCCCATCATACATACAATGCTATTACCCAATTCATAGAGGTTGTTGATCCATAATGAATCTCACTCTTTTATGAGTCAAAGTAATGCACACTGCATATACATGTCTGTTATTATATCTGGATTAAGAGCATAAGCATCCATAATAACAGAGGTGTTTGTTCTCTTTTGTAGTCAGTACAAAGAGAACAACCTCAAGTGGTCCTGTTTAATACACACAAAGTGTACTAGTGTAAACCTATAGTCAAGACAGACTAATACCAGATTACACTACAACCTTTCCAATGGATTGTCCAAGTCCGTCTAGGTTGTGAACTATTTATATATTCCATAGGAAACTGATAATATGATCTTCTGTGTGTCACCTCATACCATATTATCAATCTTATAGAATATCAGACACTTGCATTAATATTATAATAAACACAATATGCAAAAATATGCCCATATGATTCTCATTCAAAAAAATAAGGAAATAAAGTTAATACAAAAGTGATGCTTTCAGTATATAACCCTAACACATTCAACATTCCTAAGTATATATGTATATATACTTCTAACATGGTAAGTAATTTTATCATAGATCCTACAATATTCTAGGCACAATTATTCTAAACATGGTAGGAAACTCTTAGATTGCTTCCTACAACATTCTAAGCATAAATGAGTGAATCTAAACATGGTAGGAAACTCTTAGATTGCTTCCTACAACATTTTAAGCATAAATGAGTGAATCTAAACATGGTAGGAAACTCTTAGATTGCATCCTACAATATTCTAAGCATAAGTAGATTAATCTAAGCATGGGAGGAATTTTAGAATTAATCCTACAACATTCTAAGCATAAGTAGATTAATCTAAGCATGGTAGGAACTTTAGAATTTTTCCTACAACATTCTAACATGAAATAGCATTCCTAAAATATGATGGGAAATTTTAGGAAGCATACTACAACATTTTAAGCATAAAAAAATAATGGGTAATCTTAGAAAGAAACCTACAACATATATGTCATTCCTACATATGATAGGCAATTTTAGAATTACTCCTCCAACATTCTAAACATCATTAAGTATGCTAGATATTTTTAGAGTGAATAATGCATGATAGGATATTTTTAGAAATAATCCTACAACATTCTAAACATAAAGCATGATGGGATATTTTTATAAAACATCCTACAACATTCTAAACATAAAGCACGATAGGATAATTTTATAAAACATCCTACAACATTCTAAACATAAAGCATGATAGGATAATTTTATAAAACATCCTACAACATTCTAACCATAAAGCATGATAGGATATTTTTATAAAACATCCTACAACATTCTAAATATAAAGCATGATAGGATATTTGTAGAAATAATCCTACAACATTCTAAACATAAAGCATGATAGGATATTTTTATAAAATTTCCTACAACTATCTAAGCATAAAACATGAAGGGATATTTTTAGAAGATATCCTATAATTAACTAAGCATGAAAACATGGTAGGATATTTTTTTAGAAGAAATCCTACAACTAACTAAGCATGAAACATGGTAGGATATTTTTTAGGAGTCATCCTACAACTAATTAAGCATGAAAATATGGTAGGATATTTTTAGAAGTCATCCTACAACTAACTAAGCATGAAAACATGGTAGGATATTTTTAGAAAAAGTCCTACAACATTCTAAGCATATCTAAATTATGCTAATATAATCTTAGTATGGTATCTACTTTATGAACACAAAATAAACATCTACAATCATCTACTACTATTACTACTCCATTTTAATCAAAAGCACAACATACAACTATCTACCATTACTACTACTTTATTTTAGTCAAGAACATAACACCCAACTATCTACTACTACTACTACTTCATTCTTATCAAAATCACAACATACAACTATCTATTACTACTACTACTTTATGGACATAAACATCTATACTACTTACTACCACTTCTTCCTTTAATCAACATACTACTACTTTATATCAACCATACTACTACTTTATTTAATCAACCATACTACTACTACCTTATTAATCAACATACATGCTATTACTACCTCATTTAATCACATACTACTACTTTATATTTTAGCATGCTACTACTTAGTTGCTTACTAGTCTTTATTATTACTAGTGATAAAAGAAAAGATCATTTTTATTTTATTTTACTTTACAACTAGTAAATATGAAAGAAAAGATCTCTTTTTATTATTTCTACAACTAGTGATTAAAAAGAAAAGATCTTTTTAATATTTCTACAACTAGTGATTAAAAGAGAAGATCTTTTTAATAGCTATAAAATCCTCACAATTAGTTTAGGAAACTAATCCCTGATTCCTGGTGAGAGGGTAACTGCAAATCAGGCCCGTTGATTTAGTCAAATCAGTGACCCTGATTTCCTCTCGCTGGTGCGGGTCTGTATTGGGTCGGGACCCGTACCCAGTTGGGATGGATCCGTTTGTGGGTTATTGGATCTGTGAGAAGGAGACCCAATACCCGTTTCGGACCCATTTGTATGTGAAATTACCGTTTTACCCCTGAGCTTCAAGATTCGTGCCCAATCTGGACGGTTCCGATTTAACCCCATTTTTAGCCATATCACGAGCCCCCCACTCCTAAAGACTGAGTGTGATCAGCCTTTGAGGAGTAGTTTAACTGTTTTAGTGGCTAGTGGAGTTGTATCGGAGTCCGAATGGAGGGTTTTGAATCTCGAAGGGGGTAGTGAGGTGATTTTTGAAGCCGTGAGCTGTTCTGAAGCCTTGTTGAGTATTTGACGGTTTTTATCTATTTTTTCGGATTATTTATTTAATTTTGCGATGTGTTAACTAATTGTTCGGGGGCCTTAACAGTACATTCTAGGCAATAATTATTCGTTCGGGGGCTCAAAAAATATTCCCCTGAATTTTTAATTATCTTCTAGAATTTTTGGTTAATTTTTCAGAATTTTTAGCAATTTTTTCACAATTTTTAAATAAATAAAACGATTTAAATAAATAAAAACTGGTTTTTAATACCTATTTATGGCGTGGCTCGATCTGGACCGTTGATCTTGGGCGAGCGCGAATTTCTGAGAGATCTGACGGTTGTAGTCGCTCGGCAGTCATTTTCTCGCTTTTGACGCTCGGATGGGAATTTGCACGGTTGGCTGACCGGAGGTGTAAGGGTTCGGCCGTCCGAGCGACGTGGTGCATTCTGAGCCGTTGGATGGTGGCGCGAATCTCGAGACGGGCGCATTTCCCAAGAAAACGCTATCTTGTCGTTTAGTGCACGTGGCATGATCTGGACCGTTCATCATTGGAAGCACGAATTTCTGGAAGATCCAACGGTCGTGATCATTCGGCTGCTTTTTTCTCCGTTTTGACGCTCAGATGGGCACTTGCTCGGTTGGCCGACCGGG
The DNA here is from genome assembly GCA_017893485.1 of Hemerocallis citrina. NCBI lineage: Eukaryota > Viridiplantae > Streptophyta > Magnoliopsida > Asparagales > Asphodelaceae > Hemerocallis > Hemerocallis citrina. The sequence continues at coordinate 444,048,781 of CM030358.1, read as the reverse complement.
GGTCTGAGAGTTCGGTTGTCCGAACGACGTGGCGCAATCTGAGCCGTCGGATGGTGGCGCGAATCTCTAGACAGGCTCCGTTCCCAAGAAAATGCTATCTTGTCGTTTAGCGTCGATGGCAAGATCTAGGCCGTCTGATCGAGATCTTACACGAATGTTGAGGAGAAAGTGAGTTTTCTCCGTTTTGACGCTCGGATGGGCACTTGCTCGGTTAGCCGACCGGATGTCTAAGGGTTCGGCAATCCGAGCGTGGTAGCGCGATCCGGGCCGTTGAATGGCGGAACGAATCTCGAGACGGTTCAGTTCCCAAGAGCGTTAATGGCGCCCCAGAAATTTTGCAGCGTTCCAACTTTTCGGGATCATTAAGAATGGCACCCTCCAATTAATGCGTGGCGTTTCAGCTCCCGAGGGTCATAATGGCTGGTTTCTTGGAGGGGAGGTTATAAATACCCCACTCCCCTTGTAGTTTCAGTCACAACAATGTTGAGTTTTAGCCATCAGAGGTGTCTGCCTTAGGTGGTTGCTCTTCGGCCATGGTCTCCTCCTGATTTTGACGGCCCCGATGCGGATGTCAGGGTCGGGGGAGATTAGAGCAGAAGAGGTGACGACCGGAGTCAAGGCGGATGCCTGTCTTCTTTTGAAAAATCCTAACCCTGAGGTCATCGGATGGGTGGTCACTCTTCGGCCGTGATCTTCTCCCGATTCTGACGTTCCCGATGCGGATGTCAGGGTCGGAGGAGATCAGGGCAGAAGGGGTGATGACCGGAGTCCGGACCCTGGGTACAAGGTGCTTCGGAAGGATGGGTGGTCATCCTTCCGCCGTTATCTTCTCCTGATTCTGACGGCCCCGACGTAGGTGTTAGGGTCAGGGGAGATGAGGGCAGAAGAGTTGACGACCGAAGTCCGGACCCGGGGGGTGAGCTGCTTCGGAAGGATGGGTGGTCATTCTTCTGCCATGATCTTCTCCTGACTCTGACGGCCCCGATGTGGGTTTCAGGGTCAGGGGAGATTAGGGCAGAAGAGGTGACGACCGAAGTCCGGACCCGGGGGATGAGTTGCTTCGGAAGGATGGGTCTCCTCCGATCTCTGTCTTCCTTCCGGGCTGACGGCTTCTGATGGTTGTCAGCCCGAAGGAGCTAGAGATGGGAGGTGTGCCGATCCACTTTCTGGCCGAGCCCCGCACGACGGTGGTTTTTCTCCAACCCTTGAACGATTCGTGGTTTCGGCTCCGAGGTCGTAGGCTTCGAGTTGCTCACGGGTGAGAGGGGGACCGACCGAGACCTGGGGCCCGGGAGGGCTCGCCGAGGACTGTGCCTTAAAACTTTTAATCCAAATTTTCTCTGGCTTCTTCAGACAAAGGCGGAGCGTCTGGGTCCGAAGTGCTTCGTCCGGGCGATGTGGCGCGATCTGAACCGTTGGATGGTGGCACGAATCTCGAGACGGACCCAGTTCCCAAGAAAATGCTATCTTGTCGTTTAGCGTTGCTGGCAAGATCTGAGCCGTCTGATCGAGATCTTACAAGAAAGTTGAGGAGAAAGTGAATTTTCTCCATTTTGACGCTCGGATGGGCACTTGTTCGGTTAGCCGACCGGGCCCTCTGATGTTGGGATCGGATCGCACGTCGCTCGGATTTTGATCCGGTGTGTACCGAGCTACTTGATTTGCATCGAAACGTTTTGTCTCTTTACCAACAGTCTCTGCTCGGTCACAAAGTCGTTTGGGCTTTTGGAACGTTTCAAGAGCAGGCCAAAAGTCGCGCCCTTACGTTAGGAAGCCCAAGTGGCTTTTTCTTTTACTATAAATCTTCACTCCCCCACCCCAAATCTCATTATTCACTTTCACACACTCTTTCAAGTTTTTACTTTTCACCATCGAAGTTTTTAGCTCCCGGGTGGTGCTGCTAGCTGTCGCGACAGGCGTTTCTTTGCTCCGGCGAACTTTTTCGACCGTAACAGTCACTTCAAGGTCATTCTCTCTCCTTTCTCTTTAGAAAAGAAAATAGTTAAGATTACTTCCTCGGATGAGACCCTCGCCTCGGAACAAGTCGTTAACCGAGCGGGTAAAGGAAAGGAGGTGGTAGAGCCGACCGAGCAGACCGTTGTCCGGCCGAGCAAGAGTGGTGAGGTCGCCGAGCCACCCCAGGAGGTTGTGGCGACGTCCCAGAAGGGTAAGGGAGTGGTCACGATCATTGAGCAGCCGAAGACGGCAGGGGAGTTCGGTCGGCAGCCTATCGTTCTGTCGAGCGTGGGGGCGTTCGGAGCTACTCCGAAGAGATGTTGGAGAAGGTGACCCAGGGCACTGCCAAGTCGGTAGAGGAGAATGAGATGAGAGATTTGTCCGAGGTGGACCAGATCATTTCGTCTCTTATGGAGGCTGATCTGCATCGGATCCGAACCGGGTTTCAGATCCCGTCCGAGTTCGGGCTACTTCTTCCTGGACCGGGATTCCGAGCCTGCACATCATCTTCGGCTGACGCGTGCGTATTTCCCCTCGACTCCTTGGCCGCCGGGCTCCGTTTTCCGCTTCATCCATTCATCGTCGAGGTTCTTAATTGGTACGGTTTGTGCCCTGCCCAGCTGATGCCGAACACCTGGAGGCACGTCTTGGCATTTGTTCTTCAGTGCCAAGAGATCGGTGCCGAGCCAAGCATTTTCTCCTTCAGAGCCTCTATCGCCCTTTCTAGCCGAACAGGAACGAACAGAGGTTCTACCTTTCGCCACGGACGGGTGTGAAGTTGATCAAGAACCCGGACTCGATCAAACACTGGAAGGAGAAGTATTTCATTGTCCGAGCTCCCGCACCCTGGGCAATTCCGATAGCTTGGTCGAGGGACGGCCTGCCCAAGCGGGCGAAGAAGGAGCTGGTGCTGAGTGACGAGGAGACGAAAGTCCTCAAGAAACTCCTCGGCCTTCCGACGCTAAGTTGGAAAGACATTACCGAGGAGGCTTTGTTCCGAGGGGGTCTCAGTCCGATCGACCACAGTATGCTTCTGGTATTTTTACTTGTTGCTTGAAGTTCATGAAAATTTTTCTAAGTTTTTTCATTCGGTTTGTGCAGAGACGATGAAGATGGACTATAGGGCGTTGATGGTGAAGGCCAAGGCGGCTAGGGAGCAGGAGACGAGAAAGAAAAGACCCTCGACAGGGCCTCAGGGGGGCCGAGTGCCGAAGATACCTTCGGTCCCGAAGACCGCCGACCTGCAGGGGGTCGTCGTTCCGGAGGCCGGTCCCGAGCAGGAGAAGGTCGCGGCCTCCGATCCTCCTATTTCGGATGCACCGGCTCCAATGGCGAAGGGAGAAGCTCCCAGCTCGTCGAGCGGCGCGTTCGACGTGAGCAAGGTGTTATCCCTCCAAGTTCCGCCCCTCACTACCGATGCGGAGAAGATTCTGACCAAGGGGCACAAGAAGATCTTCGTCCCCGACTGGCAAGTGATGAAAGTCGATGGTTTTTTGGGCGACGGCAACATTTGTATGCAGGCGGTGAAGCACCTGCCGACCCCGAAGGACCGAGCGGCCCTTAAGTCCGGAGAGGTCGGGAACGCCACAATGCAGATTGCTCGGAACACAATGTCGGTAAGTGGGCCGATCACTCTTTTCTTCTTGGAGCACTTTTTCCGAAATTTTCTAAGTTTCTAGGTTCGGACCTTAACGACTTATTCTCTTTTCAGACTCTCTGCCACTTCAACTTCTTGCTCGAAGAGTTTGCGAGCAAAGAACGAGAGCTGACGACGCAGTACGACCGAGAGAGGTCGGAGCGTGCCAAAGCCGTGAAGCTGCTCGATGCTGAGCAACTCCTCTCGGCGAAGCGCAGTGCCGAGGTGGCAGGGCTGCAGGCGAAGCTGGCCGACGCCATTCAGTAGTCGAAGGACGAGGCCGCCAAGCTCGAGGCTTCGGAGAAGGAGAACGCCGAGCTGAAGGAAGAATTGGCCAAGGCTCGGTCAGAGGCGGAGAGAGCTCGAAAGAAGACCGAGAAGATTATGGCCAGGCATCGATCGAAGGTGGCGAAGGTGAAGAGGGCTGTCCAGGACGAGGCCGAGCAGCACATGTTTAAGAACATGGAGGATGCGTACGGCCGAGCCTTGCTTCATATCGCCGCTCGGAACCTGGGGTTCGACACCTCCACCTACCACTTCTACGACCCTGTGGAGGGGGAGGAGGAGCTTCCTTCGGTAATGCCCGGCCCCGAGGGACAGTCTGGCGACGTCGAGGGCCCGGGCGAGACAGAGGCCGAGGACGAGGAGGAGGACAGCTCTGAGGAGGAGAGCGAGGGCGAGGACGAGGACGAGGACGAGGGCAAGGACAAGGCCGAGGGGTCGACAGACCCGAGCGACAAAAAGGTCGACCCCTGACTTGGTTGCGTCTTTTAGTCTTTTGCTTTTTTTTTGTAAGCCTAACTGCGGACTGGCCACTGCTTTTGTAATGCTTTTTGAGTTTTGAATGAAAACACTTTTTACTTGGCCAAAGATTTCTCCAAGTGTTTGACCTCGGATTTTGTGTTCGACTAGTCGCCAAATTTCTCCAAGTGTTGGGCATCGGATTTATCTTTGTTTTTCAGGTGAAGTTTGGTCCAATCACGGAGGTTTCCTACCTTCGTAGGGAGCTGAAAGCAACGAAGCGAGATCTTTCTTGTAGCCGAGAGAGGCAGTTTTATATGCTCCTGAAGCTGGAGGAGATAAAAGCAGCAGCGAGGGAGTATTGTCATGAGCTGAAGCAACTACGGAAGCAACCCCAAGCTTCTCGTCTCGAAGGTGAGACAGAGCAACTTCGTAGGGAGCTTTCTGTTGTCGAACAGAAGAACAGCAAACTCTTGGCCGAGATCCGTCACTTGGAGGTAACGGAGAAAGAACATTTGGCGAAAGAAGGAAAGTTAGCCTTTGAGTTAGAGAAGTTGTCATCCGAATGCCAAAAGCTGTTGGTCGAGGTCGACAAGCTCAGGAGGATCACGATAGACAGGGGGATCGAGGTCACCCATTATCGACGACTCGCGACCGATAGCACCAACGTCTCGGGGTCTTCAAGACCTACTCATTTGAAGGTGTCGGCGAAGGACGATGCTCTGAGAGATAGGATTATCGAGTTGGAGGAGGAGGTCGCATCGCTTAAGCCTCTGCCTGAGAGGGCCAACGTTCGTAGTACGTCGTGCACTCACGAAGAGAGCGAGAGAGGGATTACCTTCTACGAACTAGCGACTCGTTTGCCCGCGGAGAGGCGGAGTCCTGCTGACGCTCAGAGTAGTGTAGCTGTCTCGTCTAGCGGTGCCTCGATCGGCGCCACAGTTGGAGTTAGCGGCGAAGGGGGGTCACGCTTCGCTGGTTTGGAATCGAGTTCGGAGGTTAGGCGTCGCCGCCCCTTCGTTTCCTTGAACCGAAGCGTACCCCTTCCGAAGGCACTAAACTAGTTGTCTTGTGGTCCTTTAAGCTATTGTAAAACTCTGTTGTAGTGTCTGTCTTGTTGCATGTAGAGTTACTTTATTTGAATAAAAGCCTGAAAGTTCGTTTTGAAAAAGTGTTGGACTTCAGCGATGTTTGAAATTTTGTTGTTCGTCTCTTCCTCTTTTCAGCTCGTGGCGGTAGCTCAAGACGCCGACCCCAATCGCAAGGATGACCGAGCTCGAACCGAGGCCGGCTCGGGGGTGACGAGGTTGCGCTCGGCGAAATACCGAGAGCGGCTCTATGAGGTCGAGCTGGGATTGCGCCGAGCTGAAAACGAGCGGGGCCACCTTCAGCTCATCCTAGGTCAGCAAGACGTCGAGGTCAGGCGTATGGAGAGCAGGATCGCCGAGATAACCCCCACAGGAGAGGATGAAGATTCGCCGACCGCCTTTAGCAACGCCCTTCGGATCCAGTGCATTCGGCACAATTTGTCAAAAATAATAGCCAAAAGGGACAATCTGCTCACTGAGATCTGTCACCTGCAGACTGTAGAGGCGGAGCTTCGGACGGAGGAAGGGGAACTATCGGCCGAGGTTGCCAAACTGACGACCGAACGGGACGTTGATGATTTCTCTTTTTCAAAAACCAAGTGTAGTGGGTCGGCATTGTAACTTTTGTTCTTAGAGGCTTTGTAACCTTGTTGTATGGAAGAGTTGCTTTGTACTGTATCCCGATTATTAATAACATCTCTTTCTCGAACTAGCACGTCTTTTGTAGCCTCGTGTAGTCGTTTCGTTTGTGACTGTGTTCATCGTGCCGAGGAACCTGAGCCGGCCCCTCTTTCGTTCGCGGTTCGGCACCGTAGCGCGGCCTGAGCCATTGGATTTTGGCACGAATATAGAGGCGGCTCGGTTACCAAGAAAACTTCATCTTGTCGTCTAGCGATACTGGCAAGATCTGGGCCATTGGATGATGGCACGAATCTCGAGACGGCTCAGTTCCCAAGAAAATGCTATCTTGTCGTCTAGTGATGCTGGCAAGATCTGGGCCGTCTGATCAGGATCTTACACGAATGTTGAGGGAAAAGTGATTTTTCTCCGTTTTTTGGCTCGGATGGGCACTTGCTCGGTTAACCGACCGGAGGTCTATGAGCTCGGCTGTTCGAGCGACGTGGCGAGCTCCGAGCTTACCTCTCGCTTGTTCGCGGTTCGGAGATACAAGCGTTCGACCAGAAGTGCCGAGCGGCCCATCAGTTTCTTCTCACGAAGTTGCGAGAAGAGTCGAGCCTTACCCAGTGGTGGGTTTGCCGATCATCGTGGGAGTTCGACGGTCGTGGGAGTAGTTCCGAATAGCGACCCACTCCTAGCCCGCTGAGAAGCGAGCTTGCGGAGTAGAATCGAGCCAAGTGTTGGACTCCGGAACCATCGTTAGAGGTCAACGGTCGTGGGAGCAATTCCGAATGGCGACCCACTCCTAGCCCGCAGAGAAGCGAGCTTGCGAAGTAGAATCGAACCAAGTGTTGGACTCCGGAACCATCGTTAGAGGTCAACGGTCATGGGAGCAATTCCGAATGGCGACCCACTCCTAGCCCGCTGAGAAGCGAGCTTGCGAAGTAGAATCGAACCAAGTGTTGGACTCCGGAACCATCGTTAGAGGTCAACGGTCGTAGGAGCAATTCCGAATGGCGACCCACTCCTAGCCCGCTGAGAAGCGAGCTTGCGGAGTAGAATCGAACCAAGTGTTGGACTCCGGAACCATCGCTAGAGGTCAACGGTCGTGGGAGCAATTCCGAATGGCGACCCACTCCTAGCCCGCTGAGAAGCGAGCTTGCGGAGTAGAATCGAACCAAGTGTTGGACTCCGGAACCATCGTTAGAGGTCAACGGTCGTGGAAGCAATTCCGAATGGCGACCCACTCCTAGCCCGCTGAGAAGCAAGCTGGCGGAGTAGAATCGAACCTGGTATTGGACTCCGGACCATTGGTTGAATAAAGAATAAAGGCTGAGAGACACAAGCAATTTTATAAGTATGAAAAAGGATTCTTTATTGATAATTGACGGCGAGCCATTTTTACATATGACAACTTAAGAGAGGAATTACAAGTAAGAGGAGTGGAACGGTTCGACACCCTGTGATACTCAGAGAGGCGCCGGGGTGCTTTCTTGGTATTTTAGAAGGTGGTCGGCGTTCCAGGTCCTCGGAATCTCTCTGCCCTCGAGGTCTTCCAGACGATAAGCTCCGGGTCGAACTACCCTTGTGATCTTGGAAGGTCCCTCCCAATTCGGGGCCAGTTTGCTCTTCTGACTAGGGAAGGAGATGGTTAGTTTTCTGAGGACCAAATCCCCCTCCTTGAGATCGGTGGGTCGGACTCTCTTGTTGTACGCCAATTCGATCCTCCTCCGATAGTTCTGTTGGCGGATCGACGCTCTCTCCCTCAGTTCGTCCACCAAGTCTAAGTTCGCCCGGAGGTCTCTGGCGTTCTGTTCCTCGTTATAGGCTGCAAAACGAGGAGAAGGTATTCCGACTTCGAGAGGGATCACTGCCTCGGACCCATAAGTGAGGTTAAACGGGGACTCTCCTGTGGGGGTCCGTTTGCTGGTGCGGTAGTTCCATAGAACGTTGGGGAGTTGGTCGACCCATAAGCCTTTAGAACACTTGTCCAGTCTCTTCTTAATACCGGAGAGGATCTGCCGGTTAGCGTTCTCGGTCTGGCCATTCGACTGCGAATGAGAGACGGAGAAGAAACGTTGCTGAATGGCAAGGTCTTTACATAAAGCTCGGAGCTCGGACCCAATGAATTGGGTTCCGTTGTCCGTTATCAGGACTCGGGGGACACCGAATCGGCAGATGATGTTCTTCCAAAAGAACTGAAGCACCTTCTTCTCGGTGATAGTGGCTAACGGCTCGACCTCGATCCACTTCGAAAAGTAGTCTATGGCTACGACCAAGAACTTGAACTGGCCCGGAGCTGGAGGGAATGGCCCTAGTAAATCCATCCCCCACATTGCGAAGGGGATAGGACTTGATAGGGAGGCGAGGTTAGCTTGGAGGAGACGACGAATGTTGGAATGTCTCTGACAAGAAGCACATTGCTGAACGTGTCACTCGTCATCTTGGAGGAGAGTTGGCCAGAAGTATCCGTAATTCAAAGCCTTCCGAGCTAAGGACCTCGACCCTGAATGTGCTCCGCCGATGCCTTCGTGGAGCTCTTGTAAGGCATACTCGGCTTGTTCCGGGGAGAGGCATCTCAGGTAAGGTCGGCCGTCTATCTGCGAGAAGGAGCGCTTGTACAAGATCCACTCGACCAGGACGTACCGCTCAGCCCTGGTTCTTACTCGGCGCGCTTCCTTGGGATCCTCGGGGAGGAGTCCGTCCCTTAGGAATTCCACCAACGGTTTCATCCAGCTATCTTGCAGCAGGACTGGCAGCGACTCCACTGAATCGGAGGTTTCGTCTTCGATGCTTGGTTTTAAGAGGACCTCGATCAAGACGATCTGCTCTAGACCCTGGGAGGAGGAGGCTAGCTTAGAGAGGGCGTCGGCCTGGGAATTCTCCTCTCGGGGATCCGCTGGATGAGCGATTCTTCGAACTGGGCCATGAGAGTTTGGACTTTAGCGAGATATTTCACCATCCGGTCGTCTCGCGCCTCGTACTCGCCCAATACTTGGTTTACCACCAATTGAGATTCACTGAAGATTCGGAGGTGCCGTGCCCCCGCTCTTCGGGCCATTCCGAGACCGGCTATTAATGCCTCATACTCCGCTTCGTTGTTAAAAGCCTTGAACATGATGCTGAGGGAGTATTGCAGAACAAAGTCATCCGTGCCTGCCAGAATGACTCCGGCCCCACTTCCCTCATTGCAAGAAGAACCGTCTACGAAGACCGTCCAGATGGGTGGCCCGTTCTCTGCTCGGCTGATTTCGGGGATTGTGCTCTCGACGATGAATTCTGCTAAGGCCTGAGCCTTTATCGCGGTTCGAGGCTGGTAGGAGATGTCGTGTTGGCTCAGCTCGATGGACCACTTCATGAGCCGAACGGAGGTCTCCGGCTTGTGGAGTATCTGCTTCAGCGGCTATTCAGTAAGGACCACAACCGAGTGGGACTGAAAGTATGGGCAGAGCTTCCTTGCCGCCATAATCAGGGCGTAGGCCATCTTTTCTATCTTTGGGTAGCGGAGCTCGGCGTCCCGGAGCACCTTGCTCACATAGTAGATGAGCCTCTGAGCCCGGTCTTCTTCCCTCACCAGAACAGCACTTAGGGTCTGCTCGGAATCAGCTAAGTAGATGAAGAAGGTTTCTCCTGGAACTGGCTTGCTAAGTAGGGGAGGGTTGACCAAGTAGGCCTTCAGCTGGTCGAACGACTGCTGCTGCTGTTCGCCCCACTCGAAACCCTTGGCCCCCCTGAGAGCCTTGAAGAAGGGGAGGCACTTTTCCCCAGACTTCGAAAGGAATTGCCTTATAGCGGTGAGGCGACCCGTAAGCCTTTGAACTTCCTTGACGTTCCGAGGTGGGGCCATGTCCAGTATGGCCTTAATTTTTTCAGGATTTGCTTCGATTCCTCTCTGGCTGACCATGAAGCCGAGGAATTTTCCAGACGAGACCCCGAATGCACACTTGTTCGGATTAAGCCTCATGTTGTGCCTTCTCAGTACGCCGAACGCCTCCTGTAGGTCGGCCACATGGTCGGTACCTCGGACGCTTTTCACGAGCATGTCATCGACGTATACTTCCATGTTGCGGCCTATCTGGCTCTGGAAGACTTTATTGACGAGGCGCTGGTAGGTGGCTCCAGCGTTCTTCAATCCGAACGACATAACTCTATAACAGTAGAGGCCCTGGTCGGTAATGAAGGAGGTCTTCGGGATGTCCGGAGGGAACATTCGGATCTGGTTGTAGCCGGAGAAGGCGTCCATGAAGCTGAGGAGCTCATGGCCTGAGGTGGCATCGATGAGTGTGTCAATATTTGGGAGAGGGAACGGATCCTTCGGACATGCCTTATTCAAGTCCGTGAAGTCGATGCATATCCTCCAGGAACCATTGGACTTCTTAACCATGACGAATTGGATAGCCACTCGGGGTAGTTCACCTCCTGTATGAATCGAGCTTTTAGTAGCTTGTCCACCTCCTCCTTGATGGCTTGTTGTCGCTCGGGCGCGAATTTACGCCTCTTCCGCTGAACTGGTTTGCACCCTGCTCAACACTGAGGCGGTGCACCAAAAGCTCCTCGAAAATCCCGGGCATATCCGCGGCGGACCAAGCAAATAGGTCGCGGTTCTCCCGGATGCACTGCACCAAGTCGGAACATAGGGCAGTGGGCAGGGACTTGATGATGAGGAACTTTCGACTCGGGTCCTCGTCCGAGAAGAGCACTTCTTCCAATTCGTCCGCCGGCTCGGACGTGGGTCGGACGTTAGGCTCGGGGATCTCTAAAGTCTCGAGGAAGAGCACCGGACCCCCGGTGGAAGTCATATAGCATTTCCGAGCCGTCTCTTGGCTGCCCTTGACCTCCCCCACTCCCGCCCGGGTGGGGAATTTCATCTTCAGGTGGTAGGCCGAAGGGACGGCCTCCAGGGCAGCTAGGCCAGGTCGGCCCAGGATGACATTGTATGCAGCCGGGACGTCGACGACCATAAAGTCCATTGGCTCTGTCCGGGTGGCAGGGGCCTTTCCAGCAGTTACGTCCAGGGTGATAACCCATTCGATAGTTACTGGGACCCCAATGAACCCGTGGAGTGTGTAGTCAGCCGGTTTGAGGCGATCCCGGGATAGTTGCAGCCCTCGGAAGGCCAAGAGGAAGAGGATGTTCACGGAGCTCCCGTTGTCTACCAGGATCCTTTGCACTTTGAAGTTCGCCATGCGGAGGTCGATAACAAGTGCATCGCAGTGGGGAGTCCGGACCCCCTCGAGATCTTCATTAGAGAAAGTGATTGGGATGCTGAGGCCTTTGGGAGGAGGGGCACCGTGAACTGAGTTGACCTCTCGGACGAAGGCCTTCCGAGAGGAGTTGGAAGAGCCGCCCATGGGGCCCCCGTGGATAAGGTGCAGAACCCTTTCTTCCTCGAACTCGGGGGTTTCATCGCGTCGCTCAGAGCGCTTGTTAGCCCCCAGGCGGAGGAGTGGAGCGATCGGTCCGATCCTGTGTTCTGACGAACTTGGCCAACTGCCCCTTTGGATGAGAGCCTCTATCTCATTCTTCAGGGCCCGACAATCATTCGTGTCGTGCCCGTAGTCCCTGTGGTAGCGGCACCATTTCTCCTTGTTCCTCCTCTTGGCTGGGGTGTTCATCCTCGGAGCGGGGGGTATAACCCCCTCCTTCTCCACTTCCAGCAGGATGGTGGAGACATTGGTGGTGAGAGGAGTGAACTTCTCGAACCTGGGGGGAGGACGGCGCTGACCGCTATTGTCCTTCTGTAGCTTCTTGGACCCTTCCTCCTCGGTCGTCTTCCTCTTCGATACGGAGGCGGGTCCTCTGAAACCCGGGAAGCCCTCGGCTTCCTCCGCCCGAATATATTTCTCGCATCTGAGGAGGAGGTCGGCGAAGTTGTGCGGGGGCTTTTTGGCGAGGGACGACCGGAGGCTGGAGTTGTGGACGTTGGATTGGAAGACTACGGTCGCCACCGACTGGTCGAGGGAGGCGATGGACCTGACCTCCGCAGTAAATCTCCTCACATAGTCCCTCAACTTCTCTCCCCTCTCCTGTTGGAGGTGGAGTAGAGAGAGGCTGGTCTTCTCCGTTCGTCTACTATTCACAAAGTGAGTTATGAAGAGCATTTCGAACTGCTCGAACGAGAAGATGGAAGAAGGAGTGAGCCGGGAGTACCATTTCCGCGCCGAACCCTTGAGAGTGGCGGGGAAGGTCTTGCAAAGCATGGCGTCGGAAGCTTGGTGGATTAGCATCAAGGTCTTGAAACTCTCGACATGATCAACAGGGTCCGACTCCCTGAGTACGTTTCAAACTGCGGAGGCTTGAAACCCCTCGGGATGGGAGCATCCATGATAGTCCGAGAGAAGGGGGGTCTACTGGGACGGACGGTCCTTCCTCTCGAATCCTCTTCCTTGTCCATTCGACCGATGCGCCTCTCCATCTTGTGTAGATGACGGTAGAGGGCATCGTCCCTCCGGTGGTGGTCAAACGATCCCCTGGACTCGTCTTCATAGGAAGGGGAGCGGGGACTGCGGCGTCGATAGTCCTGTGATCGGCGAGGACTATGATGTTGTTGCTGGTGACTAGGAGCCGGGGGAGGACTTATGGATCGGTGGTGAGGACTTGGGACCCGTAGGGGTGTTGGAACCCTTTGGGCATTGGTGTTGTTGGGGCGAAGGTTGAGGGCCTGCAACACTGTTGCCTGGAATTGTTGGAACTCGGCACGAGTGATGGGTGCCTCATCGTTCCTCGGATGATGTCGATCAGCAGGGGAATGTGGCCTCCTTCTGCGATGCTCGGGAGATTCCCTTCGTCCTCTTCGGTCCGGAGACCTCCTGCCTTCTCGGCGATGAGGAGACCGCTCGCCTTGATGTTGGCGGGAGACTCCCTCTCGGGCCCGCTTCTCATCTAGGCGGTTGCGAAGGTCCTCATCCTTCTGCCGGTTGAGGACGGTGTTGCGGAGGTCGGAGGCTCGTGGATTATGGGAGGCCATGGAATCCGAGGAGGCATTGTGTACTGAGACATGGTCTAGGTGGAGAGGTTGCTTCTACCTCCGCTGGTTCTGACCAGCGGGACCATTAGGGGGTTGCTGGTTCGGAAGAGGGGGCTAGCCCTGCTGGAAGTGGTCTTGGACCGGGGGAGGAAGTTGTTCGGGCTGCAGAGCAGGATGCCTGGGGACTTCCTCTTGTTGCTGATCAGTTGGGTTGGGCCCACGGTTGGACCCCCTGGATCTGACCTTTCTGGGAGGCATGGCTGGAGGAGAGCTAGTCGACGAGGAAGAGGCAGAGGCTATTCGTATGGTGTTCCCACAGACGGCGCCAATCTGTTACCGCTGATTCTGGTGTGGGGGTAAACAGATGAGATTTGTGAGTTCGCGGAAAAACCTGAATAGCAGATCCGAACCTGTTCGCCGGAGTTGGGCTGCTGACTCCCGCCGTTCACCTGCAAGGAAGTGCGATACACCGGGGTTGATCCCGGCGATGCACCCTCCGACGCTCTTGTCAGTAACCAGTGATGATTAAGAAAAGAACTTAAGTTGGGAAAAGAGTGATTAACCTGTAACAGTGGTAGGTGGGGGGTATTTATAGTCGCCATGGGGAGTTGATTAGGGATCTGATTTCCTGTGAAACCGTTAGGAGTAAAATCCTCACAATTAGTTTAGGAAACTAATCCCTGATTCCTGGTGAGAGGGTAACTGCAAATCAGGCCCGTTGATTTAGTCAAATCAGTGACCCTGATTTCCTCTTGCCGGTGCGGGTCTGTATTGGGTCGGGACCCGTACCCAGTTGGGGTGGATCCATTCGTGGGTTATTGGATCTGTGAGAAGGAGACCCAGTACCCATTTCGGACCCATTTGTATGTGAAATTACCGTTTTACCCCTGAGCTTCAAGATTCATGCCCAATCTGGACGGTTCCGATTTAACCCGATTTTTAGCCATATCAGAGATTATGAATGCTTTTTAGGAAACTTGTTCTTTTTTTAAAAACAAAAGCTTAAAACTTAAGAAAGTGCTTGGAACCTTTTCATGGTGATTCTTATGCTCTATTTATAGACAGGAATCATAGGAACGTTGAAGAACAGTTCCTAAAACTGAATTAAAACGGATAGAAATTATTTTGAATTTGAAAAAAAAAGTTTTGAAATCATAAAACTATCGAAACGACTTGAACAGTCGACTGGGTTGCCATATTAAGTCGACTGGCCAGAGTTTGAATGAGTTCAGACAGTTTCGTACTAGGACAGTCGACTGGTGCCAAATAGCGGTCGACTGGTACTTAATAGCTGAACTTATTCAAGCTTGTTTCGATCTTTTTAAGTTTGTAAAACACTCAATTATTAAAAAAAATATGTGTGAGTGTGTGTGTGACAAGGCTATTTACAGCATTCTTAGACTCAAAGAATAAAAAGTTACAATTGTTACAAGACACTTAATACAACAAATTTGAAGCACTTAACACAACACTTAATAAAAAGTTACAATTGTATGTGTGAGTGTGTGTGTGACAAGGCTATGTACAGCATTCTTTGACTAGAGCTTGAGCCAATGTCTTTATATCTTGAAACTTGCTTGATCAATGTGGCTTGAACTAAGTTCCTTGTGGCTTGATTAATTCTCTTTGAAAGCTTCATTGAATCAACTTTGCCTTTTGGTATTGCACCATGGTATTGATCTTGATACACCCTGCAATATATAAGTGATAGCACAACTTTGCATTATGTTGTAGTCATCAAAACCAAGAATCAACAGAATATAGTTTAACAACCTAAAGGTAGAATCTGAGTTCCTTGCCTCAATCATGTTGACTTGAGGTTTGGAAGCATTCTGGCCCTTGGAGGTCCTCAAACAGGTTCGGTCTTCTTAAATTAGCACTCCTTGGCAAAGTAATTAGTTCTACCACATACGTAGCAAAATTTCTTTTGGAATTTGGGCCCGTTAGAGGATTTTGGATTTCTACCTTAGTTATGGAAATAGTTGTTCCTAAAGTTCTTTTGAAATTCTTCTTGGGCTTGGGTTTGAATGGCTTCTTGGCTTAGCCATTAGGATTCTCAGTTAAGTTGACTCTAGAGTTTGGTTCTACTTTGTTATTCTGTCTATGTCTATCTTCTACCCTCACTTTAACTATGGCTTCTTGAAATGTAAGGTCAACTTGTTCATGTCTAAGTTTTCTTATAGAGGAGGACCAACTAAAAGGGAGTTTGCCAATAAGGAAAGAAACTTAATAATCATTTAAGAAAATATAACCTTTGGATTCTAGGAATCTAATATGGTTTTGGAACATGCACTTGATCATTAATAGGTTTATCATCCACTAATTTAAAGTCATTAAAGGAGGATGCACTAAATCTGTGGGTGGCAACACCATCTAACACATAGTCGACTTTGAGAGCGTCCCAAAGCTCTTTGGCCCAGGTGAAATCACTATAGTTGGCATACAAGTTATCAGATAGAGCACTAAGGATACGATGCAAGCAATGAATCTCTGTCTTTTGATTCTTTAGATTTGGTAGTCATTGTGGCTATGACTTTTTGAGACTCGGGGGTCTCAATCACATGATCGGGTTTAGCGGGAGCTTCTAGAGCGGATATGAGTCCTAGGGGGTCAACCAAAAAACTCATTTGTTTTTGCCAACGCTTAAAGTTAAGCCCCGAAAATTTCTCGAGTTTTTGCATAACAAGAATCATCCTTGAAGTCGGCAATGGAAGAAAAATTTACACAAAGCGAAGTCTGAGGTACAAATAAATTTCACAATCAATACAAAGCTAACAAACTTGTTTTTATTTTATTCAACAATAAGTATTATCTTTATAATCAAACTTGTAATAGTCAAGTTTCTATTATATAGTGTAGCATGTAGAAATTAGAGAAACATCAATTTGAAAAATCAAGTGATGAAAATCTCTGTCCAATAGGTGTTTATGAGTATAATCACTCCTAATTTAATAACAAAGATGTCAGCAATCACAAGAGCAACCAATTAATAATTACAAGTTCAGTTTGGATTTGTCAAAAATGAAAGGAGCAATATAGGACTAAACCATTTATCTTAACGATAAACTTATTGTTCAATATTTGAGTGAGCTAATAATATGGAAAGTATTAAAATACTAGAGTTACTATACACAACTAGATAAAGGTGATCAAGCAAAGCTATGTTTATATGGTCAAACAGAGAGTAAAACATGTATCTTAACGATAAACTTATTGTTCAATACTTGAGTGAGCTAATAATATGGAAAGTATTAAAATACTAGAGTTACTATACACAGCTAGATAAAGGTGATCAAGCAAAGCTATGTTTATATGGTCAAACAGAGAGTAAACAAATGGAACAAAGTATATGTTGTGCAATATAGACTATCTAAATAAATAGATAATCTGGACACAAATTAAAACCTCACAAGTGTACGAATCGTTTATAGTGACAAGCAAGGGTCGATCCCACAGAGATTGTAGAAATTAACTTACTAATCAACAAAACAGAAATAAGAATCTTGAAGAGTTGTTCTAAAAGAAATGACAAAATTAAAGCTAGATCAAGTAGTTCTGAATCACAAATATCTGTTAAGTAGTTGGGCTTTGATCTCTACCTATAGTCAATAATGCTAATTCACCTTCAATACTACTCTAATTACTCATGTTTGTTCTCTTTAAGGGCATGGTATCTACTCCTTAAAGTTAATGTTTTCCTAAGCCAAGAATTAGGCATGGTATCTACTCTAATTTGTTTCTTTCCTTAAGTATTTAGCATGGTATCTACTAAGTTGCACTTTAAGGAAAACATAGGAACAATGGAAACGAACAAATACTCGAAGTTCTAGAAATTGGTATCAGATCTAGATCCTTCAAGTTGACTAAACCAAGAATCCCTAAAGATTCCTGTGTTACAAGCTATGAGCACGAGATACGGGTCGTCTCCATGCTCATATAACAGATTCAGATTTATAATACGCAAACTTGATAAACTCAGGTTCTGCATGGCAGTCGACTGCTCTTAGAACTTCTGAACAAGTTTGATTATTATAAATCTATACCAATTCAATCAGGTTTAATCAATAAGTAATAGAATAGCATTGAGAAGAAAATAGCATTACATGACTACGGTTTCAATCTACCTAACTATGAAATTAGTTCCACATAGTAAGACTTTTATTGACTAACAGTTTCGAATACATGATTAAAATAAAAACTAAAAGAAGAAGAAATAAACTAATGTTGTTCGGCCAGAGAAGTCGACTGGCTGTCACTCAGTCGACTGGCTCGTTCCCTTCTGTGTGCTTGATCTCCTTCTTTCTTCGATGCTGATAGAATAATGCCTCTTGGTTGATAATTGATGATTCCGAGCTTCCGTGATACCCTCAACTTCTTATTTCAGCCTTTTTATAATTTCTTTTGCCCACATCTGCAGATTTCAATTCTATCTCTTTACACATTGAATTTAGATTGAGTCGATCTTCTCACTTGCCAACCCTGGTTCTCTATCTTCTGACTAATGAGGAGTTGTTATTCGCAGACAACCTGGGTTCGGATAGCTTAAACTTGCTTCGGATTTGGATGAGGATGAATCTTCCCTGTTCTTATCTTCTGACTCTGCTGAATGCAGTCGGCTGGTTTGGATGTAAGTCGATTGTGCCGAGTCATCTGTGGATTCATGATTCACCAGTCAAGTCGACTGGTGTTGGAGTAAGTCGACTGTGCCGAGACCCGTCAAGCTCTCTGTCCAGTCGCCTGTTGGAGGAATCAGTCGACTTATACTCTGCAGTTTCTGTATATCATCCTCAAAATCCTGAATCTGCTTCGTTTTGTTGTTTTAGGCCGTTTCCTATGGAAAAGAGAAAATAAGAGTAAAATACCACATATAGAGCATTTAAATGTCCAATTGCATTAAGATTATTGCTCCTAAATGTGAATATTATTGGGTTCATCAAATACCCCCAAACTTAGCTTTTGCTTGTCCTCAAGCAAAATTAAACTACCAGCATCTCTTGAACATCTCGACCCTTCCAACATTTACCTCAGAGAACTGGCTACATTAGGTGTCAAGGTTAGAATAAGCATTAAGATAGGTCTAAACAAGTTTTAATTCAAATGTTAATCACTTATTCACACGAATACTTAACTTGAATACAATTTATAGTATGGCCAATGCCTCTGCAACATAACCATGATTAAGTTTAGCAAGCTCAACTATATTTCAACTCCAAATTCTCACCATGGCATACACTCATAAAAAATATATATATATCTCTCATTGACATGGGACATTCAAGTTAGATCTCGTGACAATTTATCATTACTTGGGTGAAACCATATGCTTGATCTTGCTACTACATCTTCACACCATTGATTTGCACACTATTTGGATCAAAAGGTCTTATGTAGGTTGTAATGGGGCCTTGGGTGAGGGTTTAAACAATGAAGGGAAAAAGGAATACAAAATTTCTAAAGAATTAGTAGAGCAACTTGCTTTGTTCTAAGAGAGATGTTTTTTTTTTTTTTTTTTTTTTTTTACATCCTCCAAATTTTTAAAGGCCATATATCACAGGCCTATACTTTATTTCTACCAACACCTTTCCCCCATCCACAACTCAGCAATTTATAACTTTTCATTTTTTTTTCTTATGACAAATCCTCCATCTTTATATTTTCATCCCCTTCATTTTGACATACCACATCTCTTTTTCAATTCTTGCTCTACTAACTCAATAGATATGGGTAAGGTAACCTATTCATCTAGACTTGGTTAAGGATGATGTGTCTTACAAAAAGAAAGCTTTTATAGGCTTCAAAGGGGTAACTAGTGGATAATTTATGTTGGGTAGGCTATTTGTCTTTGGTGATAGAATCTTAGGTGCCTTAATCATTTCCAAGTTTTTATGCAAAAACCAAAAATAAGTTTCGAAAAGTAGCAAAAACAAGTTCTAGATCATCTCAAGAATGCAGTCAACTGAGATCTTCAAGTGTGTGACTCTCTCAAAAGAAATAAATAAGGCTCAAAAACTCACAATTTGTGTATTTAAGTTTACTCACAGTTGAACTTGCTATTCTCTTTCATAATTCGTTAAATTGACATAGCCAAATGAATGAAAGTTTCAAGTATGATCCATATGATAAGTTATTAACATTTTTAAAGATAAAGACCACACTTAATATTTGTTCTCCACTTTCTACCTATAGTAACTGAGCTCATTTCTCATCATTGTTGTTAGAAAAGACTCAACATCAAAAGACTCCAAACGTGAATAACTACCCCCAAACTTAAATGGAACATTGTCCTCAATGTTTGAAATAAAAATTTAAAATAGGCACATGTTACCATCTGGTTTGAAGGAATAAAAAAAAAATAATTAAGAAATAAAAAGAAATAAAGAGAAAGTGTAAGTACTCCCCTGAAAATTGGGTTGCCTCCCAATAAGCAATGCGTTTCCTGTCTTCAGCTAGACTTGATGAGTTCATGCAATGTATTGAATGGTTTGAAGATTCACATCTTCCTCTTGCGACTCAAGACTCATCTCAATATAAGGTTTCGCTCTATGTCCGTTCACCTTGAATGTTTGATTTTTCT
Organism: Hemerocallis citrina; assembly: GCA_017893485.1. Classification (NCBI taxonomy): domain Eukaryota; kingdom Viridiplantae; phylum Streptophyta; class Magnoliopsida; order Asparagales; family Asphodelaceae; genus Hemerocallis; species Hemerocallis citrina. The sequence continues at coordinate 444,029,201 of CM030358.1, read as the reverse complement.
CTTTGCTGTGAACCTCCAATGCTCCATGTGGGAAGACTTTGGTAACAATGTACGGGCCATACCATCGTGACATAAGCTTGCCTGGAAAAAGTCTCAATCTTGAGTTGTATATCAATACCTTCTGTCCTTCATAAAACTCCTTCCTTGCTAGCTGTTTATCATGGTATCTCTTGGTCCTTTCTTTGTACAACTTTGCATTTTCATATGCGTCGTGCCTCAATTCTTCAAGCTCGTTCAGTTGCAATCTTCTTTTGTCCCCTGCTTGTTTCATATCAAAATTGAACCTTTTAATGTCCCAATAAGCTTTGTGTTCCAACTCCACTGGCAGATGACAGGCTTTTCCAAAAACCAGACGGAATGGTGACATGCCGATGGGTGTCTTGTATGCTATTCTGTAGGCCCATAATGCATCATTCAAGTGTAGCGACCATTCCCTTCTCCTTGTATTTACTGTCTTTTCCAAAATGCTCTTGATCTCTCTGTTGCTAATCTCCACTTGCCCACTGGTTTGAGGATGATATGGTGTTCCCACTCTATGTGTAATCCCATATTTCTTCATCAAAGAAGCAAATGGAAAATTATTGAAGTGGCTCCCTCCATCACTAATTATTGCTCGTGGTGTACCGAACCTGGTGAAGATGTTTTCCTGCAAAAACTTGACAACAACTTTGTGATCATTAGTTTTTGAGGGGACAGTCTCGACCCATTTAGACACATAATCCACACCCATAATAATATATAAATAACCAAATGAGTTAGGAAAGGGACCCATGAAGTCGATTCCCCAAACATCAAAAAGCTCTATTACTTGGATGTTTTGTAGTGGCATTTGATTTCTAGAAGAGATGTTGCATGTCCTTTGGCATTTATCACAAGTCCTGCAAAAAGAAAAAGCATCTTTGAATACATTAGGCCAATAAAAACCAGATTGTAATACCTTAAGTGCTGTTCTTTTTGGTCCAAAGTGTCCTCCACATGCATATTGGTGGCAATGTTGTAGAATACTCATTTGCTCTTCTTCTGCCACACATCTTCTTATAATTTGATCAGGGCAAAATTTGAATAAGTAAGGATCATCCCAATAATAGTGCTTGCACATGGACACCAGTCTCTTTCTTTCTTGACTTGTCATACCTGGAGGAAAAACATGAGCAGTGAGATAATTTACAATATCTGCATACCATGGAAGTTGTATATTTATTTCAAATAAATTTTCATCTGGGAAATTTTCATTCAGTGGGGGCACAATTCTTTCTTCATCATGCAGTAATCTAGACAAGTGATCTGCCACAACATTGTCACTTCCTTTCTTGTCTCTTATCTCAAGGTCGAATTCTTGAAGCAACAGCATCCATCTGATCAACCTGGGCTTAGCATCCTTTTTAGCAAACAAATATCTCAAAGCAGCATGGTCAGTGAAAACAATGACTTTAGATCCAATCAAATATGATCTAAACTTCTCTACAGCAAAAATGACAGCTAAGATTTCTTTTTCAGTAGTGGAATAATTAAGCTGTGCATCATTTAAAGTTCGAGAAGCATAGTAAATAGCATGGGGTACCTTATTTATTCTCTGACCCAAAACAGCTCCTAAAGCATAATCACTTGCATCACACATAAGCTCGAAGGGATGGTTCCAATCTGGTGCCATGATGATAGGTGCAAAAATGAGAAGATTTTTCAATGTAATGAAAGCATTCGTGCACTCTTCTGTCCATGCAAACTCAACATCCTTAGCTAACAATTCACAAAGGGGTCTGGAGATTTTGGAGAAATCTTTTATAAATCTTCTATAGAACCCTGCATGTCCAAGAAAACTCCTTACACCCTTTACTGTAGTAGGAGGAGGTAGCTTTGATATGATGTCAATTTTTGCCTTATCCACCTCTATGCCCCTTTTTGACACCACATGTCTCAAGACAATACCTTGTTGTACCATAAAATGGCACTTTTTTCAATTCAGCACTAAATTGCATTCTTCACATCTCTTAAGTACAAGCTGCAAATGGTTAAGGCATTCATCAAAACAAGACCCAAAAACACTGAAATCATCCATAAATACCTCGATGAACCTTTCCACCATGTCTGAAAATATACTCATCATGCATCTCTGAAATGTAGCTGGTGCGTTGCACAATCCAAAGGGCATCCTCCTGTATGCAAAAGTACCAAAAGGACATGTAAAAGTGATTTTTTCTTGATCTTCTGGAGCAATAGCAATTTGATTATAGCCACTATAACCATCTAAAAAACAATAATGACTATATCCTGCTAATCTTTCTAACATTTGATCAATAAAAGGAAGAGGGAAGTGATCTTTCCTGATTTCGTTATTCAGCTTCCTGTAGTCAATGCGTACCCTCCATCCTGTGGTCATTCTTGTAGGGATAAGCTCATTCTCTTCATTCTTTACCACTGTGACTCCACTTTTCTTAGGCACTACATGTATAGGACTCACCCATTTGCTATCTGAGATAAGGTAGATGATGCTAACATCTAGTAGCTTCAAGACCTCTGTTCTTACCACTTCCTTCATGTGTGGATTAAGCCTTCTCTGTGCTTCCCTGCTAGGTTTTGCATTGTCTTCAAGAAGTATTTTATGCATGCATTTGGATGAACTTATTCCCTTGATGTCTGCAATTGTCCATCCTATTGCACCCTTGTGTTCTCGCAGTACCCTCAGCAGCTTATCTTCTTCTTGCACACTCAAGTTTGCAGCAACTATCACAGGTAGCGTCTGGTTCTCACCCAAATATGCATGCTTCAAGTGTTCAGGCAGCTGCTTAAGCTCCACGTCTGGTGTCCTGGTAGCAGAGGAAACAAAAGTGTTATCATACACAAGATTTTCAAATGCAGGTGCAAGCTTACCTGAATATGATTTTGGAGTTTCAAGGTAATGTACTGTCTCTGCAATCCTCCAGTCATCGTTTTCCTGTTCAACATGAGACAATGTTAGAGATTGTGTAATTGCAGCTTGTAGTGGTTCAATGCTATGTACCTGAAATGTTTGATCGACAATCTCCTGTACCACATAAATATTATAACATTCATGATCATCATGTGGTAATTTAAGTGCATCAAACATTTTAAATTCAACCTTTTCTCCATTTATTTTCATACTTATAGTACCCTTTTTAACACAAATTTTTATATCAGCTGTACTCATAAAGGGCCTACCTAGAATGATCGGTAAAGAAGATGGCATTGAAGAGTCTTCCATATCCAAAACAACAAAATCTGCAGGCAAAATGAAATCGTTTACCTGAACTAGGACATCTTCCAAAATACCTCTAGGTCTCCTGATGCTGCGATCATCCAACTGCAAAGTGATGGATGTTGGTTTGAGTTCCCCCAATCCTAGCTTTTCGTAAACAGAGTATGGAAGAAGGTTTATGCTTGCCCCTAAGTCTAGAAGTGCCTTTTCAAAGAAGTGCTCACCAACCCTGCAAGGAATGGTAAAACTACCTGGGTCCTTCAATTTGGGAGGTAATTTTCTTAACAATACGGTGCTCACTTCCTCTGTCAAAGCCACATCCTCCATAACCTGAAATGTTCTCTTGTGAGTACAGCATTCTTTCAAAAATTTGGCATAAGAAGGAATTTGTTTAATAGCATCAAGTAGGGGAATATTAATTTTTACCTTTCTGAGAGTTTCAAAGATATCAAATAAATGTTGTTCATTCTTTTGCTTGACTAACCTTTGAGGGAATGGTGGCAATACTACCCATTCTTTTTCACTTACCTTGTTGGAACCCAAAGCTTTTGATGGTTGTGTATCTGATTCGTCTGCGTGTGTTCCAACCTTGTTGTCAATTGTCTTACCACTTCTTAGGGTTGTCACTGATTTGAGCTGTTCTTGGCCTCTAGGGTTTTGTATAGTTTGTGATGGAAGTTCTCCTGCCTTTCTTTCACTCAACTCCTTCGCGATTTGACCGATTTGGGCTTCCAATTTCTGAATTGTCTGCCCTTGTTGGTTGCTTGTTTGATGTTGTTGTTGGAGCAATTGAAGAACGGTGGATTCAAAATCCAACTTCTTCTGTTCTTGAGTTGGCCGATCATACCCACTTCCCATCTGGTAATTTCGTGCATGTCCTTGCGAAGATTGAGTGCCTTGATTGTTGCTCCATGAGAGATTTGGATGGTTCCTCCACCCTGGGTTGTATGTGTTTGAGAAGGGATTGTTCTTTGGTGGAAATACTCCTTATCCCACATAGTTTGCATGCTCCTGATCTGTGAAAGAAGACATGAGACAAGTATCAGTCGTATGATCAAAATGAGAACAAATTGCACAAATTTCTTTTGTTTGATTTTTTACACTGCCCATCGTCGTCATTGCATTAACAAGCATATCAATTTTTTTGTTCATGTTTACCATTTCTAATTGTATGTTATTACTACTAGAAATTTTGTAAACTCCCTGTTTTTTCGAGATGCCCCTCCTTGTTGAGAATTGTTGTGAGTTCTCGCTGAGTTCTTCAAATAGCTCGATGGCCTCCTCACCACTCTTCCTCATCAAGATTCCATTGCAAGCTGAATCTACAATTGCTTTGTTAGTGTCATTTAAACCCTCATAAAATGCTTGTACCTGGTCATCTTTAGGCATGTTGTGCGTAGGGCACTTTAGAAGCTTGTTCTTGAAGTCCTTCCACGCTTCGAAGAATAAATCTCCATCTTTTTGTTGGAAGAGTTGAATCTCCCTTTTTAGTTGTTTGGTTTTCTGGGCTGGAAAGAATTCTTTCAAGAATTTTGTTGCCAATTGCTCCCATGATTGAATTGATCCTGGTTCCAACGAATTATACCACAGTTTAGCATTAAGTTTTAAAGAGAATGGAAACAAGATTAACCTGATTTGTTCAGGGGTAAGCCCTTGGACGCTTTGTGTTCTGCAAAGATCAAAGAAGTCTTGCAGATGAAGGTGAGGCTCCTCGTCTGGTTTGCCACTAAAGTGGGGAACCATGCTAAGTAATTGTGGAGATAGATGCATATTTTCTGTGACATTAGGTTGATAAGCAATGCAGGAAGGTTGCTCAATATTCTTATGCGTGAATTTATCCTGCATTGGTACTTGATTTGGTACTTCCTCAGCCATGTTGCTTGTGAATTGGGTCTCTGTGCAGTCGACTTGTTCCGTGCTCCAGTCGACTGGTTTGTTGCAGACAGCCGACCTAGCCTATGTAGAGTGCGTTCTGTTTCTGCGTCAATAGGTAGTAGCTCTAGACGAAGTGATCGTCTTCCGTGCATTCACCAAAATCCTGTAACCTAAAAGAAAAATATTTATTAATAAAAGAAAAGAAAAATGAAAAAGATTTTACTGATTTGTAAGTTAAAATACTAAACAATCCCCGGCAACGGTGCCAAAAACTTGTTGTGCAATCTAGACTATCTAAATAAATAGATAATCTGGACACAAATTAAAACCTCGCAAGTGTACGAATCGTTTATAGAAGCGTAGTGACAAGCAAGGGTCGATCCCACAGAGATTGTAGAAATTAACTTACTAATCAACAAAACAGAAATAAGAATCTTGAAGAGTTGTTCTAAAAGAAATGACAAAATTAAAGCTAGATCAAGTAGTTCTGAATCACAAATATCTGTTAAGTAGTTGGGCTTTGATCTCTACCTATAGTCAATAATGCTAATTCACCTTCAATACTACTCTAATTACTCATGTTTGTTCTCTTTAAGGGCATGGTATCTACTCCTTAAAGTTAATGTTTCCCTAAGCCAAGAATTAGGCATGGTATCTACTCTAATTTGTTTCTTTCCTTAAGTATTTAGCATGGTATCTACTAAGTTGCACTTTAAGGAAAACATAGGAACAATGGAAACGAACAAATACTCGAAGTTCTAGAAATTGGTATCAGATCTAGATCCTTCAAGTTGACTAAACCAAGAATCCCTAAAGATTCCTGTGTTACAAGCTATGAGCACGAGATACGGGTCGTCTCCATGCTCATATAACAGATTCAGATTTATAATACGCAAACTTGATAAACTCAGGTTCTGCATGGCAGTCGACTGCTCTTAGAACTTCTGAACAAGTTTGATTATTATAAATCTATACCAATTCAATCAGGTTTAATCAATAAGTAATAGAATAGCATTGAGAAGAAAATAGCATTACATGACTACGGTTTCAATCTACCTAACTATGAAATTAGTTCCACATAGTAAGACTTTTATTGACTAACAGTTTCGAATACATGATTAAAATAAAAACTAAAAGAAGAAGAAATAAACTGATGTTGTTCGGCCAGAGAAGTCGACTGGCTGTCACTCAGTCGACTGGCTCGTTCCCTTCTGTGTGCTTGATCTCCTTCTTTCTTCGATGCTGATAGAATAATGCCTCTTGGTTGATAATTGATGATTCCGAGCTTCCGTGATACCCTCAACTTCTTATTTCAGCCTTTTTATAATTTCTTTTGCCCACATCTGCAGATTTCAATTCTATCTCTTTACACATTGAATTTAGATTGAGTCGATCTTCTCACTTGCCAACCCTGGTTCTCTATCTTCTGACTAATGAGGAGTTGTTATTCGCAGACAACCTGGGTTCGGATAGCTTAAACTTGCTTCAGATTTGGATGAGGATGAATCTTCCCTGTTCTTATCTTCTGACTCTGCTGAATGCAGTCGGCTGGTTTGGATGTAAGTCGACTGTGTCGAGTCATCTGTGGATTCATGATTCACCAGTCAAGTCGACTAGTGTTGGAGTAAGTCGACTGTGCCGAGACCCGTCAAGCTCTCTGTCCAGTCGCCTGTTGGAGGAATCAGTCGACTTATACTCTGCAGTTTCTGTATATCATCCTCAAAATCCTGAATCTGCTTCATTTTGTTGTTTTAGGCCGTTTCCTATGGAAAAGAGAAAATAAGAGTAAAATACCACATATAAAGCATTTAAATGTCCAATTGCATTAAGATTATTGCTCCTAAATGTGAATATTATTGGGTTCATCAGTATATAAAGTCATTGTTGAGTTGTTCTCAGAGTAATAGGAATAGGTATATAGATTAAGGCTACTGATCTATTAAACCAAGAGCAACCTAAACATGTTAAAGGTTACTATTTTAATAAAAAACTTGTAAACGCTGGAAGCAATTAATGATGTGTGACTAACTATTATACCAAGATCTCGTAAAGTACAACAAATAATCTGAAAGCAACTGGAAATGCGAAACTGTTATGTGCGGAGATCTAACAAAGTAACAAATTCCTTAGATTGTTAGATCTATTATGCAATAGTTTAAATTAAGCAATTAAATTAAGATAAAATAATTGAATTTAAAGTTTAGAAATTGGCTTATCGAAGGTGAGGCATGTATTCATTGCTCTAAGGAATTATTGCCGCCCAAACGTGTGAGCTTACTTCAAGGCACTCCATAGTGGTACAGCCCTTCAATCACAGCCATAGTCTTCTTTTGACACGAACAAATGAAGACGATGTTTGACCCAACTTACTCCTTAGAATGCTCAACAAAAACGAGCACAAATAAACAATATTTGAAGTACATAAACTTTTTAGAGTATAGGAGAATGATAGTAGGAAATGTAAAGTAGTAAAATTTTTGGTGTCAAACTCTCCCAAAAAAAATATACAACTATTTATAGGCCAAATATGGCCGGAATCAAGAGATTGGTTTTTAACTTATTCTCAAGATCCAATTAGTTACAAATCGAAGGGATTAATTTTAAGAGCCAATTAGTTACAAATCAAAAGGATTAGTTTTGACTTGTTCTTTAAGGGTAATTAATTGGTTTTCTCGCGCGCGCGGGGGGGGGGGGGGGGGGGGGGGGGGGGGGGGGGGGGGGGGGATGGACCTATTTAAAATTAAATGAATATCAATAATGATAGTATAAGATTTGTCTACTAAACTCTTTCAGAAGAAAATAGAAAGGGCAAAAGCCAAAATACTCCCCCAACGTTTGACCCGAGTACAAAATGCCCATACAACGTTTGAAAAAGTACAATAAACCCATTATTCCGTTAACTTAACCATTTCCGTTAAGTTATAATTATTAAATTACTTTTTTACCCTTACCCTTTCATATTTAATCTCTTTCTTCCCTTTCTTCATTCCTTTATATCTTTAACTTGTACAACTGTATGAACTAATTAATAAGAGTTATTTGGAATAGATGGTAAGTAGCTTAGGCTATAGGTGAAGAAACCGTGAAATAAATGAGCCTCTTAGATCCATAATGAATTGGCATCTGCCATAATGAATACTACACTAACTGCACATATAACGTTTGAAAAGTACTCCAACCATATGAATACCATAGCTGCTCTAATCTCAGGACTTTCCTCATACAGGTTGGAATTTTTTCCCAAAATGACCCTCTTTTTGAAAGTTTTTCCAGAACTGACCTGTTTTTTTTTTAAAATTCCATAAACGACCCACTCGCTTTTTGAAAAAGCGAGTTTGGTTAAAAATAATTCGCTTTTTCAGAAAGCGAGTGTTAAACTTTTAATTTTCGAAAGGTTAGACTCGTTTTTTGAAAAAGCGAGTTATTTTTAACTAAACCCGCTTTTTCAAAAAGCGCGCATGATTATTTTGGTAAATATTTTCGAAAGTGGGTCAGCTTGGTAAATACTTTTAGAAAGTGAGTTAGTTTGGTAAATAATTTCAGCAAGTGGGTCAGTTTGATAATAAGTTCTTTCTATATCACATTATCACTTCATCTTCTTTAGACTACTATATATGAAATCGTTTCTTTAGACTACTATATATGAAATCGTTTGTCAGGACTTTCTATATCACATTGTTACTTCATCTTCTTTGGTAATGATTTTATAAAGTTAGTAACTGTTTAGCAGTAGTCGAGAATATACATAACTTGACATTATTTCAGTATACACATAATTGATGCGTTTTAAGTTGTCAAGAATGAGCCCATAGATACTCTCAATCTCCGGTATACAAATAATTGGCTTTTGACCTATCAATCATATGCGCTGAGTTCTTGCGCCAAATGTCTCACACTCACTTTCTGAAAAAGCGAGGGTGGTTAAAAGGGTCCATGATTTTTTTTTATATTTCACATTGGCGGAAATGACCAAGTTATCCCTTCCTTTATATAACCAGATTATCACCTTAGGGATAAAAGGGTCATGTGGTAGTGATAAAAGGGATATAACCAGATTATCCCTTTTATCACCTTAGGGATAAAAAGGATAAAAGGGTCATATGCGTTGGGTTCTTGCACCAAAAATTCTTCTATTAAAAGGGTGGTTGTAACTTCGTCCATGGCTGCTGTTATACATAATGGTAGACTACAAAAGCCTGACGTGGTAATTGATGAGACATGGTTCTCTAGTTCTGAATATTATCAGCAGACTAAGGTTTGATCATAATATATTGTTTTGTATTTCTTGCACTTATTGGTCGGAGCATCAACATATGCCAATTCAGTATTTGGCTGGATAAATGTTAAAATTGTTGCCAATTCAGATCTTACAACAACTTTTTGAGATCCGAGCACTCTTTGAGAAAATTCTAAGTGAAAATTTTGAGAAAAAGCTTTCAAGTTCAAACTCTTTGGTTCTCTACATTCAGTCCAGTATAACAACGATTCTGTTCTGGACTGGGTATAGAAGTCGACCTTGTTTTTAGCCACGTGCAACAACACAATACACCAACAAGGCTATAGGTTGACTGTAAAGTTTTTCTTGTTCATTTTGCTCTCGGTTGGAGAGTGGTTTTTGACTCTAGGTTGTAGAGTCGGTTTGTTTCACTCTTGGTAGTAGAGTGGGTCTGCTTTCTCTGATTGAGAGAAAGGACTACGGGTTAGACAAGGTTGTTGTCTTAACGTCGTAGGGTATTCTTGTAAACTTTTTCAAGAATAGTGGAAATCTTAAGTGGGTTGCTTGGGGACTGGATGTAGGTCGGAAGGACCGAACCAGGATATATCTTGTGTACTCTGTGATTGGTTGTCTTGATCTTGCATTTACTTTTGTTTTCATAAGTTCTGTAAAACTTGTCTGGACAGTCGACTCTTTGCACTATCAGTCTCGTATAACTTGTACTGTCATTGCATCATCAGTCGCCTGCCTTATCTATAAGTCGACTGCACCGAGTTATTGTATTTACTGTTATTTGATCACTTCAGTCGACTGGTTCACAAACAAGTCGATTGTACCGAAGAAAATTTTCGCAGTTTTTTATTAACACTATTCACCCCCCCTCAAGTGTTTATTGTCTCGCCTACAGGATCCAACAGTATCTATGGGCTCATTCTCGACAACTTAAAACACATCAATTATGTGTATACTGAAATAATGTCAAGTTATGTATATTCTCGACTACTGCTAAACAGTTACTAACTTTATAAAATCATTACCAAAGAAGATGAAGTGACAATGTGATATAGAAAGTCCTGACAAACGATTTCATATATAGTAGTCTAAAGAAACGATTTCATATATAGTAGTCTAAAGAAGATGAAGTGACAATGTGATATAGAAAGAACTTATTATCAAACTGACCCACTTGCTGAAATTATTTACCAAACTAACTCACTTTCTAAAAGTATTTACCAAGATGACCCATTTTGAAAATATTTATCAAAATAACCATGCGCGCTTTTTGAAAAAGCGGGTTTAGTTAAAAATAACTCGCTTTTTCAAAAAACGAGTCTAACCTTTCGAAAATTAAAAGTTTAACACTCGCTTTCTGAAAAAGCGAGTTATTTTTAACCAAACTCGCTTTTTCAAAAAACGGGTGGGTCGTTTATGGAATTTAAAAAAAAACGGGTCAGTTCTGAAAAAACTTTCAAAAAGAGGGTCATTTTGGAAAAAAATTCTACAGGTTGAGGTCCTCTTTCATATTAGTGAACGTGATGGAAGTCCCTATGCAGTTGACACTTGACACTGCCACCTATACCTCATGCTCATGAACATACACTAAGGCTTTGCTCAAGCAACAAGTTAAAGATAAAAATTGTAGACATCACCAAAATCATATATGTAGAAAGTTTTAGGCTTGCACAGCACTGAACTTTATAGCATTGATTTATTTCTAAATCCACATTCAAATAAAAAAAGAATATATATTGCAGTAAAGAACATGCATCGCGAACTGAGCTAAATGATGGGGTTTGGTGGAAATGAGCATTATAAAGGAATTTGGAACATAACCATATATACCAACTACAAAAACATCGTGAAACAAACTGTTATTGAATGCTAGAAAAGTATCAGAACTAATTGGCTGATATGATAAAGTCCATGAGATCAATCAGCTCTATCATACACAGTACTACGTGACAAATTCATAAACTCACAGATTTTTAATACACAGGTTTTATAACATTAGTTTTTTTCTTTTCCTTTTTACACCCGGTAAGGTTTTCGTGGGGTTGGTGCCCTGCTCTCAAATGTTTGCAACCTTTGCCTGAGATGGAAAACTTCGACCTGCAAAATTTCATTTAACGAACATGATAAACTGATTGCTTACTTTGTGATAAGTCACAACTTAACAAAATATTCCACGAAAAGTTCACATGAAAACAAATTCCCCCTCAACTTTATTTTCCTAACTTCTGTATCCCTAAGTTAGAAGAAATTAGCTTTAAATAACTCTTATTAATTAGTTCATACAGTTATACAAGTTAAAGATATAAAGGAATGAAGAAAGGGAAAAAAGAGATTGAATATGAAAGGATAAGGATAAAAAAGTAATTTAATAATTATAACTTAACGGAAAGGGTTAAGTTAACGGAAGGATGGGTTTAATGTACTTTTTCAAACGTTGTATGGGCATTTTGTACTCGGGCAAAACGTTGGGGGGGTACTTTGGCTTTTGCCCAAATAGAAATTGCCCATTACAATAATTTCATGAAATTCGTATAGGGTTTATATATACACAGAAAACATGGGTGATTGAAGAAAAGTCTGCGATTTTATAGCACATGAATCACAACATTCATTCACTGTAACAGCAAGTACAATTCAAATTGTAATTACAGTTGATCTCCCCTTGTGTTTGAAAACTTTGAGTGGATAATGTTCATATGAAACAATTAGTCATTCGGTTCCTTCTACTACATTCTCTCTTTCTCTTCCATCATTGCCTCTGTTTCCTTCTCCTTCAATTCAGCTGAATCCTTGTTGTTGGTCGAGTTTCCTGCAAAACAAACAGAAGATCACTTACTTTCAATTTTACATTCCTATGAACACTAATCAAGAAATGTACAACCTGTATAGTACATTTAGCAATCTCAGGCAATAAGGATTTGATCATCATATCATGTTTGCGAAAAAGAAAGTTATTTTAGACGAAAACTTACCCTCTTCTCCTCCAACCTTCTCCACCTCCCCCTCCATCTCAACTCCTTCCTCTTCTACCGCCTCGAGGCCCTCAACGAATTTTGTCACCTCCACCACCTCCCCATCCTTTGTCGAAGCAAAACACTCCGGAGAATCAACCACACTACTAATATCATCATTAGCCTCAATCAATACCTCCTCCATTTTCTCCTCCTCATTTCTGTTTTCTTTCTCTTTTTCAATTTCCTCTTTCTCAATAGTAGCCTTGTCTACTACATTGACCTCTTCCTTTTGGTCGATTTCCTCTTTGTCAATAGCATTGTCTGCTACATCGACTTCTTCTCCATTTTCTTCGATTTCCTCTTTCTCAAAAACCTCGTCTACAACATTCTCCTCTTCTTGATTTTCTTCTATTTCCTCTTTCTTAATAGCCATGTTTAGTGCAATCTTCTCTTCATTCTCATTATCATTAGTGGATGCCTCTTCGGTCTTATCAGCTACTGGGTCCTCATCGGCCTTGTTTGCTACTAGGCCTTCTTCAGCATTGTTGGCTGTTGGGTCATCTTCAGGCTTAGCGGGTGCCGGGCCCTCTTGGGCATTGTTGGTTATGAGGTCTTCTCCAGGCTTATTGGATACCAAGTTGTCTTTAGATTCATTGAGGATTGGGTTGGAAACTAATGCCTCGGTTGTTTCCTTCTTCCACGAATCCGATAGCTTCTTATTGAGCTTGTGCGTCGAACCATTGGCTACTTGATCAGACTCTTTCGATGGCTTGCAACCCATTTTGAGACTTTTGAAAATTTCGAAACTTTTAGAACTTTTTCGAGAGAGATTGGTAGAGCGAAAAATTGGTGAATTGGAGAAGTGAGTTAAGAAAGAATTTATACAGGGATGAAGGGGTTTGGAAAGGGCTAAAAGTGGAAGATGGACAGTTAATACGGTTGTATCAATTGGTTTGATTATGGGTTGGCGCCAAACCTAATTTCTTGGTCTCAAACAAAATGCCATTCAATTTTTTGTCTTGCTGAAAACAACTACTGTAGATTATTATGGCTGGGCTGGGCTCCAACTGGTAGGCCCAAATCACTTCTCAGCCTTGCAGACTCTTAACCAGGCTCAGTCTTATGGGCTTTTTAGTCTGACTGCCTTTATGAATATATATCAAATATTGAATTGGGAGTGTCAATACAGCTTCTACTATTCAAACAAATCCTAACTTTGTAACTATATAAACACATGTAAAACACGTCCAAACTATATCTAACAAATATAAATATGCACCGCACGTGTAGTCCAAATCAAAACATTCAAATATAAACTATTTTTTTCTTAACAATATATATTCATTTAATTTGATGACTTTACTTTTTTTATACGTGCATCGCACGTATATTATACTAGTACATAGTTTAATGGCAGGCATTTTTATTAGCGAGTAATAGCGAGTAAGAGATAGACTGTTAAAAAGGTTCCGCTACCAACAACTATTTTGGACTTTGAGGCCCAATCACATTTTGCATCCCCTAGAGCATCTGTAGTCGTTGGTTATATACTCATTTTTTGGGTTTTGAATGAACAGTGGGTTTCTATATTTGGAAGCTGATATAGGATTTTGCAAAATACATTTGTTCATTCTATTAAAAATATTTTTTAAAAAAAAATCGGACGAAAAATCATCTTCCGTTGCTATAAAAAAAAATTTATATAAAATATATCGGACAGAAAATAATTTCTCGACTGCTAAATTTTTGTTTTAAAAAAAGGATCGGATGGGAAATGATTTCCCGTCCGTCGTTTTATTAAAAAAATAAAAAAAATCAAAGTGGTCGAACAAGAGATGATCTCCTGTCCAAACCAATTTGATTTTTTTTAAAACTATGCCTATATAAATTATTATAGGTATATATTAGGTTTTAATTTAAATTTAATTAAGATCTATGATTTATTTAAGTTGTAATCAGAATTAAATTAAGATTTAGTTAGGATTAAGCTAGGAGTTAATATAAAAAAAAAATTCTCGGACGGAAAATGATTTTCCGTCCATGGTATAAAAAAAAAACTTCTGACTAGAAATCATTCTTCGTCCGTCAATTTTTTTAATGAAAACACAAATTTTAGATTTAAACGACCACAGCTGAAATTCAAATTTTTTATTTCTAATTGTCAAATATCCATATTTTGAATTTGAACGACTACAGATGCTCTTAGAAAAGGATTCATATTTTCGTGTTCAACCTGGTAAACGTGAATATATAATGAATATATTTATTTCATTATTACTTACAATTTTTTATAAAATTTCATTAGGAAGTTAAACAAATTCTTTCTGAGAAAATAGATAATCTCAGCTGCGTGACTTATCTATTGTTTAAACTTGCTGGTTTCAATTGTTTGACATGCGTAAGTTTTGATCTTATACACATAAAACCTGCATGAAACCACTGAGTTGCAGTTAGAGATAGGTGAAAGGGGTATCTCGGGTTCTAGGCTAGCATTAAATGTCTTTAAAAAAAAGGAAAGAAATAAAAAAGGAAAGAAATAAAAATGAAACAAACATTTGATGTAGCTTGATAAAACCTGTATGAAATGTCTTAATCAAACAAGAAAAAACTGAACAAATTAATATGAAACATACATGCAATGTACTTTGGTGAATCATCTCTCTGTAACACATTGAAAAGATAAAAAACCAATATTTAATGAAAGTAGGAGTGGCGTCTAAGCTACTTCCACTTCAAAATTTCTTGTACGAATTCTTATTAATTGGTCCAGTCTGGTTTGCTAGATAAAGTCTAATTCAATTGCAACTCATCCATTATTTCCCCAAAAAATAGAAATTGTAACTCATTCATTGATATTACTACATAAATTCATGCATGGCAGCTCCAAAGTTGCTACTTGTACGCTTTGTTGACCTACGTACATGCCAATCAAAATGACAAGTGAAGACTTCACATCCCATGTATGGCTTCCAGAAAGTACTATTTATTGTCTTTTAGGCAAAATATATACGGAACGGTACTTATAAAGTTATAACTGATTGATATCCACTAAATTTTCTTTAGCATTCGTTGATCAAGATTAGGGCCATTAGGCGATAGCGAAAGATAAGGCCGGCTAGGGTTACATTCACACTGTACTGAGATGATGAATACTTATCAGCTACAATGTATTAAAATATGAGATAATTAATTAAGTGAATGATGATAAGATCTAATCCAAGTATCATAGTCAGTGACTATCTGCCACCTTAGTGTCAATATAGCAAATGATGATAAGATCTAATCTAAGTAATCTAGTCTACGACTATCTGCCACCTTAGAGCATCTGGTAAAATTATTCATATATGGATAAATACAAATAGAAATTTTGATTTCGCTGTACTCGTCGAAAGCTATTTTATAGCAATCAATAGTATAATATTAAGCGAAGGCACTTGATGTGCCGTCGGAGGAGAAAAAACCGCAAAATTTGGGTCTCATTCGTCAGACGGCACATGAAGTGCCGTCCGTTAAAAAAAAAAAAAACATAAAAAAAAATAAAAAAAAATCCCGGCCTTGTGTCTAGGACGGCACATGAAGTGCCGTCCGACACACTGCTTAATTGACCCAAAAATTAAGCATACTTAGAGCATCTGTAGTCGTTTATGTTAAAATTATCCATATATGGATAAATAGAAATAGAAATTTCGATTTCGCTGCGCTCGTCGAAAGCTATTTTATAGCAATCAATCATATAATATTAAGCGACGGCACATCACGTGCCGTCGGAGGCGAAAAATCGCAAAATTCGGTCTCATTCGTCGGACGGCACATGAAGTGCCGTCCGTTTAATAAAAAAAAAAAAAAAAACAAAACAAAAAAAAAAAAAAAAAATCTCACCCGTGTGTCTCGGACGGCACATGAAGTGCCGTCCGACACACTACAGTGCTCCAAAAATTTTCATTAAATAAGCTACTACACACTACTTAATTAATTAAGCTAAGCTACTACACACTACTTAATTAATTAAGTTTTTTTTTTATTAAATCTACGACGGACGGCACATCAAGTGCCGTCCGGGAAAAAGGGCTTTTGGACAGATTAATAAATCAGATAAATTCGAATTTTTCCAAACGGACGGCACTTGAAGTGCCGTCCGACGATTATAATAATAATTTTTTACGTGGGACGGCGCTTCGAACGCCGTCCCTCAGTTATCGATAAATGCTATATCGATTCTCATTTATAGCAATCTACTGTAGCAATTTATCGATAATATCGATATAGAGCAAACGACTGCAGCTGCTTTTTTAACCAAATATCAATATTATCGATATATAGCAAACGACTACAGATGCTCTTAAGCACACTGCTTTCTCATATGACACACTGACACACTATTAAGCATACTTAAGCACACTGACACACTTAATTAATTAGCACTGACACACTGACAAACCTCACATTTCTTTTTTTATTAAAACTCGACGGACGGCACTTCATGTGCCGTCCGGGATGTGTGGCTTCTGCCGATTAAAATATAATTTTTTCAAACGGACGGCACTTGAAGTGCCGTCCGACACTTATAATAATAATTTTTTTAGTGGGACGGCTCTTCGAATGCCGTCCCTCAGATATCGATAAATGCTATATCGATTCTCATTTATAGCAATCTACTGTAGCGATTTATCGATAATATCGATATATAGCAAACAACTGCAGCTGCTTTTTAACCCAAATATCGATATTATAAAAATATATAGCAAACGACTGCAGCTGCTTTTTAACCCAAATATCGATATTATCGATATATAGCAAACGACTACAGATGCTCTTAGTGTCAATATAGCAATTTAAGTTCTCTCTCTCTGTCTCTATCTCTAATGTCTAATATTATAATGGGAGAAGGCCTTAATGTTATTTGTCATTTTGTCATTCTACCAACTTGTGCAATGCATATACATAACTAATATAAAGGAGGTTTCCGATTCGAATCCTCCCTACGTCAGAGTTTATATTTTTATTTTTGGAAATTATTAAAATGTGCATTGCACGTGTAAATTACCAGTATATATATATAGGCAATGCTTCATTGTAAACGAATATTCAAACTACTGTAGTCGTTGTTCCCAACAACGGCTGGGTTATAAACCTAAGTTGTTATTGGAGTCCAACAACGACTTAAGTTGTAACGTAAGCTGTTGTTGGGATCAACGACTTAGATTATAACAATGGCTTCAGTGATTTACAATGAAGTATTGCTTATATATATATATATATAAAATAAAACACAAAGAAAGCTATCAAGTGCCTTTCCTTCAATCCCCCCAAAATTAAAGACTCATATCTAACCTCACAAAACACATTTTCCCTCTAAAAATTTTTCCCCAAAACTCAAATTCAAATCTCCCCCAAAACAACTCCTTTATTTATTTAATTCTCTCTCTCTCTCTCTCTCTCTCTCTCTCTCTCTCTCTCTCTCTCTCTCTCTATATATATATATATATATATATATATATATATATATACATACTAGGTTTGCCCGTTGGCACGTGCCTACGGCACGTCTTCGAAACGGTGCACATTGTTTGATCATATAAAATAGTTTTGGAGGTCCAGCAAATTAATTGAAGCAGCAAACATATTATATGTGAAACTTTTGGAGGTCAAGCAAAAAACATATTATATGATTTTTTTTGAATTTTTTTAAAAAAGTTTTTTAAATTTTAATTTTTTTAAAATTTAAAAAAAAATTATTTTCTTAATTTTTTGAATAGAAAAGGGAGGGAGGGAGAGAGAGAGAGAGGAAAAAGAAATTAAATAAATATAGGAGTTGTTTTGGGTGGAGGATTTGAATTTGAGTTTTGGGGGGAAACTTTTAGGGGGGAAATATGTTTTGTGATGTTAGATCCGGGCCTTTGATTTTTGGGGGATTGAAGGAGAGCCACTTGATAGCTTTCTTTGTGTTTTATTATATATATATATATATATATATATATATATATATATATATATATACTTATGGAAACATGGACTTTTACTTACAGCTAATTATTGTCATACTATTCAAACTTGAGCTACATAATTATTGATTTACTGTTTACAAGGCTTTTCATATGCTGTATCGTTCTGAAGACGTACCGTAGGCACGTGCCCACGGGCAAATCTAATATGTGTGTGTGTGTGTGTGTGTGTGTGTGTGTGTGTGTGTGTGTATATATATATATATATATATGGAAAATGCTCCATTGAAAACGGGTCCAGTTTTCACGGGTTGGAAAACACCAATCTGAGCCGTTGGATCGCTAATGATCGTGATCAGCGGCTCAGATCGAGCTCCCCATAACCCGTTTTAATTGATCAGCGAAGGGTTATTTTGTGAATTTCGTCCCAAATAACTCTTCGCTGAACAGATTCTAAAAAAATTGATATAACCTAGGCCGTTGTTTCTCCGTTGTTGGAAACAACGGCCTAGGTTATAAAAAATTGAATTATAGGCCGTTGTTTGGAACAACGGCCTTGTTCTAAATTTTTATAACCTAGGCCGTGTTCCCAACAACGGCCTATAAAATTTTTTAGAACAAGGCCTAGGTTATAAAAATTTAGAACAAGGTCGTTGTTCCAAACAACGGCCTATAATTAAATTTTTTATAACCTAGGCCTAGGTTATATTCATTTTTTCAGAGCGAATTAGGCGAAGAGTTATTTAGAACGAAATTCCCAAAATAACCCTCCGCCACTTAAGTGATATTGGGTGATGGGCGGAGGCGATCTGAGCTACTGATCACAATCATGAGCGATCCAACGGCTCAGATTGGTGTTTTCCAACTCGTGAAAACAAACCCGTTTTCAATGGAGCATTTTCCTAGTGTTTTCCAACTCGTGAAAACAAACCTATTTTCAATGGAGCATTTCCCTATATATATATATATGTATATATATATATATATATATATATATATATATATATATATATATAGGGGTCGGTTCGGGTGAGAACCAACCCTGGGGTGAGAACCTAAGGTCCTCTCCCAACCACTCATCAAATCATTTTGTATGGCTGAGATTATGCAAGTACATAATAAGGTAATAGATCATACTCTACAGAATTTTTTTTGTGTGTGACGGTTAAGGAAAATTTGGTCAAATTGGAGAGAGAAATAATTTATTCCCATTTTTTGTGTGTGACGGTTAAGGAAAATTTAGTCAAACTGGAGAGAGAAATAATTTATTCCCGTAAAATATTGGAGAAGATTTTGTATCCCAAATTAATAGCAACTGCAGAATCATTCACCAATTCGTTCCTTCACCAATTCGTTCACTATATAGCAACTGACTGTATTGTAAGTAGATACAACTAGTGCATATTTTAGCAGGAATATATATATATATATATATATATATATATATATATATATATATATATATATATATATTGTTTGTTTATCAATTTGCAAACTTATGTTGTACATGCTGTCAGTATAGCAACTGACTGTATAGCAACTGACTGTATCAATATAGCAACTGAATATTTTTTGAATAGCAACTAACTGCATTGTACGTAGCAACAAAAATTTCATATTTAGCAACATTGTACGTAGCAACAAATGTTGTTCATCCTGATGAAGATTGTGGTTCGGCTGAAAATAAAATAAAAAAGGCAATATATATTGCCTAATAATCTGTGATCTTCATTCCTTTTAAATAAAATAAAAAAGGCAATATATGTTGCCTAATAATCTGTGATCTTGCATTCCTTTTATTACGCGGTTCCCAGCGCTTAATTAAAGGGATTGACATCTTAATGCAAATATTAATTAATCTTATTGTTTAATTTTAAAAAATCTTGATCGTTAAGATTACGCAGATGAATGGCTGGGATAGGACCTTAAGTTCTCACCCCAGGACATGGTTCTCACCCGAACCTCTCTCTCTCTCTCTCTCTCTCTCTCTCTCTCTCTCTCTCTATATATATATATATATATATATATATATATATATAAGTCTCTTTCGATTGCTCGCTACTTTTTGTGAGCACTCATGAAATGAAGACCCTATGAAAAATTCGAACTGCTCATATTGATCTATATGCCTAAGATAGCCTAACAATAAAAAATCAAGTAATTTGAAGTTCATTGCCCATCCATCATGCTGTTAGAATTTTCAGCCACATAATTTTGTGATGATGTAAATCACGGAAAAATGAATTTCAAATCAATTGATTTTTTATTGTTAGGCATATAGAATAATATGAGCGGTTCGGATTTGTCATAGGTGTTTTATTTCGTAAGTGCTCACAGAGTGCTCATCAAAGTAGTGAGTAACGAAGATTTCTCTCTCTATTTATATACTAGATTTTCCCGTTGCCGCGAATCTACGACACGTCTTCGGAACGATACAATATATGAAAGTCTTGAATAGTAAAACAATAATTAGTTGTAAATAAAATTCTATGTTTCCATTAGTATATGTTGAAAAATAATTATAAATGGGGGTGTAAAATTCAACTTCTTAGAACTTTGAGTGTGGAAAATGATAAAATTTAACTGTTGATGAGATATTTGATATTTTCAATATAACATGAGTAATAAAAAAATGCATAAAAATCTGGAAATTTACAAACCCGAAATCTGAAAATAAATATAATAAATAAATAAATAGAGAGAGAATGAGAGAGAAGGAGAGAAATAAATAAATAAATAAATAAATAAATAAATAAGTTGTTTTGGGGGGATTTGAATTTGAATTTTGGGGAGAACTTTTAGGCGGGAAAATATATTTTGTGAGGTTAGATCTGGACCATTGATTTCAATCCTATTGAATGAGAGCCACTTGATAGCTGTCTTTGTGTTTTATTATATATACTAGGTTTGTCCATTGACACGTGCCTACGGCACATTTTCGGAATGGTGCACCTTATTTGATCAAATAAAATAGTTTTGGAGGTCCAGCAAATTAATTGAAGCAGCAAACATATTATATGAGAAACATTTGGGGGTCCAGCAAAAACATATTATATAATTTTTTGAATTACTTTTAAAGTTTTTAAATTTTTAATTTTTTAGTTTTCTATTTTTTAAATTTTTTATTTTTTTATTTTCTTAATTTTTGAATAGAAGAGGGAGAGAGAGAGAGAGAAAGAGAAAAAAATTAAATAAATGTAGGAGTTGTTTTGGGTGGGGGATTTGAATTTGAGTTTTGGGGGGGAAATATGTTTTGTGAGGTTAGATCTGAGTCTTTGATTTTTGTGAAATTGAAGGAGAGCTACTTAATAGCTTTCTTTGTGTTTTATATATATACTAGATTTGCCCGTGGGCACGTGCCTACGGCACGTCTTCGGAACGATACAACACACAAAAAGCCATGTAAACAGTAAAACAACAATTATGTAGTTCAAGTTTGAATAGGAGGACAATAATTAGTTGTAAATAAAAGTCCATGTTTCTATTAGTATATGTTGAAAAATAATTATAAATGAGAGTGTAAAATTCAATTTCTTATAACTTTAAAGGTGAAAAATAATGAAATTTAACTGTTGAAGAGATATTTGATATTTTCAATATAACATGTGCAATAAAAAAAAGCATAAAAATTCTAAAAATTTTACAAACCTGAAATCTTAAAATCTAAATTTCTAAGTTAAGAAAAATTGGGAGAGAGAGATGGAGAGAAAGAGAGAAATATGAAAAAGTGAAGAGAGAGATAGTAATAAAGTAATGAGTTTTTTAGTTTTGGGGGGAAAATTTTAATTTTGAGGTTTGAAATTTTGGGCGAGAAAATGTGTTTTGTGAGAATCGATTTGGACCATTGGTTTCAGGGGAGATGGAATGAGAGCCACTTGATAGCTTTCTTTGTAATTTATTATATATATATATATATAAGGAAAGCTTCGGTTGTGCACTACCTCTAGTGCACACGGCCTTCGGACATTCATATCGACGATCCGAACCGTTCACATTGATCTACACATCTGAATTAGTCTAAATATGTAAAATCAAATCATTTGAAATTCATTTACCCATCCATTGAAGTGTTACAAAATTGTATGGCCGAAAATCATTGTTTTTTATAGTCACATGATGGATGGGTAAATGAATTTCAAATGATTTGATTTTACATATTTAGACTAATTTAGATGTGTAGATCAGTGTGAATGGTTCGGATCGTCGATATGAACGCCCGAAGGCCTAGTGCACACGCTGTGTGCACTAAAGGAGTGCACAACCGAAGCTTTCCCTATATATATATATATATATATATATATATATATATATATATATATATATATATGATGTGGTTAGTTCTTGGGAAGTGTGGATGCACCAGGTGTGAGTTCTATTTGTTTGTTTAGTGGAAGGACACGGTACTGGACAGTACGCCCGACCCTCGGCAGAAGGGGCACGATCCGGAATAGAGGCGGAGGTCGGATGTTTGGCTCGGTAGTGGAGGCTCGGCTTGGATCTGGAAGCTTGGATCCAGGAGTCTTGTGTACCTGCACTCGGCCTAGAAACACTGGGGTTGGTCCCGGTGGCAGGCCCTCCGACGGTCTAGTTAGTCACTAAAGTATAGCAGCAGTAACTAGGATTTGAGAGGAAAAAGATTGATTACCTTTGAAGGTGGGAGAGGGCCTGGTATTTATAGGCATGCCAAACGGGTCTGCATCCGTTTGGGCCGGGTCTAGACCCGTATGCCCGTGGGCCTGGTGTAGTAGAAGCCCATGGGACTTAAGGCTGACCTAATGATCAGGGGTGAGTGCTTTTTTAGGAGATCGGGTGGTCTGGGATGTGCTAGACTATTTTTCCCCTATGTCACAAGCCCCCCACTCCTGTAAGGGTGTGCGAGCTAGCCGTGGAGGAGTAGTCTTGGTCGTGAAGGAAAAGCGGGGAGAGGTTTTTTGAAAGCATTCAGGGTCGTCGCCGTGGCTGGAGTCGGCTCGGAGGCCAGAGGTCTGGTCCCCCAGTCGTAGGCCTTCTGGCGAGGAGCAAGGGTATGTGCTGGGCCGGACGTACCCTCAGAACACCGAGGCGAAGGTGAGCCTGTGGGATTTCTATTGAGAATGCTACCCTGGTGCTCGACCTGACCTCGGAGCGTCGATGGCTTAGGGGTCGGCAAGGGTGTTGGCGAGCCGGTGCGCTTTCCTGGAAAAGCTACCCTGGTGCTCGACCTAACCTCGGAACGTCAAGGGCTTAAGGTTCAGCAAGGGTGTCGACGAGCCTGGAGGCTTTCTGGGGAAAGCTACCCTGGTGCTCGATCTGACCTCGGAGCGTCGAGGGCTTAGGGGTCGGCAAGGGTGTTGGCGAGCCGGTGTGCTTTCTGGGGAAAGCTACCCTTGTGGTCGACCTGACCTTGGAGAGTCGAGGGCTTAGGGGACAGCAAGGGTGTTGGCGAGCTGGTGCGCTTTTCTGGGAAAGCTACCCTGGTGCTCGACCTGATCTCGGAGCGTCGAGGACTTAGAGGTCGGCAAGGGTGTTGGCGAGCCGGTACGCTTTCCTGGGAAAGCTATCCTGATTCTCGACCTAACCTCGGAGCGTTGAGGGCTTAGGGGTCGGCAAGGGTGTCGGCGAGCCTGGGGGCTTTTCGGGGAAAGCTACCCTGGTGCTCGACTTGACCTCGGAGCGTCGAGGGCTTAGGGGTCGACAAGGGTGTTGGCGAGCCTGAGGACAAAGAATTAGCGTGCGACGCTTCAGTTTCCTAGGAGAATTAATGACGCGACGTTTCGCTTTTTGATGAAGAATTTGCATGCGAAGCTTCAACTCCCAAGGACAATTAACCGGCATGACGCTTTGCCTTCTGTCGTTTGGCCTCCCTGAGGTCATAAATATGGCTTGGGGGGGCTATATATACCCCCATTCCTTCGTAGTTCCCTTGCCAGAAAAAGCGCTGGTGGCCCATGTGCTATCAGAGGTGTCTGCCACAGGCAGACGCCCAATAATTGAACTTTGAGGCAGAGAATCTCGGACCAGTAGCTCGCCCACTATCTCCGGTCTTCCTTTGGGTATACGGTTCTGAGGGCTGCATGCCCGGGGAGCCAGGAGATGGGGGGCGCACCGAGCAAGGTCCGTGGTTCGGGGTGTTGTTTGGACGAGAGTGCCGTTGTCTGGCATTTTTTGGGTATATCAATCTGAGCCCAAGTTTCGGCTCAGATGGGTATACCTAAAATTTTTAGATTCGGTTGTCGAAGGTTCAGGATCGAGAGCCTGGGCATGGTGGCTCTCTTCCCGCTCTTGAACAATTCGGCGTTTTGGCTCCCAGGGCCGTAAGTCCCGAATTGTTTGCGGGTGAGAGGGGTACCGACCAAATCCCGGAGCTCGGGGCGCTTGCCGAAGGCGAGCGCCCTAAATCTTTAATGTAAACTTTTGGGGTTGAGTAGCTGTGGGTCATCACTGAGCGTAGTGGGTCACTAGGCCTAAAGAGGCCAGGGCCCTGCTCAAGGTCGATGCCAAGCGTCTAACCCATTGTTCGGGGAGGGCAATCTTGATTCTCGAGTAGCCTCAGTTCGATGAGCAGTGTGCGGAAATCGAAGGGTCCTTGTCACGTGCCTTGATGACGTCACTGTTGCGAGTTTTTAGGAGCCCTTATTGCAGAATTCTAGGAACTATTTTGTGAAAATCGAGGAGTCCCTTGGCCCTCTATATATATCCCCCATCCCACCCCCTTTATCATTCTTCACTTTTACTCTCTCTCTCTCTAGAAAAAGGTGCCATCAGAGCTTCTCTCTCTAGAGTCTTCTACCTTCCGTTCGTCCCTTGCCGAAACCGAGCAGGTTAGTTAGTTGTTTTTCTTTAGTATGTCTAGGGCTCAGTCCGATTTTTCGGCCTCAACTTCGAGGGAGGAGGACGACCCCCATACGGGACTCTCCGATTCGACATTTTGGGAGAAGGATGCCACGGTGTATGATGCAAAACCCCTTCGCGTTAGGAAGCCGTTCGTCGTAGAGAGTAGTGGCTCAGAGGAGGACAGCGATGCGTCAGAGAAGGTGGAGGTGTTGGACCTGGTGTCGGACGACGGTGAGGAAGGAGGAGAGGAGGAAGTGTCGATGGTTTGGAGGAAGGGCAAGGGGGTAGGCTCTTCTTTGACGGCAATCGTCCTCGAGCCACTGGCCACCCCTTCTCCGGAAAAGGCCAAGAAGAAAAGGTAGGTGAGAAAGAAGTGGACGATGCCCAGTAGTCCCGACAGGGCGACCTCCGCTCGTGACCTGGCAACAGGCTTCTTGTTGCAGCCGAAGTCGATCAGGTAGTACCCCGACGACCTCGCAGATAAAATCTTGTACGGAGTTCAGCCTTCTTCGCCGAACCGTCAAAAGATAAAGATGGACGCCACGCCTTCAATCCTGGAGGCGGATGACTTGGACGTCATTCGCTCGGCCTTCCACATTGGGCAAGAGTATGAGTTGATGTTGCCGATCCCGGGTCTTCGGCCAACCGATCCTCTATCTGACTGGTATTGCATCTTCCCGGCTGATGCGTTCGGCTCCGGACTGCGGTTGCCGATCCACCCATTTATCCGAGAAGTGCTGAACTGGGCGTCGCTGGCTCCGATGCAGTATGGGCCGAACTCATGGAAGCAGATGGTGTGCTTCGTGCTGCTGTGTGAGGAGAGGAAGGTGCCTCTGATGTTGGATGTCTTTCGAGCGATGCTAGGGATCAGCTCGTCCGGGGAGTTCGAGGGCATTTTCTATATCTCCCCCCCGGAGCTGGGGGAAGGTGGTCCACGGCCACCCGGATTCAATCAAGGAGTGGAAGAAGAAGTATTTCATCATCCGGAGCAAGAAGCCTTGATGCATTCCCACTCGGTAGAATTTTTACAAACCGAACTTCAAGGTACCGAGGCCGAAAGATCTGTTTGTTGAGGAGTGGGGATATGTCGAATGCCTTCGGAAGGGCAATAGTATAAGCTAGCCAAAGGTGACGGAAAGTCAAATGGCCCGCGTCGGACTGAGCCCAGCCACGTCTAGTATGTTGTTTGTTCCATTTTTCTTGTTCTAGTATTCTTTTGCGCTTATGGTTCTTAATGGGTCTTTTTGCAGGTATGGACCCCGAATCGATCAAGGCAAGAAGGATCGCCCTGAAGAAGTAGAGATTCGAGCAGGACGAGCAGAGGAAAAGAGCGAGGGGGTCTTCGCAAGCGCTCTCCGACGTGCCGACCGAGTCGAGGGTGAAGAAGGTGCGCCCTGAGTCGGGCAAGGAGGTGCTCGTCCCGCCGAGCCCTGGCCCAGTGATAGTGACCGAGCATGCCAAGGGAAAGGTTCCTCCGCTCCGGGCCGATGCTGCTGAAACTGCGGGCGACGAGATGTTGCAGCCGTGGGCCCCGGACTGGTCGATAAGGAAGGGTGACAGCTTGACCGAGGGGGCCATGGTCATCGAGGTTACCGATAAGCTGGTGACTCCCCGGGATCGGCAGAGTATGAGCAACGACACCGTGGAGGTGGCCTACATGCGGTTGGTGCAGGCGAACGTGCTAGTAAGATCTACCGTTCCTTTTTTTACTCATTTTTATACGATGCGGCCCCTCTTCCGACCCATCGTCTATGTTGCAGGCTTGTCTGGAGGGGGCCCAGGTGATGAGGCTTCATGAAAGGCCCTGGCGCACGAAAGGGAGCGAGCGAACAAATACCAGCGGGAGATGAAGGAGATGACAATCGAGCTTGAGAGCTCGCACAAGAGGGAGCAGGAGATGAAGGTCGAGCTTGCTTCTATGGAGAGTGAGTGTGTTCGGAAGGTGAGCTCGCTGAAGAGGGGGTTCGTCGCGGAGAAGAACTTGCTCACCACGAAGGCCCAGGACATGATAATCGAGGCCCAGAACGAGGTCTACGAGAAGGGCCTGAGTCATGTGAGGCACTTCTACCCGGCTATCGATCTGACCGACTTTGATTTCGACATGGTGATCGAGCCGATGCCCAAAACCCCCGAAGGGGGCGAGCAGGATGAGCCGCCTGCCGACCTGGCTGTGGACCCTCCCCTCGACCAGACCGATCCAGAGGTGGGGAATTAAGCAGTTCGCCTCCTTGTTGTTTTTGTTTCCTCTTTTTTTTTGTTGTATTTGCCGACCGCGGACTGGCCACCGCACTTTTTGTATGATGAACTTGATTTATGAAAAAGAATTTTTGTTTGGCCAAGTGCTTTGACTTCGATCGCTTATTTTGGGGAAGTGTAGCTTCGCCGAACGAAACTTCTGACTTATTTTGAGATTTTCACGTTGAGATTGGTTGGCATCAGAATGATGGTTGTTTTCCCTTGTTAGGTGCCAGCTCCTCTTTTTGATACGGGCCCTCGTCGATCAGATGTAGCGTGGCTCCGGAGCAAGATCAAGGTCCTTGAGTCCACTTTGTTCTGGTATCGGAAGGAGGCTCGCAATCAGGACGCCGCCTTTTACTATTATCGGAACAAATCCAAGACGCTAAGTCTGGAGGCGACCAAGTTGAACAGGGCGATGGTAGATCGCGACCTAGGCAGCACCGATCTTGGGCACACCATGTCGAGAGCATCGGTGCAGCGATCCTCGTCAGAGAGGCTCCTTCACGACGTCATAGTGGAAAAGGAGATGGAAATACAGCGTAACAAGACGATGCTGGGCATGTCCGTGGCGAGGACGGGCTTTTCTTCAGGAGTTCACCGAGTGGAGGGTGCTCCCGCAGCAATTATGTTACTGTATACCCGACCGGTCGATGCCCAGAGCTCCATGGCTGGTGTGTCGACTTTGGCCGACCATAAGGGTCATTGTGACGAGGAGGGAGGTCCCAACCGTTCGGTCGGGATCGGGCTATCTTGCGTCGAACCCGAGGGCCGCTGAAAAGTTTCTTTCTTTCCCCCCCCCCTCTTTTTTGTTTGTAACGTTCTTGTTCTTCCGACGGTGCTTAATCAAATTAAAGAGTATGAATAAAAAGTTTATTCTTCTCTTTTTTGTTCTTGCAACCTGTCTTTGGGAGTGCT
The DNA here is from genome assembly GCA_017893485.1 of Hemerocallis citrina. NCBI lineage: Eukaryota > Viridiplantae > Streptophyta > Magnoliopsida > Asparagales > Asphodelaceae > Hemerocallis > Hemerocallis citrina. Next base: position 444,001,022 of record CM030358.1, on the reverse strand, counting down.
GCCGGGGAGATATGGGTCAGCGCCCAGTATTCTGACTTGGACGCCATAGCTTGAGATAGCTAACCACGTGCTCGACATTGGTTCGAAGCTGCCGAGGAGATATGGGTCGACGCCCAGTGTTCTGACTTGGGCACCATAGCTTGAGAAAGCTAACCACGTGCTCGACATTGGTTCAGAGCTGCCGAGGAGATGTGGGTCGGCGCCCAGTGTTCTGACTTGGGCGCCATATCATGGGAAAGCTAACCACGTGCTCGACATTGGTTCGGAGCTGTCGAGGAGATGTGGGTCGGCGCCCAGTGTTCTGACTTGGGTGCCATAGCTTGAGAAAGCTAACCACATGCTCGACATTGGTTCGGAGCTGCCGAGGAGATGTGGGTCGGTGCCCAGTGTTCTGACTTGGGCGCCAAAGCTTGAGAAAGCTACCCACGTGCTCGATATTGGTTCGGAGCTGCCGATATTGATAAAGTTTTACAAAAAAAAGCATTTTTACTTGAGCCTTTTAATACATGAAGAGAGGCGTGAACGGCCTTTTACACAGGGCAGGTTACAAAAGTATTATTTACATGAAGTAAACTAAAACTCTACTTCTGCCCTTCCAGAAATTTGATCAGATGTTTGGCGTTCCATGGTCTTTTGATTGCTCGGCCCTCCATGTCCACGAGTCAGTACGTGCCTAGGCGTATCACCTCAGCTACCTTGTATGGGCCTTCCCAGATGGGGGCCAGCTTCCTCTTTCTCGTGGGGTCAGAGACGGACAACTTGAAGAGCACGAGATCTCTGGCCTCGATGTCAGTGGGGCGGACTTTCTTGTTGTAAAACCTTTCGATCCGTTGTTGGTAGATGCTTCTTCTTACGGCAGAATTCTCCCTAACCTCAGCAACGAGGTCCAGGTTGGCCCTGAGGCCTGATGAGTTGTCGGCCTAGTCGAAGGCCATGATGCGCGGAGAAGGGAGGCTGATCTCAACGGGGATAACCACCTTCGTCCCGTAGGTTAAGTTGAACGGCATTTTACCCATCGGAATTCTCTTTGTGGTCCTGTGCACTCATAGCATGCTTGGCAGTTCTTCTACCTACTGTCCCTTAGAGGAACTGTCGAGGCACTTCTTCAGGCCGTCGAGTATCGGCCGGTTCACGTTCTCCACTTGGCCGTTTGACTGGGGATGGCATATGGCGGAGAAGCGCTGCTAGACGCCGATGTCTTCGCAGAACCTGAGAAAATTCTGGCCCTCAAATTGGGTCCCGTTGTCCGTGATAAGGACCTGCTGAATCTCGAACCAACAAATGATGTTTTTCCAGAAAAATTATTAGGTTTGACGCTCGGTGATTGTTGAAAAGGGCTCGGCCTCGATCCATTTTGTGAAATAATCGATGGCAACTATTAGGAATTTTCTCTATTCGATTGCCATGGGAGTCTTGCAACATTGTTGGCTAATAATACCCGTGGTTCAGGGCCTTCCTGGCAAGCGATCTGCTTCCCATGTGACATCCGCCGATCCCCTCATGAAGTTCTTTAAGCGCGTAGCTAGCTTCCTCATCAGCGAGGCAGCGGAGGTAGGGCTTCTCGTTTGCTAGGGTGTACGAGCATTTGAAGAGGACGTCGTTGATCATGACGAACCTTTCAGCTCGAACCCTGATCCTTCTCACCTCATCCCGGTCTTCAGGGAGCTCGCCTTTTAGCAGGAATCTTCGAATTGGGGTGGTCTAGTCGTCCAGGCGGGCTTCGTTGTTTACACACATTGCCCCAGGGAGGTCGATGCTCGACTTTAGGAGGACTTCGATGAGTACTGTTCGGTCGAGATCCTCGAAGGACGAGGAGGCAAGTTTTGACAAGACGTCTGCCTGGGCGTTCTGCTCTCTCGGAACCCTAAGGACTGACAAGTATCGGATCATTCGGTCATCACGAGCCTCGTATTCCCTGGTGATCTGGTTGACCACAAGCTGAGAGTCGCTGAACCCCCTAATCTGCTTCGCACTGGCCTGGTGTGCCAGGGTCAGTCCAGCAATCATAGCCTCATATTCTGCCTCATTGTTGGAGGCCGGAAAGTTGTGGTAGAGAGAATACTGAAGGAGGAAGTGGTCGGGGCCTCGCAGGATGATCCCAGCACCACTTCCGGATTCACAGGAGGATCCATCGACATAAACTTCCCAGGTCGGATCCGAATTTTTGATGTTGGGCTGTTCGGAAATGGTGCATTTAGTGATGAACTCGGCGAGGGCGTGCCCCTTGATTGTCGTCCTTGGCTGGTAGCTAATGTCGTACTAGCTCAGCTCGATCGAACACTTGACTAAGCGGCCGGAGTTCTCGGGCTTGTGGAGGACGGTCTTTAGTGGTTGATCGGTCAGCACTTAGATAGAGTGCGCCTGGAAGTATGGGCGGTGCTTTCGGGTAGCCATGACCAGAGCATAGGCCACTTTCTCTATTCTTGCGTACCTCATCTCGGCCGGGAGCAGGACCTTGCTTATATAGTATAGTGGCTTCTGAACTCCGTCATCTTTACGGACGAGGACTGCACTGAGGGCGCATTCTGAGACGGATAGGTACAGCCAGAGTGACTCGCCCAGCTCGGGTTTGCTAAGGAAAGGCGGGTTGGCCAGATGCCGCTTTAGCTGCTCGAATGCCTCTTGTTGAGGAGTACCCCATTCGAAGCCCCCCGTTCCACGCAGAGCTTTGAAGAAGGGTAGAGATTTCTCCCCAGATTTGGAGAGGAAACGGCCGATGGCCACCAACCTTCCCATTAGCCTTTGGACTTCCTTGATGTTCCGGGGGGAGCCATGTCTATTATGGCCCGGATCGTCTCAGGGTTTGCTTCGACGCCGTGCCGGCTGACGACAAACCCAAGGAATTTTCCGGACGAGACGCCGAAGGTGCATTTGGCGGGGTTAAGCCTCATGTTATGTGTCCGGAGTATGCCGAAGGCTTCTTCGAGGTCGGCGACGTGGTCCTGTCCCTGCCGGCTTTTGACGAGCATGTCATCGACGTAAACCTCCATGTTGCGACCGATCAGGTCCTTGAGGATTCGGTTAACAAGCCGCTGGTAGGTGGCTCCGGCGTTCTTCAACCCGAAGGGCATAACGCGGTAACAGAAGAGACCTTGGTCGGTGACGAAGGATGTGTTTGCTATGTCCAGCGGGAACATCCGGATCTGATTGTAGCCTGAAAAGGCATTCATGAAGGACAGGAGCTTGTGACCCAAAGTTGAGCCGATCAGAGCATCGATGCTGGGAAGAGGGAAAGGATCTTTGGGGCATTCTTTGTTCAGATCCGTGAAGTCTATACAGATCCTCCAGCTTTCGTTTGCCTTTTTTACCATGACGATGTTTACTAGCCACTCGGGGTAGTTAACCTCTTGGATAAATCGAGCGGACAATAGTTTGTCTACCTCCGTCTTCACCGCTTGCTGCCTCTCTGGGGCAAATTTGCGCCTTTTCTGGACGACCGGCTTCGAGCCCGGAATCACGCTTATCTTATGCATGATCAGGTCTTCGGATATCCCGGGCATATCGGACGGCTTCCAGGTGAAGAGGTCGATGTTGCGGCAGATGCAACTGATTATGCTCGACTTCAGATCGTCGGTGAGGGAGCGGTTCACTCGGAACCACTTCAACTCGTCCTCTGCCTCGAACAAGACTTTTTCCAGCTCGTCCGCAGGTTCGGGATCTGGTTGGCTTCTTTCTAGGTGAAGCTTAACGGCATCGAGGGGGAATACACCCCCTCCGACCGCTGTCATGTAGCAGGACCGTGCAGCCTCCTGGTTGCCTCGGACAACACCGACCCCCTTCTTCATGGGAAATTTCAACTTCAAGTGGTAGGCCGAAGGCACAGCCTGAAGGGAGCAAAGTTCGGGATGGCCGAGAATAGCATTGTACGCCACCTTGATGTTTACCACCATGAAGTCCATTGATTCGGTTCGTCTGAAGGGAGCCGTACCCGTGGTGACATCTAGGGTCACGATTCCCTCTATCACAACTGGGACGCCGGAGAACCCGTGCAGGGTGTATCCGGCCGGTTTGAGCTTGTCCCGAGGCAGTTTTAGATTCTCGAAGGCTTCCAGAAAAGAGGATGTTCACCGAACTTCCATTGTTAATGAGGATCCGGCGGACCTCAAAATTCGCCATGTCAAGGCTAACGACGAGGGCATCGCAGTGGGGAATACGGATGCCCTCCAGGTCCTCTCCTGAGAAAGAGACTGGGATTAGCTAAGTCCAGGGAGACGGGAGGTCTCGAACGGCGTTCACCTCTCGGACGAACGCCTTGCAGGAAGTATTAAACTCCCCCCATGGGTCCCCCGTGGACACAATGTAAAGTGGCCTACTCTTCGGTCCCCCCGGTTTCGGGATCTCGCTCGGGATGGCAGTTCGGAGTGCGAGTAGGGGGTGAAGGCCTCTGGTTCCTCGTGTCCTTCCGGTCCCTCTGGTTTTCCCTAGTGAACTCACGGAGGTATCCTCGTAGGATGAGGCCCTCGATTTCGTCCTTCAGGGCCCGACACTGGTCGGTTTCGTGCCCGTGATCTCGGTGGAAGCGGCAGTAGAACCGTTGGTCTTTCTTTTTGTTGCTGCTCGGTCGAGGGGGTAGTCGGACGAGGCCCTTGTCCTTTATTTCTAAGAGTATGGCAGACACGTTCTGTGTCAAGGGCGTGTATCTCTCGAAACAGGGGACTGGGGGCACCCTCTTCATTCCGACCCCTTCTTTGGGTACTTTCTTAGCAGGCTCGGTCTCATCGACCTTGCATTTTCCTTTCCATGTTGCTTCTTTAGCGCCTTCTGGGTTTAGGGCCTCTTCTGCTCGTATGTACTTCTCGACCTGGTTGAGCAGGTCGGGGAAGTCCTGGGGAGGCTTCTTGGCCAAGGAAACCTTCAGCTAGTTGTATCGAACATTGTGCGGAAGGCGGCTTAGGCAACCCCTGTGTCGAGGGAGGAGACAGATCTTGCCTCGGTGGTGAACCTCCTGACGAAGTCACGGAGTGACTCTCCTTCCCTCTGTCGGAGGTCTAGTAAGGACGCGCTTGTATTCTCGGTCTTCCTACTGGTTATGAAGTGGGCCAAGAAGTTGGCCTCCAGCTGGTCGAACGAGAAGATCGAGCCGGGGGGGGAGCTTAGAGAACCACTCACGAGCCGGACCTCGGAGTGTGGCAGGGAACGCACGGCACAGCAGGGGATCCGAAGCGCTGTGAATCATCATGAGGGTCTTGAAACCCTCCATGTGATTAGCGGGATCACCCTCGCCGTTATAGGTCTTAAACTGTGGAGGCCGGAAATTTCGGGGGACTCCGCTTCTAGGATGGGAGCCAAGAAAGGTGGTCGGGTCGGCCTGTGGCCTAGAGCGGGGTTTGGAACGCCGTTGCTAAGGTGGTCGAGGCAGTTTTCCATTTCCAGCAGGCGTCGGAGCACCGCATTTTCGTGTTCAGGGAGATAGGTTGGGTCATGGGTGCAGTTCCCTCCATCGCCCGTCCGGTGGGATTGATTGAATGTTTCGGCTTTGGGTGCTCCATGAATGGCCTCCATGATTTCGTCCCGGAAGCTCCGGAACTCGGCCCTTGTGACCGCACCATGATCAATCGGGTCATGCTGGGACGGCGGTCTTCGATCGATGCGGCTGAGCGTCGACTTTCGTCCTTCGGGCGGAGGTCTGGGATGGTTTGGGGCCGAGTTGGAAGCGGCCCCTCCCCTAGTCTGACTTGCCTGTCGGTTATGGATGACCCGACGAAGGTCGGGTACGACCGAGCGAGATGCGCCCGGCTGATGTCCGAGGCTAACCCTCGGATTATTCGATCCATGAGTGTCCCCGGGGACGTCCTGAGGAGGACCGTCCGGACGATGTGTAGATGTAACAGCTCTCCTGGGCTTAGGTCCCATGTGAGATCGGATCGATGGGATGCCACTGATGGCGAGGTTCGGGTTGACGTCCATACCGAGAAGTTTCCCACAGACGGCGCCAACCTAATGCGGTTGGTTCTTGGGAAGTGTGGATGCACCAGGTGTGAGTTCTATTTGTTTGTTTAGTGGAAGGACACGGTACTGGACGGTACACCTGACCCTCGGCAGAAGGGGCACGATCGGGAATAGAGGCGTAGGTCGGCTGTTTGGCTCGGTAGCGGAGGCTCGGCTCGGATCTGGAAACTCGGATCCAGGAGTCTCGTGTACCTGCACTCGGCCTACAAACACCGGGGTTGGTCCCGGTGGTAGACCCTCCGACGGTCTAGTTAGTCACTGAAGTATAGTAGCAGCAACTAGGATTTGAGAGGGAAAAGATTGATTACCTTTGAAGGTGGGAGAGGGCCTAGTATTTATAGGCATGCCAAATGGGTCTGGATCCGTTTGGACCAGGTCTGGACCGGTATGCCCGTGGGCCTGGTGGGTCTGGACCGGTATGCCCGTTTGGACCATGTGCCAGACCATTTTTTCCCTATGTCAAATATATATATATATATATATATATATATATATATATATATATTAATGGGAGAAGGCCTTAGTGTCATTTGTAAATGTTTTGTCAATCACCAACCCATGTAACACACGTGCATAACTATTATAAAGGAGGTCCTAGGTTCAAATCAAGACTACGTCTAAATTTTTATTTTAAAAAACCATATTTATTAAAACGTGCATCGCACGTGTAAACTGCTAGTATATAGGGCAAAAGCCAAAATACCCCCCCAACGTTTGGCTCGAGTACAAAATGCCCATACAATGTTTGAAAAAGTACAATAAACCTATTTCTCCATTAACTTAACCCCATCCGTTTAGTTATAATAATTAAATTACTTTTTTACCCTTACCCTTTCATAATCAAACCTCCTCTTCTTTTTTCTTTTTCATCATTCCTTTTTTTTCAAATCCCGATCGATCTGTCGATTGAATAAATCAGAGTTCTCAGAAACCCTTGCCATGGCCATGAAGCTCCTCATTCTCCTACTTGTGCTGCCGCTTCTCTCTCTCTGCAATCGATGGTCCTTTCTCTTTCTTCGTCTTCCCTCTCTTTTGTTCTCGTTTTCACTTATTTGTTGAATTTTTTATTTTGATTTTTTTCGTTTGATAAATTTAAGCAGAGGATAGAGGATCTGTCGCCTATGTGTGAACTTAAGATTTGTTGTACAACCTAATTTTAAAACCATCTTTCCCTCTCCCTTGGACCTAAGAAATTCTCCGCAAATAAATATAAAAAGTGAAATTAATACCAAAGCAGGATTCACATGCAATATCCAATAATATCCAGTTATTCTATCACCGCCTGCTCTTCAGTTTTAAACTGTCCTCACAAAGAATGTTAATTCATAGTAGTAATAGAGGACAACAAGTTATTTTACAATACAGTTATATTGGAAACGTACTGATCAAGAAGTGAAATACATTTAACTAGCTATGAGCAGAGGCCAAGTCATTTTACAATTATATTGGAAAAATAACATACATTTAACTAGCTTAATATATTTTGAGGTAGGGCTTCTCTACCTTTCTTAAAATAAAAAAAATACAGAATAGACATACATTATTTGTACAGTATAATTTACATGTTCAATGGGCGTTAATAGTTACATTATTCTTAGAAACAATCTAAAGTTATTTTGAAGTCATGTTTTTACAACAATTAAATGTAAATTAAATGCACAATGCTTTTTAAGGATGAGTTTTGCATTTTTATCCATAAATTTAAAAGAGAACTCTGATTTATTCGATCGACAGATCGATCGGAATTTGAAAAAAAAAAAGAATGAAGAAAAAGAAAAAAGAAAGACGAGATTTGATTTTGAAAGGGTAAGGGTAAAAAAGTAATTTAATAATTATAGCTTAACGAATGGGGTTAAATTAACGGAGAAATGAGTTTAGTGTATTTTTTTAAATGTTGTATGGATATTTTGTACTCTGACCAAATGTTGGGAGGATATTTTGAATTTTTCTCTAGTTTATATAATCAATTAGTTTGAATGAAAATGAAAGTTCACATGGACATTGATATGGCTAAAAATGGGGTTAAATCGGAACCGTCCAGATTGGGCACGAATCTTGAAGCTCAGGGGTAAAATGGTAATTTCACATGCAAATGGGTCCGAAATGGGTACTGGATCTCCTTCTCACAGATTCAATAACCCACGAACGGATCCACTCTAACTGGGTACGGGTCCCGACCCGAGACAGACCCAGACCAGCAAGAGGAAATCGGGGTCACTGATTTGACCAGATCAACTGGCCTGATTTGCAGTTACCTTCTCACCGGGAATCAGGGGTCAGTTTCCTAAACAGACTGTGAGGATTTTACTCCTGAAAGTTGCACGGGAAATCAGGTCCCTAATCACTCCCATGGCGACTATAAATACCTCCCACCTATCACTGAGACCAGGTGATCACTCTTTTTCCAGCTTAAGCTCTTTCTTAATCATCACTGGTTACTGACAAGAGCGTCGGAGGGTGCGTCGCCGGAATCAACCCCGGTGTATCGCACTTCCTTGCAAGTTAGCGGCAGGAATCAACTGGAGTGGATTCGCTATTCAGGTTCTTCCACGAACTCACAAATCTCATCTGTTTACCCCCACACCAGAATCAGCGGTAACAGATTGGCACCGTCTGTAGGAACTCACACGAATAGCAGCCTCTCCCCTTCCCGTCGACTAGCTCTTCTCCAATCATGCCTCCCAGAAAGGTCAGGTCAAGGGGGTCCAACTGTGGGCCCAACCCCGCCGATCAGCAAGAGGAAGTCCCCGTGCATCCTCCTCCACAGCCCGAGCAACTTCCTCCCCCAGTCCAAGATCCTCTCCTGAATCAACAACCCCCCAATGGTCCTGCTGGCCAGAACGGGAGGAGGCAGAAGCAACCTCTCCACCCAGACCATGTCTCGGTTCACAATGCCTCCTCGGATTCAATGGCTTCCCATAACCCCCGGCCTTCTGACCTCCACAACACCGTTCTGAATCGCCAAAAGGATGAGGACCTTCGCAACCGCCTAGATGAGAAGCGGGCCCGAGAGGGAGCCTCCCGCCAACATCAAGGTGAGCGATCCCCTCATCGCCGAGATGGCAGGAGGTCTCCGAACCGAAGAGGACGGGGAGAATCCCCCGAGCATCGTAGGAGGAGGCCACATTCCCCTGCTAATCGACATCATCCGAGGAACGATGAGGCACCTATCACTCGCGCCGAGTTCCTACAATTCCAGGCAACTGTGTTGCAGGCCCTCAACCTTCGCCCCAACAACAATAACGCCCAGAGGGTTCCAACACCCCCACGGGTTCCAAGTCCTTGCCACCGATCCATAAGTCCTCCCCCGGCTCCTAGTCACCGGCAACACCATCATAGTCCTCGCCGATCCCAGGACTATCGACGTCGTAGCCCCCGCTCCCCTTCCTATGGAGACGAGTCCAGGGGCTCGATCGACCATCACCGGAGGGTCAATGCCCTCTACCATCGTCTCCATGAGATGGAGAGGCGCATCGGCCGTATGGACAAGGAGGAGGAGTCGAGAGGAACGACCGTCCGCCCCAGTAGACCGCCCTTCTCTCGGACTATCATGGAGGCTCCCATTCCGAGGAGTTTCAAACCTCCGCAGTTTGAAACGTACTCAGGGGAGTCGGACCCTGTTGATCATGTCGAAAGCTTCAAGACACTGATGCTGATTCACCAAGCTTCCGACGCCATGCTTTGCAAGACCTTCCCTGCCACTCTTAAGGGTTCGGCGCGGGAATGGTACTCCCGGCTCGCTCCCTCTTCCATCTTCTTGTTCGAGCAGTTTGAAACGCTCTTCATAACTCACTTTGTGAGTAGCAGGCGAACAGAGAAGACTAGCCTCCCCCTACTCCACCTCCGACAGGAAAGGGGAGAAAAGCTGAGGGACTATGTGAGGAGATTCACCACGGAGGTCAGGTCTATCGCCTCCCTCGACCAGTCAGTGGCGACCGTCGCGTTCCAGTCGAACGTCCTCAACTCCAACCTCCGGTCGTCCCTCGCTAAAAAGCCCCCGCACAACTTCGCCGATCTTCTCCTTAGATGCGAGAAATACATTCGGGCGGAGGAGGCTGAGTGCCTCCCGAGTTTCGGAGCATCTGCTTCCGGGTCGAAAAGGAAAGCAATGGAAGAGGAGGGGGACAAGAAGCTACAAAAGGACAGTAGCTGTCAGCGCCGTCCTCCCCCCAGGTTCGAGAAGTTCACTCCTCTCACCACCAATGTCTCCACCATCCTGATGGAAGTGGAGAAGGAGAGGGTTATACCCCCCGCTCCGAGGATGAACACCTCGGCCAAGAGGAGGAACAAGGAGAAATAGTGCCGCTACCACCGGGATCACGGTCACGACACCAACGACTGCCGGGCGTTGAAAAATGAGATAGAGGCCCTCATCCAGAGGGGGCAGTTGGCTAAATTTGTGAAGGCAAACGATCGGGCGGATCGCACCACTCCTTCGCCTCGGGGGGCTAACAAGCACTCCGAGCGACGCGATGAAACCCCCGAGTTCAAGAAAGAACGGGTTCTGCACCTTATTCACGGGGGCCCAATGGGGGGCTCTTCCAACTCCTCTCGGAAGGCCTTCGTCCGAGAGGTCAACTCAGTTCACAGTGCCCCTCCCCCCAAAGGCCTCGGCGTCCCAGTGACCTTCTTAGATGAAGACCTCGAAGGGGTCCAGACTCCCCACTGCGACGCACTTGTTATCGACCTCCGCATGGCGAACTTCAAAGTGCAGAGGGTCTTGGTAAACAACGGGAGCTCGGTGAACATCCTCTTCCTCTCGGCCTTCCGAGGGCTGCAGCTGTCCTAGGACCGCCTCAAACCGGCCGGCTACACGCTCCATGGGTTCACGGGGGTACCAGTAACTGTCGAAGGGGTTATCACCCTGGACGTAACTGCTGGGAAGACCCCTACCACCCGGACTGAGCCGATGGACTTTATGGTCGTCGATGTCCCGGCTGCATACAACGTTATCTTGGGTCGGCCTGGCCTAGCTGCCCTGGAAGCTGTCCCTTCGGCATACCACCTCAAGATGAAGTTCCCCACCCGGGCGGGAGTGGGAGAAGTCAGGGGCAGCCAAGAGACGGCTCGGAAGTGCTGCATGACTTCCACTGGGGGTCCGGTGCTCTCCCTCGAGACCTTAGAGATCCCCGAGCCGAACGTCCGACCCACGTCCGAGCCGGCGGACGAACTGGAAGAAGTGCTCTTCTCGGAAGGGGACCCGAGTAGAAAGTTCCTCATCAGCAAGTCCCTGCCGACTGCCCTATGTTCCGACTTGGTCCAGTGCATCCGGGAGAACCGCGACCTATTTGCTTGGTCCGCCGCGGACATGCCCGGGATTTTCGAGGAACTTCTAGTGCACCGCCTCAGCGTCGAACCGGGGTGCAGACCGGTTCAGCAGAAGAGGCGTAAATTCGCTCCCGAGCGACAATAGGCCATCAAGGAGGAGGTAGACAAGCTCCTAAAAGCTCGGTTCATACAGGATGTGAACTACCACGAGTGGCTCTCCAATGTCGTCATGGTTAAGAAGTCCAATGGTTCCTGGAGGATATGCATCAACTTCACAGACTTGAATAAGGTGTGTCCGAAGGATCCGTTCCCTCTCCCGAATATCGACACCCTCATCGATGCCACCTCGGGCCATGAGCTCCTCAGCTTCATGGACGCCTTCTCCGGCTATAACCAGATCCGAATGTTCCCCCGGACATTCCGAAGACCTCCTTCATTACCGACCAGGGCCTAGGGGTGGCAACTGGGCCGGGTCAACCGGCGACCCACCCGCGACCCGGCCCACGAACCCGGCCCGCTTAAGAGTTTCACGGGTTCGGGTCGAACCCGGTGAACAGTACGGGTCGACCCGGGTCGCCATTTATGCGAATTGGATTCGCGAAACCCGGCCCACGAACCCGGTCAACCCGCGAATTGGACCCGCCAACCAGCGGGTCGACCCGCGAATTTCGACCCCTGACCCGTGACGGGCCGACCGTTCGACCCGCGGGTCGAACGGGTCGAAACCCGTGGTTCGAACCCGGGTCGCTGGCCGTTGGCAACGGTTGGCAGCAAACGGCTCTTAGAGATGTTGCTGCTGGCTGTTGCTCTTTTAATTTTTTTTCCCCACTTCTAAGCCTATAAATAGCCCCCAAATATCTCCAAAAAAATCACACCTCCCTCTCTTACTCTCTCTACTATTATACATCAAAAAAAAAAAAATTTGAACAATTGTAGTAATCATCAAACAAGTGTACAAGGAGGCGTATACACGATCAAATTTCGGTCGTATCGGAGAACAAAATTCAACGTCTTCAACTCTCTTCAACCATCGACTCAAATCTACTTCAACCTCTTCTCAACTCTTCAATTGCGAAATCGGCAAAGCGCTCCTCCATCTTTTCTATTATATTCTAATTTTCACGGTTTTTTTTATACGCGTATTCCACGGTGAACGGTATCAAAATATCTCTATCTCTCTTGTTATTTTTTTTTTTGCGTTGTAGTTAAAATTATTGTTCGTTTTTTGAACTTCTCTATCTCAACCCTCTTGTTTTTTAGTTTTTTTTGTATAATTCACCGCTCTTACATTGTAGATTTTTTTTTACATATCACATTACTACACTATGTCTAGATCACGCGGTAGCGGTCGTAGCGGACAAGATTCTTCCTCATCTTCACGTAGGCCACCAATTGTCCCAATTATTGAGCCCGCCCAAGATTACATTGATCCTACTATGGAACAATGGGGTACACACGATGATGTTGGACATGAACAATTAGAAGAAGAACAACAACAACAAACCAAAACCACACAACCCCGTAGTAGTAGGAAAAGTAGAGGAGAAACTAGTGATTGGCATAAGTTTTATGAGTATATCCCGGATGAAAATACTCCGGGTATAGGTGTGGAAATGTGTAAATCATGTGGTAAACAATACAAATTCAAGAGGGGTGACGGAACCAGTACACTTAGTAGGCACATCCTAAATAATCATAAAGATCTTCTTGATCAAATACAAGGCCAACAAAGAATAAACCCTAGGACCGGTCAAGTAGATAGCCACCCTTATGATCCCGAACTTGTTCGTCGGGAAATGGCCCGATTAGTAATTAAGGAAGAGTTACCATTTACCTATCCCGAGAGTAGGAACTTGGAAAATTTTAATCAAACGGCCTTAAACCCTCATTTTAAAAGAATTCCGAGAAATACTTGCAAATCGGATTGTTTTAAAGTGTACATGGAAATGAAGGACGCGTTGATTGCAATTTTATGGAGTTTAACCTGTAGGGTTAGTTTAACTTCGGATTGTTGGATGGGTGTCAACAATATTCCAACGATGGGAATAACCTGTCATTGGATCGACAATGATTGGATTCTTAATAAAAGAATCATATCACTTGCGTCATTGCCGTATCCCCATAGTGGCGCTGAAATAGCAAACCGTATTTTAGAAATTTGTGATGTTTTTCATATTCGCGATAAAATTATGGCTATTAGTTTTGATAATGCATCTAACAACAATGTAGCAATTAATACTTTCAAAAGAATATTAAACCCTCCATCTGACAATATTTTTCATGTTAGGTGTGCATGTCATATTATAAATTTATGTGTTCAAGATGAATTAGGTATAGCTGATCCATATATAATTAAAATTAGAAATTGTGTACATTTCATTGCATTAAAACCAAGCATTCTACAAGAATGGAAAGCTTGGTGTAGAGCTAGAAATGTTCCTTTTAGAAAATTTCCAAAGGATGTTAGACACCGATGGAATTCTACTTTTGATTTACTAAATGTTGTCACCGAATATAAAGCAGTTGTAAATGATTTTTGTATCGCACAAAATATGCCTAATTTTGAAATGACTCCCGCCGATTGGTTTTTTGCTGAATCTTTGTTGAAATTTTTAGAACCTTTTAAAACCGCAACTTTAAAATTTTCAAAAACATATGAATCTACTTCTAGTAGCATTTTTATTGAATTAGTTAGCATGATGCAAACATTTAACGAAATGTTAAATGATACCCATATTAGTGACATTGTAAAACCTGCATTTACAAAATTTTTGAAGTATTATTTTCCTCCTCCTATGTTGATTTGTGTTGCTACTGTTATGGATCCTCGTATCAAATTAGAAGGTACGAAGAATTTGATAGAAATATTTTTTGGATATTTAGAGAACATTGTAGAATTAACAATTGATTGCGCTAGTTTTTTAGTTCAATTTGAATCTACGTTAAATAACTTGTATGATTATTATGATAGACGTTTTGCTTCTAGTAGTACAACTTCTGTAGTTAGTTCTTCTTCTGGTAGTTCTAAAAGTAAAAGTAGAATTGGTGATAGAACATTTAGTTTACTTGAAAAAATTCATTCTAAAAAACCTAGGACTAATCAACCAAATGAATTAAATTGGTATAACCAACAAGATGCTGAGCCTTTTACTTCTACACTAGATATTTTACAGTGGTGGAAAGAACATGAACACACTTTTAGTATTCTATCAATTATGGCTAAAGATTTACTAACTCCTCCTATCTCTACAGTTGCTTCTGAGAGTGCATTTTCTACAAGTGGCAGGGTTCTATCTGATTATAGGAATCGGTTGAAGCCCGAGACGTTAGAGATGCTCATATGCACAGAAGACTGGCTGAAGGCTGAAGATAGGACGCAAGGAAAAGCACTATCGAGTTCCACAAGTGGGAGCAACTCGCCTGAAGAACAACAACAACAACAACAACAACAACAATAGCTTTTCTTGTTATGTTAAATTAGAAAAATTGTAGTCAATTAAAATTGTACATAAGAAATATGTTATTGTATAAAACTTATTTGTGAATTGAATTCTTCATTTCGTTATGAATTGTTCAAATTGTACAACTAAAATTCATATGAATAAAATTTCAAAATTTGTTGTCAATTTCACTCTTTCAATCTTATTATTATTATTACAATTTTTTTTGTTTATTAGTACTATTACTTACTTAGTATTATAATTAAACATCATTTGGGGATATTTGATTCAATTTTAAGAATTGTAGTATTATTACTTATTAGTATTATTACTGAATTACATACTTAGTATTATAATTAAACATCATTTGGGGATATTTGAAGAATTGTAGTATTATTACTTATTAGTAGTATTACTTACTTAGTATTATAATTTTTTAAGAAATGTAATATTCATCAAACAAAAATATGGTTGTTTGTATAATTGTATACATCATTTGTAAAATTATTATTATTATTAGTTCAATTTAAGCTACAAAAACAAAAAAAAATATATTATATATATATATTATTAAACGGGCCAACCCGCGGGTCGACTCGGCCCAACCCGGGTTAAGCCCTAATGGGTTCACGGGTTGGGCGGGCCACCCAAATCAGAAGTTGACCCGGCCCGGCTCGGCCCGCATAACACGCCAACCCGGCCCGGCCCACCCACTCGAGCGTGCCAACCCGCACGGGTTGGGCCCGGACGGCCCGTTCGATCCGTTCGCCACCCCTACCAGGGCCTCTACTGTTATAGAGTCATGCCGTTCGGTTTGAAGAACACTGGAGCCACCTACCAGCGCCTCGTCAACAAAGTCTTCCAAAGCCAGATAGGCCGCAACATGGAAGTATGCGTCGACGACATGCTCGTGAAGAGCGTCCGAGGTACCGACCACGTGGCCGTCCTCCAGGAGGCGTTCGGCGTACTGAGAAGGCACAACATGAGGCTCAACCCGAACAAGTGTGCGTTCGGGGTCTCGTCAGGAAAGTTCCTCGGCTTTATGGTCAGCCAACGAGGGATCGAAGCAAATCTTGAGAAAATCAAGGCCATACTGGACATGGCCCCGCCCCGGAACGTCAAGGAAGTGCAGAAGCTTACGGGTCGCCTCGCCGCTATTGGCCGAAACCTTTCGAAGTCTGGGGAAAAGTGCCTCCCCTTCTTCAAGGCTCTCAGGGGGGCTAAGGGTTTCGAATGGGGCCAGCCGCAACAGGAGTCGTTCGACCAACTGAAGGCCTACTTGGTGAACCCTCCCCTGCTTAGCAAACCTGTTCCAAGGGAAACCCTCTTCATCTACTTAGCTGCTTCCGAGCAGACCCTAAGTGATGTTTTGGTGAGGGAAGAAGACCGGGCTCAGAGGCCCATCTACTATGTGAGCAAGGTGCTTCGGGACGCCAAGCTCCGTTATCCGAAGATAGAGAAGATGGCCTACGCCCTGATCATGGCGGCGAGGAAGCTCCGTCCATACTTTCAGTCCCATTCGGTTGTGGTCCTCACCGACCAACCGCTGAATCAGATCCTCCACAAGCCAGAAACCTCAGGCCGGCTTATGAAGTGGTCCATCGAGCTGAGCCAACATGACATCTCCTACCAGCCTCGGACTGCAATCAAAGCTTAAGCCCTCGCGGACTTCATCGTCGAGACCACCATTCCCGAGGTCAGCCATGTCCCGAGCGGACCCCCGATCTGGACCATTTTTGTGGATGGTTCCTCTTGCAACGAGGGAAGCGGCGCCGGTATCATCCTAACAGGTCCAGATGACTTCGTCCTCCAGTATGCCCTCCGCATGAATTTCAAGGCCTCGAACAATGAAGCAGAGTATGAGGCACTAATCGCGGGCCTCGGACTTGCCCGAAGTGCTGGGGCGCAACGCCTCCGAATCCATAGTGACTCTCAGCTGGTCGTGAACCGAGTCTTGGGCGAGTACGAGGCGCGAGACGAACGGATGGCGAAGTACCTCACCAAGGTCCGAACCCTCTTGAACCGGTTCGAAGAGGCACTCATCCAACGAGTCCCTCGAGAAGAGAATTCGCAAGCTGACGCCCTCTCCAAGTTGGCCTCATCCTCCCTCCAAGGTCTCGAGCAGACCATCTTGATCGAAGTCCTCATAAAACCGAGCATAGAAGACGAGGCCCTCGACTCAGTGGAGTCATTGCCGGTCCTACTGCAAGATAATTGGATGAAACCCTTAGTGGAATTCTTAAGGGACGGACTCCTCCCCGAGGACCCGAAGGAAGCGCGCCGAGTAAGAACCAGGGCCGAGCAGTACGTCCTGATCGAGGGAATCTTGTACAAGCGCTCCTTCTCGCAGATTGACGGTCGACCTTACCTGAGGTGCCTTTCCCCGGAACAGGCTGACTACGCCTTACGGGAGCTCCACGAAGGCATCGGCGGAGCACATTCAGGATCTAGGTCTTTGGCTCGGAAAGCCCTGAATTACGGATACTTCTGGCCGACTCTCCTCCAAGACGCCGAGCGACACGTTCGGCAATGCGGCTCTTGTCAGAGACATTCCAACATTCGTCGCCTCCCCCAGGCCAACCTCGCCTCCCTATCAAGTCCTATCCCCTTCGCAATGTGGGGGATGGATTTACTAGGGCCATTCCCTCCAGCTCCGGGCCAGTTCAAGTTCTTGGTCGTAGCCATCGACTACTTCTCGAAGTGGATTGAGGCCGAGCCCCTTGCCACTATCACCGAGAACAAAGTGCTTCAATTCTTCTGGAAGAGCGTCATCTGCCGGTTCGGAGTCCCCCGTGTCCTCGTCACAGACAATGGAACTCAGTTTACTGGGGCCGCGTTCCGAGCTCTGTGCGAAGACCTCGCCATCCAACAGCGCTTCTCCTCCGTCTCCCACCCACAGTCGAATGGCCAGGCGGAGAACGCTAACAGGCAAATCCTCTCAGGTATCAAGAAGAGATTGGACAAATGTTCCAAAGGCCTATGGGTCGACCAACTCCCCAATGTGCTGTGGAACTATCGCACCAACAAGCGGACACCCACAGGGGAGTCCCCGTTCAACCTCACCTATGGGTCCGAGGCAGTGATATATCTCGAAGTCGGAATACCTTCTCCTCGCCTCGCAGCCTACAACGAAGAACAGAACGCCAGAGACCTCCGGGCAAACTTAGACCTGGTGGACGAGCTGAGGGAAAGAGCATCAATACGCCAGCAGAACTACCGAAGGAGGGTCGAACTGGCGTACAACAAGAAGGTCCGACCCACCGATCTCAAGGCGGGGGACTTAGTCCTCAGAAAACTAGCCATCTCCTTTCCCAATCAGAGGAGTAAACTGGCTCCGAACTGGGAAGGACCCTACAAGATCATAAAGGTGGTTCGGCCCGGAGCTTATCGTCTGGAAGACCTAGAGGGCAGAGAGATTCCGAGGACCTGGAATGCCGACCACCTCTTAAAATACCAAGAAAGCGTCCCGGCGCCTCTCTGAGTATCACGAGGTGTCGACCAATTCCTCTCCTCTAACTTGTAATTCATTTCTTAAGCTGTCATATGTAAAAACGGCTCGCCGTCAATTATCAATAAAGAATGCTTTTTCGTATTTATAAAGTTGCTTGTGTCTCTCCGCCTTTATTCCTTATTCAATCAATGGTTCGGAGTCCAATACCCGGCTCGACTCTACTTCGCAAGCTTGCTCTTAAGCGAGCCAGATGTAGTTCGCCACTCGGGATTGCTCCCACAACCATTGAACTCTAACGATGGTTCCGGAGTCCAACACTTGGCTCGATTCTACTCCGCAATCTCGCTCCTCAGCGGGCTAGGTGTGGGTCGCCATTCGGAATTGCTCCCACAACCGTTGAACTCTAACGATGGTTCCGGAGTCCAACACTTGGCTTGATTCTATTCCGCAAGCTCGCTCCTCAGCGGGCTAGGTAAATGTCGCCATTCGGAATTGCTCCCACAACCGTTGAACTCTAACGATAGTTCCGGAGTCCAACACTTGGTTTGATTCTACTCCGCAAGCTCGCTCCTCAGCGGGCTAGGGGTGGGTCGCCATTCGGAATTGCTCCCACAACCGTTGAACTCTAACGATGGTTCCGAAGTCCAACACTTGGCTCGATTCTACTCCGCAAGCTCGCTCCTCAGCGGGCTAGGTATGGGTCGCCATTCGGAATTGCTCCTACAACCGTTGAACTCTAACGATGGTTCCGGAGTCCAACACTTGGTTCGATTCTACTCCGCAAGCTCGCTCCTCAGCGGGCTAGGGGTGGGTCGCCATTCGGAATTGCTCCCACAACCGTTGAACTCTAACGATGGTTCCGGAGTCCAACACTTGGCTCGATTCTACTCCGCAAGCTCGCTCCTCAGCGGGCTAGGTGTGGGTCGCAATTCGGAATTGCTCCCACAACCGTTGAACTCTAACGATGGTTCCGGAGTCCAACACTTGGTTCGATTCTACTCCGCAAGCTCGCTCCTCAGCGGGCTAGGAGTAGGTCGCCATTCGAAATTGCTCCCACGACTGTCGAACTCTCACGAGGGTCGGCAAGCCCACCATTGGGTAAGACTCGACTTGCCTCGCAACTTCGCGATGAGAGGAGACAGAAGCACCTCTCGGCACCTCCAGCCGAACGGTCTTGTCGCCGAACCGCGGACGAGCGAGAGGTAGGCTCAGAGCGCACCACGTCGCTCGAATTCTTAGGCCTCCGGTCGGCTGACCGAGCAAGTGCCCATCCGAGCGTCAAAATGGAGAAAACTCACTTTTTCCTCAACTTTCGTGTAAGATCTCGATCAGATGGCCCAGATCTTGCCAGCGCCGCTAAACGACAAGATAGCGTTTTCTTGGGAACTGAGCCTGTCTCGAGATTCGTGACATCATCCAACGGTTCAGATCGCGCTACGGCGCTGGACCACGAACGAGAGAGGGACCGGGTCGGAGACCTCGGCGCGACGAACACAGTCAGAACTACAAAGGACGTGCTAGTTCATGAAAGAAATATTATTAATAATTGGGACACAGTTCAAAGCAACTTTTCCATACAACAAGGTCACAAAGCCTTAAAGAACAATGGTTACAATGCCGACCCACTACACTTAGTTTTTAAAAGAAAAATCATCAAACATCCCGTTCGGTCGTCAGTCTAGCTACCTCGGCCGCCAGTTCCTCTTCCTCCGTCCGAAGCCCCGCCTCTACCGTCTGCAGGTGACGGATCTCAGAGAGCAGATCATCCCTTTCGGCTACTATCTTCGTCAGATTGTGCCGAATGCACTGGATCCGAAGGGCGTTGCTGAAGGCGGTCGGCGAGTCTCCGTCCTCTCCTGTAGGGGCCATCTCGGTGATCCTGCTCTCCATATGCCGGATCTCGGCGTCCCGCTGACCCAGGATGAGCTGAAGGTGGCCCCGCTCGCTCTCGACTCGGTGCAGTCCCAGCTCGACTTCATAAAGCCGCTCTCGGCATTTGGCCGAGCACATCTCCGTCTCCCCCGAGCCAGCCTCGGTTCGAGCGTGATCATCCGAGCAATTGGGGTCGGCGTCTCGAGCTACCACCACAAGCTGAAAAGAGGAAGAGACGAACAACAAAATTTCAAAACGTTGCTGAAGTCCAACACTTCAAGAATTTTCAAAACAAACTTTCATACTTTTATTCAGATATAGTAACTCTACATACAACAAGACCGACCCTACAACAGAGTTTTACAATAGCAAGAAGGAACATAAGACAACATGTTTAGTACCTCTTCGGAAGGGGTACGCTTCGGTTCAAGGAAACGCGGGGGCAGCGAGGCCTGACCTCTGAGCTCGATTCCAAACCAGCGAAGCGAGATCTCCCTTTGCCGCTAACTCCAACTGTGGCGCCGACTGAGGCACCGCTAGACGAGACAGCTACACTACTCTGAGCGTCAGCAGGACTCCGCCTAGCTGCGGGCAAACGAGTCGCAAGTTCGTAGAAGGTAATCCCTCTCTCGCTCTCTTCGCGAGTACACGACGTACTACGAACGTTGGCCCGCTCCGGCAGAGGCTTGAGCAACGCGACCTCTTCCTCCAACTCGATAATCCTATCCCTCAGAGCGTCATCCTTCGCCGACATCTTCAAACGAGGAGGTCTTGACGAGCCCGAGACATTGGCGCTATCGGTCGCGAGTCGTCGATAATGGGTGACCTTGATCCCCCTGTCTATCGTAATCCTCCTAAGCTTGTCGACCTCGGCCAACAGTTTTTGGCGCTCGGATGACACCTTCTCCAACTCGGAAGTTAGCTTCTCTTCCTCCGCCGAGCGTTCTTTCTCCGCTAACTCCAAGTGTCGGATCTCGGCCAAGAGCTCGTTATTCTTTTGCTCGGCGAGGGAGAGCTCCCTATGAAGTTGCCCGGTCTCACCTTCGGGACAATTAGCTTGGGGTTGCTTCCGCGGTTGCTTCAACTCGCGACAATACCCCCTCACAGCTACCTTTGTCTCCTCCAGCTTCAAAAACATGTAAAACTGCCTCTCTCGGCTATTGGAAAGCTCTCGCTTCGTTTTAGTCAGCTCCTTACGAAGGTATGCAACCTCCGTGATCGGACCAAACTTCACCTGAAAAGCAGAGATAAATCTGAGGCCCAACACTTGGAGAATTTTACGCCTAATCAAACAGAAAATCCGGAGACTAACACTTGGATAAATTTTGGCCAAAAAAAAGAGCGTTTTCATTCAAAACTCAAAAAAGCGTTACAAGAGCGGTGGCCAGTCCGCAGTTAGGCTTACAAAAAAAAACAACAAAAGACTAAAAGACGCAACCAAGTCAGGGGTCGAACTTTTTGTCGTTCGGGTCTGTCGACCCCTCGGCCTTGTCCTCGCCCTCGACCTCGTCCTCGTCCTCGCTCTCGCTCTCCTCCTCAGAGTTGTCCTCCTCCTCATCCTTGGCCTCAGTCTCACCCGGGCCTTCGACACCGTCGGTCTGTCCCTCGGGACCGAGCATCCCCTGGGGAAGCTCCTCCTCCCCCTCCACGGGGTCGTAGAAGTGGTAGGAGGACGTGTCGAACCCCGGATTTCGAGCGGCGATATGAAGCAGGGCTCGGCCGTACGCGTCCTCCATGTTCTTGAACATGTGCTGCTCGGCCTCGTCCTGGACAGCCCTCTTCGCCTTCGCCACCTTAGACCGGTGCCTGGCCATGATCTTCTCGGTCTTCTTCCGAGCCCTCTCCGCCTCCGACCGAGCGTTGGCCAACTCCTCCTTTAGCTCGGCATTCTCCTTCTCTGAGACCTCGAGCTTGGCTGCCACGTCCTTCGACGCTGAACGGCGTCGGCCAACTGCGCCTCCAATCTTGCCACTTCGGCTCCGCGTTTTGCCGAGAGGAGTAGCTCAGCATCGAGCTGCTTCACTGCTTTTGCGCTCTCCGATCTCTCCCTGTCGTACTGCGCCATCAGCTCTTGTTCTTTGCTCGCAAACTCTTCGAGCAAGAAGTTGAAGTGGCAGAGGGTCTGAAAAGAGAACAAACCGTTAGGGTCCGAACCTGGAAACTTGGAAAATTTCAGAAAAATGCTTCAATAAGAAAGTGTTCGGCCCACTCACCGACATCGTGTTCCGAGCGATCTGCATTGTCGCGTCCCCGACTTGACCGAACTTAATGGCCGCTCGGTCCTTTGGGGTCGGCAGGTGCCTCACCGCCTGCATACAAATATTGCCGTCGCCCAAAAAACCATCGACTTTCATCACTTGCCAGTCGGGGACGAAGATCTGCTTGTGCCTCTCGGTCAGAATCTTCTCCGCATCGGCAGTAAGGGGCGGAACCTGGAGGGATAACACCTTGCTCACGTCGAACGCACCGCTCGACGAGCCGGGAGCATCTCCCTCCGCCGTTGGAGTCGACGCATCCGAAACGGGAGGATCAGAGGCCGCGACCTTCTCCTGCACGGGATCGGCCTCCGGAACGACGACCCCCTTCAAGTCGGCGGTCTTCGGGACCGAAGGTATCTTCGGAGCTCGGCCGCCCTGAGGTCCTGTCGAGGGTCTCTTCTTCCTCGTCTCCTGCTCCCTCACCTTGGCCTTCGCCATCAACGCCCTGTAGTCCATCTTCGAAGACTCTGCGCAAACCGAGTGAAAAAACTTAGAAAAAATTTCATGAATTTCAAGCAAAAAGTAAAAATACCAGAAGCATACTAGGGTCGATCGGACTGAGACCCCTCCGGAACAAAGCTTCCTCGGTAATGTCTTTCCAACTTAGCGTCGGCAAGGCGAGGAGTTTCTTAAGGACTTCCGCCTCCTCGTCGCTCAGTACCGGCTCCTTCTTCGTTCGCTTGGGCAGGCCTTCCCTCGACCAAGCTATCAGAATTGCCCAGGGTGCGGCAGCTCGGACAATGAAATACTTCTCCTTCCAATGCTTGATCGAGTCCGGGTTCTCGATCAACTTCACGCCCGTCCGCGGCGAGAGGTAGAACCTCTGCTCGTTCCTGTTCGGCTGGCAAGGGCAGTAGAGGCTCCGAAGGAGAAACATGTTTGGCTCGGCGACGATCTCTTGACATCGAAGAACAAACGCCAAGACGTGCCTCTAAGTGTTCGGCATCAGTTGGGCGGGGCACAGACTGTACCAATTAAGAACCTCGACGATGAATGGATGAAGCGGAAAACGGAGCCCGGCGGCCAAGGAGTCGAGGGGAAATACGCACGAGTCAGCCGAAGATGACGTGCAGGCTCGGAATCCTGGTCCGGGGAGAAGTAACCCGTACTCGACAGGGATCTGGAATCTGGTCCGGATCCGATGCAGATCAGCCTCCGTGAGAGACGAAATGGTGTGGTCCACCTTGGACAACTCTCTCGGCTCATTCTCCTCCACCGACTTGGCAGTGCCCTGGGTAACCTTCTCTAGCATCTCTTCGGAGTAGCTCCGGACACCCCCCACACTCGACAGAACAATAGGCTGCCAACCGAACTCCCCCGCCGTCTTCGGTTGCTCAATGATCGTGACCACTCCTTTGCCCTTCTGGGACTTCGCCACAACCTCCTGGAGCTGCTCGGCTACTTCGCCACTCTTGCTCGGCCGAACAACGGTCTGCTTGGTCGGCTCTATCACCTCCTTTCCTTTACCCGCTCGGCTGACGACTTGGTCCGAGGCGGGGGTCTCATCCGAAGGAGTAATCTTAACCATTTTTCTAAAAAGAAAGGAGAGAGACTGACCTTGAAGTGACTGCTACGGTCGGAAAAGTTCGCCGGAGTAAAGAAACGCCTTGCCGCGACAGCTAGCAGCACCACCCAAGAGCTAAAAACTTCGATGGTGAAAAATAAAAAACTTGAGAGAGAAAGTAAAAGTGAAGAATGAGATTTGGGGTGGGGAAGTGAAGATTTATAGTAAAAGAAAAAGTCTCTTGGGCTTCCTAACGAAAGGGCGTGACTTTTGGCCTGCTCTTGAAACATTACAAAAGCCCAAACGACTTTGTGAAAGTCAAGTAGCTCGGCTCGCACAGGATCAAAATCCGAACAACGTGCGATCCGAACTCAACAGCAAAGGGACCGGTTGGCTAACCGAGCAAGTGTCCATCCGAGCGTCAAAATGGAGAAAATTCACTTTCTCCTCAACTTTCGTGTAAGATCTCGATCAGACGGCCCAGATCTTGCCAACGACGCTAAACGACAAGATAGCGTTTTCTTGGGAACTGGGTCCGTCTCGAGATTCGTGCCACCATCCAACGGTTCAGGTCGCGCCACATCGCCCGGTCGAAGCACTTCGAACCCAGACGCTCCACCTCTATCTGAGGAAGCCGGGGAAATTTTGGATTAAAAGTTTTAAGGCACCGCCCTCGGTGAGCTCCCCGGGCCCCAGGTCTCGGTCGGTTCCCCTCTCACCCTTGAGCAACTCGAAACCACGAATCGTTCAAGGGTTGAAGAGAAACCACCGTCTCGCGGGACCCGATTAAAAAGCAGATCGGCACACCTCCCATCTCTAACTCCTTCGGGCTGACAACCATCAGAAGCCGTCAGCCCGGAAGGAAGACAGAGATCGGAAGAGACCAATCCTTCCGAAGCAACTTGGCCCTCGTCTCCGGACTTCGGTCGTCACCTCTTCTGCCCTGATCTCCTCCGACCCTGACATCCGCATCGGGACCGTCAGAATCGGGAGAAGATCATGGCGGAAGGATGACCACCCATCCTTCCGAAGCACCTTGTCCCCCGGGTCCGGACTTCGGTCGTCAACTCTTCCGCCCTTATCTCCCCTGACCCTGACACCTACGTCGGGGCCGTCAGAATCAGGAGAAGACAACGGCGGAAGGATGACCACCCATCCTTCCGAAGCTCCTTGTACCCCGGGTCCGGACTCCGGTCATCACCCCTTCTGCCCTGATCTCCTCCGACCCTGACATCCGCATCGGGACCGTCAGAATCGGGAGAAGATCACGGCGGAAGAGTGACCACCCGTCCGATGACCTCAGGGTTAGGATTTTTCAAAAGAAGACAGGCATCTGCCTTGACTCCAGTCGTCACCTCTTCTGCTCTGATCTCCCCCGACCCTGACATTCTCTTCGGGGCCGTCAGAGTCAGGAGGAGACCATGGCCGAAGAGCAACCACCCAAGGCAGACACCTCCGAGGGCTAAAACTCAACATTGTTGTGACTGAATCTACAAGGGGAGTGGGGTATTTATAGCCTCCCCTCCAAGAACCAGCCATTATGACCCTCGGGAGCTGAAACGCCACGCATTAATTGAAGGGCGTCATTCTTAATGACCCCGGGAAGTTGGAACGCCGCACAAATCCTGGGGCGCCATTAATGCTCTTGGGAACTGAACCGTCTCGAGATTTGTTCCGCCATTCAACGGCCCGGATCGCGCTACCACGCTCGAATCGCCGAACCCTAAGACATCCGGTCGGCTAACCGAGCAAGTGCCCATCCGAGCGTCAAAACGGAGAAAACTCACTTTCTCCTCAACTTTCGTGTAAGATCTCGATCAGACGGCCCAGATCTAGCCAACGAGGCTAAACGACAAGATAGCGTTTTCTTAGGAACTGAGCCCGTCTCGAGATTCGTGCCCCGATCCGACGGCTCAGATTGCGTCACGTCGCTCGGACAACCGAGCACTCAGACCTCCGACCGGCCAACCGAGCAAGTGCCCATCCGGCGGCCCAGAACGTCGTTCGACCAACCGAACACTCAGACCTCCGGTCGGCCAACCGAGCAAGTGCCCATCCGGCGGCCCAGAACGTCGCTCGACCAACCGAACCCCCAGATCCCCGGTCGGCCAACCGAGCAAATGCCCATCCGAGTGTCAAAACGGAGAAAAAGAGCAGCCGAACGATCATGACCATTGGATCTTCCAGAAATTCGTGCTCCTGATGATGAACGGTCCAGATCTTGCCACGTGCACTAAACGACAAGATAGCGTTCTCTTAGGAAACGCGCCCGTCTCCAGATTCGCGCCACCATCCGACGGCTCAGATTGTGCCACGTCGCTCGGACGGCCGAACCCTTACACCTCCGGTCGGCCAACCGAGCAAGTGCCCATCCGAGCGTCAAAAGCGAGAAAATGAATGCCAAGCGTCTACAACCGTCAGATCTCTCAGAAATTCGCGCTCGCCTAAGATCAACGGTCCAGATCAGGCCACGCCATAAATCAGTATTTAAAAATTAATTTTTATTTATTTAAATCGTTTTATTTATTTAAAAATTGCAAAAAATTGCTAAAAATTTGGGAAAATTAACTAAAAATTCTAGAAAATAATTAAAAATTCGGGGGGATATTTTTGAGCCCCTGAACGAACAATTATTACCTAGAATGTACTGTTAAGGCCCCCGAACGATTAGTTAACACATCGCAAAATTAAATAAATAAGTCCGAAAAAATAGATAAAAACCGCCAAATACTCAACAAGGCTTCAGAACAGCTCACGGCTTCAAAAGTCACCTCACTACCCCCTTCGAGACTCGAAACCCTCCATTCGGACTCCGATACAACTCCACTAGCCACTAAAACAGTTAAACTACTCCTCAAAGGCTGATCACACTCAGTCTTTAGGAGTGGGGGGCTCGTGATATGGCTAAAAATGGGGTTAAATCGGAACCATCCAGATTAGGCACGAATCTTGAAGCTCAGGGGTAAAATGGTAATTTTACATGCAAATGGGTCCGAAACGGGTACTGGACCTCCTTCTCACAGATCCAATAACCCACGAACGGATCCACTCCAACTGGGTACGGGTCCCGACCCGAGACAGACCCAGACCAGCAAGAGGAAATCAGTGTCACTGATTTGACCAGATCAACGGGCCTGATTTGCAATTACCCTCTCACCGGGAATCAGGGGTCAGTTTCCTAAACAGACTGTGAGGATTTTACTCCTGACAGTTACACGGGAAATCAGGTCCCTAATCACTCCCATGGCGACTATAAATACCTCCCACCTATCACTGAGACCAGGTGATCACTCTTTTTCCAGCTTAAGCTCTTTCTTAATCATCACTGGTTACTGACAAGAGCATCGGAGGGTGCGTCGCCGGAATCAACCCCGGTGTATCGCACTTTTTTGCAGGTTAGCGGCAGGAATCGACTGGAGTGGATTCGCTATTCAGGTTCTTCCACGAACTCACAAATCTCATCTGTTTACCCTCACGCCAGAATCAGCGGTAACAGACATGAATAAACAATATTATCTCTAAGGAGAATCATTGCATCTTGTATAAGTACATAAAGAGTGGAAGTCACTCGATCTCCCATCACTTTCATTGAATTTTTTGCACTCAATTGAAGAATGGAAATGATGCTCTCTGAAAACTTTGAAGAAGGTAGCTCATGAGTTGCAGGCACTTGCCCCCTCATTCATGCATGGAATGTGCCTCACTCAATGAAAACATGCAACTCCATGCACTGAGAAAGATGATGCAAGGGAATTAATTTTCTCAGGTTTCATAGGAAAGGATAACACCTCCTCAGGTTTCATTTCATGGGAGATTTCATGCATGATTCAAGGCAAGCAAGCAGAATTTTGATAATGCGAGGAAAAACCTACATCTTCCGCCGCGGTGCATGCTCTATACAATGTCATATAGGCAAGAGATAAGATTGTCGATCGGAGTGCATCAAGATGCACAAACTTTACTGATGAGCTTAAAATACATATTCAATAAATAAATGAGAAAATACTATGAACACTTCTAGTTGTATCCAATTGGTACATATAATAATAGTATGTATAATTAAAGAAAATTATTAAATAAATGATTATCTGTGATGTAAATTATAACTGGTCAACAAAAAATTGGATATATATATATTTGGGCTGGACTTAGTTGACTCTATCAACATTACCAAAAAAAAAAAAAAACTGGTTGTGCTGATTACATTTCTTTGTAGGAATCAAATATATTAACTACACTAGTAATTTACACGTGCGATACACGTTTTAATAATTTCAAAAAATAAAAATAAAAACTCATGTAGAGAGGATTTGAACCCGAAACATCTTTTATATTAGTTTTGTATGTGCATTGCACATGTTAGTTGAATGACAAAATGACAAATGACAATAAGACCTTCTCCCATTATAATATTAGAGATTAGAGATTAGAGATTAGAGATTAGTGAAACCATTAATTAAGAAGTACTTGTAATATGGATGACAACAAATTAACGATTTATTTATGTTCCTATCATATTGGTTTATGCATCATTCATTTCGCTTGATTTGAACAAATTTCGATATGAATATAAATACAAATATCAACCAGATTGATAAAGAAGTTTTGTTCTTAAGTTTATAATTGGTCAACAAACGTATGTACATATTGCAAAATGTTATAGTTGTATACCTGCACAATAATTATAGCAAATATATATATAATTATAGCAAATATATAGTGACAGATAGATACTTTGATGATATTCAGATACTAGTTTGGTTTTGTATGGCTAAATATAGATAAGGGTAGGTCTGTAAATCGGATCCAACGGGACCGGACAGTTATATGTTCAAGCTCATTCCGAAATTTTACTCGCACGAGCTTATGTTCGGCTCGGTCCAGATCGGACAAAAATTTTATCGTCCGGACTCGGTTCGGTAAAGCATCAGACCACAATAATACTCGGACGGACTTATGTCCCGCTCGAGCTCGGTGAAACATCGGACCTAATAATTTGTTCAAGTTCGGTTCGTATAACAATTCGGACGGTGCACGGTCGGGTCATTTCTTGAGCCGAACGACGGACCGTCCTGTTCTTTTTACACCCCTAGATAAGGGATTGGAAATTTAGGAATGCATCTCTATTATTAATTTCGACTAAAATTGTGGATGTCTATATCAGACTAATTACACATATCAACCCAAATCAAATTGGATATAGATGTATGGTAAACCCAAATTAAATTGGATATAGATATACACTTAGATTTAATTGTGGAGAAAGTGACGCAACACAACAGCCAACCGTAGACTTGTCTCTTAGGAGCCTGGTCCACATGGGCAATTTGGCTCTTACATGTTGTCATTAAAAAAATAGCACTTTCTCTTTGAACACATGTATCACAATGGTTGCGTATCTGATTGATTCTTATGCCAAAAATTAAGACTGAACTTCCCTCATCCAGCCAGCCTACACTAGCTGTCTAACAGAAGGTGAACTCATAATTGACATGAAAAAACTTGCTCAAATATACCAACTCGAAGGCTAGTAACTCTTGAAGGTCATGTTTTTATATTCTCTCTTCGTTTTTGTTTCAATTTTATTTTCTAACTATTGCTGACTTGACTACTGTCAGATAGTAGACAATAGAAGCAGGTCTAACATCTTCACTACTATAATTAGAGCTTAGAATGTTGAGTTTATAGCTGTGACGATGTTCGTATCGAACATTTGGCACACATATATCCTAGATGCTTGAAATCTTTTTTTTCCAACGAGCACTGACATGCATTGTGAGGACAAACGAGACTACAACTTATGAAAGAATAAGCACGTGCATCTATGTGCATAAGAGCAAGTTCACCCGTTGGGTCTTTGGGTCAATGTCACTGGGGCTCTGGAGCACTAGGGCAGTTACTGTTTCATTCACTTTTTTAATAGTTGCTCCATCCGTTGGGTCAGGGTCATAACTTTATTTTTTTTTGTATTATTCAAATTGTTGGTATGAAAAATGTCAATAAATAAGCTCAATTGCTCCGTAAAAATATCTCAACAAATCTTCATATTTCTCACCTGGTACTCGTACACACTTGTTCTCCTTCAAGTCAAATGAAGCGATTGGTTGATTATTAGTTAGCAAACTAACCAAATACTTGCGGTCCAAACACAAAGAGGTTTCGGGAAGAACATGGTAAGCGCCTGATGCAAGATTATCAGCGATGCTCAATTTCGAACGCACGACCGATACTTTGTTCAAAAAAGAGATGTGGCCAAGATAGTAGGATTACTTCCCCAATAGAAGATTAACTGGTCCTTGTGAATGCTTGCATATGGTGCATCGGTGGATGCTTACGATGAGTACTGTCAAATTGCGAAATCTACCTCAGTCGAGTCCCTACAACGATTTATAAGAGGAATTGCTGCTCTTCACTCAAGTGAATACCTTTGCTCTCCCAATCCAGTTGACCTTAAAAGGCTTCTCAAAAAGGCTGATAAGAAAGGTTTTACAGGTATGAATCGAAGTATCGACTATATGCACCAGCAGTGGAAGAACAACCAAGCATGTTGGGTTAGAGAATATAGTGGTCAGAAACATTTTCCCACTGTCATCCTTGAAGGGGTAGCCTCTTACGACACATGGATCTGGCATGTCTTCTTTGGAATGCCTGGGGCGTCCAATGCCCTCAACGTCCTTGCACAGTCGTCGTTGTTTAACAAACTTACTGGAGGTCATGCTCTTGATGTTTTGTTCCTGTTGAATGGATTGGACCATTCTTTAATCTACAATCTTGCAGATGGTATATATCCAAGGTGGGTAACTTTCGTGAATTAGTTCACAGGTCTACACGTCCCTAAAGATATTTGCTTTTCCAAATTCCAAGAGGCATATAGGAAGGATGTGGGAAAATGTTTTGCTATTCTACAGTCACAATTTGGCATTGTTAAAGGAGCAGCTCATGGATGGGATAAAGAGGACCTTCGATACATCATGTTTTCTTGCATTATAATACACTAGTAATTTACACGTGTGATGCACGTCTTTATAAAAATATATATATATTTTAAAAAATCCGACGTTGTCTACCATCGAACCTAAGACCTCCTTTATATTAGTTATGTATGTGCATTACACGTGTTTGTTGGGTTACAATGCACGTGTTTGTTTTGTTACAAATAGAGTTTGTTTGGTGACAAACTCTCTCATTAAAATAGTAGATAACATGATATTAAGGATGAACAACCTAAGGATAGTGATGAAGATTTAGAGTCTGATTAAGAAGAACGGAACAACATGAAGCCCATGAAAGCTTGTGATTGGGAGCGTTCAAAAAATGAAAATTTTGAATCTGTTGGTAAAGATGGGCACAATCTTGAAGGATTCATGGATCAATATTTTCATATCATCCAAGTATGCTCACTCAAGCCTTCAAGAAGATCTTATAGAGTATGAGTGGGATGTGAAAGGTACGTAACATGCCTGTGTAGGGTTATTGGATATTTCAATTGGCAATTGTGTGACCAAGCTTCATTTTGTTTGTGTGCTTTTATTTGTGTGCTTTATTTCCTCTTCATTAGTTGTCAACGTCTACAAATAAGTTGGTGTACAATTATTGATATAAGTTAGATTACTCAATGAGCTTTCTCAAATTGATAATATTTATATCACATAAATAACAAGCCAAGCATAGAAATAAAAACAACATAGTTACAAAAGAAACTTCAAACAGATAATAATATTTGAAAATAATCAATCCCTAAAAGATATATTCCTCATGGCGATTGTCAATTTGTTTGTGATGGGTTCGGGTTGGTAGACTCCTCAGTAGATAAACCACTGATGTTAGGATCTATGTTGTCTCCACCGGTGAAACGTGGTTATGGGTATGATCTTCTAGTAAATGGTGGCATCGGGTATGGTCCACCGGTAAATGTTGGCTGCATGTATGATTCACCGATGAATGGTGGCTGCGGCTATGATCCATCGGTCGCCACCTCATCATTGTCTCCCCAGCGAATTTTTTTTCCCAATACTTTTTTTTTATTTGGCGTCATTTGACTTATGTCAATCTCCATAATTCGCTCTTCCCTTTCTGTAATTCTCATTGCCCTCTCCTCCAACATAATGTCTCTTTTTGCATTTCCATTTGCTCTCTTGGTGTTCGAAGTGAAGCTGTTGTTGAAATTCATGTTCTTGTTTTTCCCTTTGTGCCGCAAATGAGGCTTGGTTGACTACCATAGTCTCCATTGCTAAAGTCATTCGCTCTGGGTAGTGCACATGCTTCTTTCCTTTTCAGAGAGTTTCTTTTGCGGCCTTCTTTTCTTTGGGTCTTACTGAAGGGTCTGGAGTTACATCGGCAAGACCCACATTTTCCAAGTTTACATCGGTATCATTTCTGATGCTTGTGTGAGTAGTTGTTCACTTTCTTCCATCGAGTCGCTTATGATATTGCTTGGAATGTCTTGGAATTGTTGGAAAGCCCTTTACAACATCGTAAGATTCCCAATGATTGAATTCTTTGTTACCCATGTTTTTATCTTTCAACTCATTTAGGTAATACATTTGTGTTTGATGCTTCTATGTAAAAATTTAAATAATGATATAAGTTATTAATATGCATATTGGATAATGAGGAAAGCAATTTATTAACATGCAAAACAATTATAAATAATAGCATTTTATTTTTGAAGTAACTAAGTTATAATAGGAAGGCCAAAAATTCAATATTCATACTAAATCAACAAATTCTTACCTCATCCATCAAGTTTATACCACTCTGGTGCCATTCACTTGCTTTCCTAATCGAACCATGCCAAATAAGGAGCTCTTTCTTCAAAGTTTTTCACATATTGGTCATTGCTTGACATGTTCAAACCTCCAACGAGTTTCTTCGCCAATTGTCAGTATAGTGTTCATGAACTTCTGTCCATAGTTATTCTTTCGATCGATCTTTACCCTTTGTCGCATTTTGGCTAGCGGCTTTCCAAGAGTTGTACAATTGGACATCTTCGAAGGAGGACCATCTTGTTCCCGGGTTAGAAGGTTTTTTAGATTTCAGAGTCACATTGGTAACTAAATTTTTTTGGAAGATAGATGATATTATAGAGGTAGAGTTTTAACGACTAGAAATGAAATTTGTGTGTGAAAATGATAGGCTTTTATAAAGAAGTTTTACAAATTTTTCGTTTTTTTTTTCACTTTCAGCCCGTTGGACATGAGTCATTTTAAGTCGTACATTTTAAATTAAAAATTTTCTACGACCCAGATTAAATGGTCAGTACAACTTGTAACTATTTGGAACAGTTGGAGTCATTGGAAAACTCACTACAGAACTACACGACCTAAAAAAGACATGTCAATCAGTTATTTGTCCCCCACATGGTTGATGTCAGCCATGTGAGGGGACAAACAATTGAACTGACACATGCCAGTCAAAGGGGCTAGAACTTACCGGGGTGGCCCAAGTTCGTTCTAGCCTGGACCACATTAATGGAGAATTTTCCTGAGTTGACCCACTTTGCGAAACTATTTTCGAAGATGACCCACTTTCAAACTATCCTAGGGTGGATCAGTCCTCGTAGATCGCAGTTGGGAAGTGTGGTCGATTGTGATGCCGCAACTCCCAACTGCAGCCTATTCACAAATGGGTTTTTTTGGGGCTAGAGAGACTTCAAGACTTAGACAAAAATTTAGGAGTTAAATTGTGTTAAACATAGATCGCAGTTCCCAACTGCGACCTAAATATAATAAAGGCCAATGTTAGAATTTTTTATGTATTTTTTTATTTATAAGATCCAATTGCGGCCTCCATCATATTTAGGCCAATGCGAACTATGTTTAACACATTTTTACTAAGGATTTTTGGTCTAAATCTCGAAGTCTCTCTAGCCAAATATGAAATAAACTGAGGCCGCAGTTGAGAATTGCTACATTAAAATTGCGGCCTATGTGGGCTGGTCCACCATAGAAATTAGTTTTAAAAAATGGGTCATCATAGAAAATAGATTTGAAAAGTGGTTCCACTTAGGAAAAAAAACAGATTAATGGATTGGCTTTTTGTGCTTTTTGGGGCTAGAGTGAGTAGGGGTGGCAATCGGGTCGGGTCGACCCGCGACCCGCCACGCTCAACCTGACCCGCCTAGACCCGGTTCAGATTTTGGTTGAACCTGAAACCCTAATCGGGTTGAAAAAAGTGGGTTTCGACCCGTTGACTTGGTCAAACCCACTTGAGACCCGCCCGTGAACCTTCGGGTTTCGACCCATTGGACCTAAACTGGTCGAACAGTCGACCCAACCGTTGTTTGCAACCACTGACGGGTTTTTTTTGACTTTGGGGGGGGGGGGGGGGGGGTTGGTCTATAAAAATCCTCTAACTTCAATCAATTTTTTTAACACACTTTACTCTCTTACTCTCTTACTCTCTTCCTCTCTCTACGACTACTACTCAATTCAATTAAAAAAAATTCAACAAAGAAGTGAACAATTTTGATCGTATCGAATTCGCGTCAATTCAACACTCTCAACTCTGTCTACTACAAACTCTCTCATCGAAGAAGCTCTCTATCTCTTTCTACGACTACGTGATTACGTCTACTACACCTCTCAATCGACTACGTCTACTTTTACTATTATTTCCTTTTTCATTTATATATACGATTATTCCCGGAGTACGGTATCAAAATTCACAACCTTCTCAACTCTTTATTTTTTTTGTAGTTCTATTTTTTGTTAAGAATTGTTTGTTGGTTTTTGCATTTCTCTTTCTCAACCTGTTGGTATATGCCCTAGAGGCCAGTTGTGTATTGACATTACTAGTTTATATTGCATTATGATATTTATTTCATATATGATGCATTTCATTTATTATGTTATTTATTGTGATTAAATGAGCATAATAAAATCCTTAGAATAGTAGGTTCAATACCATGAAATATCAAGTGTCTGACTTGATTGTGGGATCCTATTGGTTGTAATCAGAACACTATTTTAAAATGTCCATAGTCAAGTATTATTGTAAATTAGGACAACAATAATGCATAGAGACTAGTATGTACGTAGACTAATGACCATATCTCATGGGTCATGGATATAAGATATCAAGTCTTCACATGGGTGCATATTAGAGTAATAATGTACTGGACTGACCCACCATGAGAATTCTGCATGGATCGTTACGTGAGTATCATAAGTGGTTCTCACAGTGACCATGGTCTATGTAGTCCTTTGACTTGAAGTCACAACGGTTCCCTACATGAAAAGTTTTATGTTTTAATATCATCAAACGTTGCCTGTAATAAGGTGATTATAAAGTCGACTATTGGATATACTACAAATCATGCGAAGGGATGTGAGTGACTTAGATAGGATTTGTCCCTCTTACATAACAGGAGCGATATCTTTGGGCCCCTTAATTGAGTGAGACTACAAAATGCATGGCCATGCTCAAATAAGTCAATATGAGATATTGAGCTCATTTGTTTTTAGTAAGTCTACTCGGACATCAAGAAACCAAAGATTGAACTATACAAGGGTGACACACTCTATGCTTTATGGTCAATTAAGATATCTGGACAAAGGGATTAGACTATATGGTAACATTGATCACGGATAGGTTATGTCTAATCACTGACATTACCGTTACTTTAGTAGCAGTGACGTATTGCTAGATACTGCTCACTATTTATAATACTAGAATATGACTTTAGTATTACTGTCAACGTAACGTAAACTTACAGGGTCACACACTTAGAATGGATCGAAATTGAGACTTAAATTCATAAGATGAATTTAATTGGAAATCCAAGTAAGACTTGGACACCTGACATCGATTAGACATTTAATTAGATTAAATGGGCTGACTAAAGATCAGAGACCCACACACGAATCTGACCTAGGTCGGATTGTGAGCCCAACAACCTCATTACTCTCTTAGGGTTAATTTTCTGCAACTATATATATGATACATATCTATGAAAAAGCTAGAGTTACACGAGAAAATCCTAGCCATCACAGAAATTGTGAGAAAGATATCGTGAGGAACAGCCCCATCCTGCAGCTAGCACCACGACGTGAGGAAAACTTGGTTTTGATTCGTTTGTGTGGATACCTTAGAGGCACCGCAACATTGTAGTGCTGTGATTGACATATCTTGGAGAGAGCAGATCCATCCATAAAGTATAAATCATAAACACGATTTATGGTTTTTGCATGGATTCATGGCTAGGTTTCAATCATTTTTTTGTAATTTTTCCACTGTGTATTCAATCTGTGTTTGCCATTAAAACCTAACACAACCCTCCTATTATTTTTTAGATTTTATTAAACATATCTCTCCTAGATTGTTTCTATCATACACTATTAGAACACTATAAATTGTTGTTTTTTTACATACACTATTGCCATGTCTAGATCACGAGGTATCGCCCGTAGCCAAAGTAGACAAGATTCCACCGGTACTTTTGCGTCGGCCTCCAATAGTCCCACAAATAGAGCCTAGATTTACACTCAATCCTATGGTAGGATCTCACGATATCCCTCCATATGACATAGAAGAAGAAATACATAATGTTGACACACAAACACAACGAATCGAACACACTAGTAGTAGAAAAACTAGGAAAAAAAACTAGTGATTGACACAAATATTATGACTATATTCCCGAAGAGGATAATTCGAGTGTAAGACATAAGATTTGTAAAACTTGTTATAAGAGTTATAAATGGAGGAAGGGTGAGGGAACGAGTACAATTAAATGACACATTCAAAATGTACACAATGATCTATTACATGACCAACCCGGCCAACAAAAATTTCACCCTAGGATCGGACATGTAGATAGCCACCCATATGATCCCGAAATGTTCGACGGGAAATGGTCCGACTAGTTATTAAGGATGAGTTACCTTTTTCCTATTCCGAGAGTAGGAACATAGAAAAGTTTAACCAAAATGCACTAAAATCCACATTTTAGAAGAATTCCTAGAATTACACTCAAATCTGATTGTTTTAAACTATACAACGAAACGAGAGATGATTTAATTACACTTTTATATAGTTTAACTTGTAGAGTATTATTAACTTCCGATTGTTGGGAAAGATGTAATGATATTCCAATGATGAGCATAACTTGTCACTGGATCGGTAGTGATTGGATAATTCAAAAGATGATCACATCACTTGTAGCTTTGCTGTATTCCCATAGTGGTTTAG
Source organism: Hemerocallis citrina (assembly GCA_017893485.1). Classification (NCBI taxonomy): domain Eukaryota; kingdom Viridiplantae; phylum Streptophyta; class Magnoliopsida; order Asparagales; family Asphodelaceae; genus Hemerocallis; species Hemerocallis citrina. Next base: position 443,964,089 of record CM030358.1, on the reverse strand, counting down.
TAATTGTACATCATATTTTAGAAGTTTGTGATATCTTTCTTATTCGTGAGAATTTTTTTTTTATTAGTTTTGATAATACATCTAACAACAATGCTTCGATTAGTACATTAAAAACACAATTAATTCCTCCGTGTTTACAAATTTTTCATGTTAGATGTGCATGCCATATTTTAAATTTATGTGTTCAAGATGCATTGAAAATAGCCAAATTATTTGTGTATAATATTAGAAATTGTGTACATTTTATCGCTTTAAGTGGTCCTATGCTTCAACAATTTAAAAATTGGTGTAAGCTTAAGGATGTACATTTTAGAAAATTTACTAAGGATATTAAACGCCAATGAGACTCTACTTTTGATTTATTAAATATTGTTACTCAATATAAAGCGTGTATAAATGATTTTTATCTTGCAAAAAAATATGGAAAAATTTCAAATTAATGAATAATCATGGTATTATGCCGAATCTTTGTTACAATTTTTAGAACATTTTAAAACCGCAACTTTGAAAATTTCAAAATTTTATGATTCTACTTTTAGTAGTATTTTTATTTCATTAATTATTACTAGCAGTTTGCACGCGTGCGATGCACGCCCTATTTTTTTTTCTTTTTTATGTAAATACTATGATTATTTGAAAAAAAGTATGATAAAGTATAGATAGATTCCTCTGTTTGCAGTGAGTTGCAACTTTGAGTAGTTTAATTGATTCATTTGCTGTCAAGATTCCACATAAATATTAGATATATTTCCTTGGAGTACCATAAACTTAATTATAAAACCTGAAATTGTGCATAAACAGGATTTTATGGTCAGCTATTCTGATAATTTACCAAAGAAATCCATACAATGCCACTATCCCTCTGCAACCATTAAACCTTAGTCAAATTTGATTTTCTTTCACAGAATTATTTTTCTTATTTAATCTTCATAATCTAATATAAGCATCAAAGCATACTTATTCAGTATAAGCATATAGAACAAATGACATGCTGGGAAGACAATGAATGAACAGAACCAAGGAAATATCTTACCAAAATACTGAACACCCTCTTTTGCCCCCCTCAACAACCATATTACAATGCCGGCACGTCTGAGTGTTTCATCAATAACCTGCATTATGTCATCATATTCATTAACCATTTCATTTTCACTATCTAAGACACTACATCAATTCTGAGTAGTGTGAAATGTCTGCAGAAATTATTTAGTCTCTATAGGAGTCAAGTAGTGGTAGCCAACTTTTATAGCCTTATTTATAGCTTTTACTCGCTAGTGAAAATTTTCAGGAATAATTAGCAATGTATCTTACACATTGCGTGAACGGCATGGATTTGTAGTCCTCCAAAGCAAGATAGTTGCTTTTCTTACTGCTCCTTATAGTTTGATGCTCCTCCTGTTAGATGTTTAGTAATATCAGTCAGAATAAAGAGCAAGAGTTATTCTTAAATCCTTGATTTAGTTAGGATATAGGAAATGGCTAGGTTATGTAAGTAATAACAGAGTGGAAGTCAATAAATTAATTGTAGAACCCCATATTTTTAAATATTATTTTAAAGATTTGAAAATAAATTAAAATGATTTTCTGAAGAATTAATAAATATTTTCTAGAGATTTATCTTTTTACACGTGCGAAACATGTGCAAATAATTTTTGGTGTAAGTAACCAATTTTATATTTTTAGTAGATTCTCCTAATTATAATGGAGTATATTCTAAAATTTGTGATTTTTCTGAGTAGAGAAACTATTTTTTATAAATACCTCGAAAGGGAGGGGCTTTTATGTAAAAAGTCGTTTGGATCTTGAATAAAATATGAAAATTCGTTTTTACTGACATTTTGGTCCTCCATGGTTATCATTTGAATTTCAATATATTTAGATTTTATTTAAAGTCGATTTGGTGAAGATTTAAACAAAAAAGGGTGTTTTTGCAAATATGGAATTCATGTAGAATCTTGTACAAATGTTTTTCTGGAGAGTAAAAGTCAAATATTTTTATTGAAAAATATAATATTATTAGATATTATTTCGGATTTTTCTGGATTTTTACGAATATTTTATGATGTAATTGCAAATATTACAAAAGAGAGGGCTTTTGTGCAAAATTGCCACCCTGAGTGTAAATCCAAAATTTTCTTATCTCTGGGCTGTGCTGGGTTGTTGAAAAACTTAGTGGTAAAAGGATTTTATTTAGTTTTGATTTATTTAACTTATTTTAACTAAGAAAGGTTATATATGTGAAGTAATAAATTGAAAAAGAACTATTTTGCAAAAGTACTTCAAAACCCTAATTCCTTTCAATCCCGGCCTGTATAAAAGAGGGTGTGCAGCCGTCATTCGCTGCACAACTCCAGATTTATTATATTATTATTTTCTTGGTGATCAAGAGGAGAATTTTTGGATCTCGCAAAAAGGAAGGCTTTTCGTTGGATCCTTTCAATTCAAAGATGAGTGATGTAAATTTGTTTTGTTGTTTGATTTATGTGAGTGACATTGTTTGTTTTGTTTTGATTTTGTGATGTGATATGAACTATGTATTGCGGTATGATTTATGTGAATAGTTGTTATATTGTTGTTTGACCTGAATGTTATTCGGTATCTTTGCATGAGAACGATGCAAAGAATTGTTGTTTGTACCATGTTTGTGAAACCTATGAATGACTAGTGGATCTTTGTTTATAAAATTGTGTTGCTAAAAGCATGTTAAGATTTGAGTATGGTTATGATCGGATGGTGAGCATCTGGATCTTGTGTTTATAAATCAGATCATGCTATGAGTTGTGAAGAAATTTAGTATTGAAAAACCCTAATGAAAGAATTAGGAATTGAGAACATGAGAATTGAGTTTTGAGATATTGGATGATTGAGTATTGAATCCAATCTGAGATATTTGGAGATTTGTCACTTTTATATGAATACGAGTTATTTTCATAAACAAAGAATCTTTAGAAAACTCCAGTTTTGATCTTTGTATTCAGACCTAAATTATGAAAACTGTAGGCCGACAGTCGACTGGTCTACTACTCAGTCGACTGGTACGATCCTGCTATCGTTTCTTCAGATCTTTTGAAATCCCCTCTGGACAGTCGACTAGACTCTTATGCAGTCGACTGGTGTCCGGAGACCTTATTTTGTAAAATTATTTCAGTCCTTTTTGGACAGTCGACCATGACCTCTTTAAGTCGACTTATGTACTTAGAATATTTTCTTGAGAATTATTGGAATTTTGTCTCGACTAAGTCGACTGATGACTTTCAAGTCGACTGGTATGACTTAGTTTATTTTTGTAAAATTTTGGATATTTGTCCTCTGGACAGTCGACTTACCACAGTATGAGTCGATTGGTACTGATGGATTTTTGTAACTTGAGTGTTCTTTCGAATGATTGGCTTTCAGATAATTCAGTCTATACTTTGTCTTCAGTTATGCATTTGATTTGAGATATTCAGTTGAGCTAATTTTGTTTAGTGGAAAGTTGATTAAGACATTTGAGTTTGAGTCTCTAGAGGTGAGTGACCCTAGTATACCGGTGTTGAGTTATTTTGTTGAGGCCCGTTGAGGCATTTCAGTTATTCAGTTTTGAGTTTAGGCCGGTGGGATACACCACTCTAGGAGATTCATTGAGTAATTAAGTAACCCAAAAATAATAAGGACAGGCACTAGTGGTGATATGATGAACGGGAACATGAGTTATGCACCTCAGTATGGCTTTAGATGTGGGATCTAATCTTCGGAATTATCCAAGTAACTTACTTGAGTTGTGGGATTTATCTCCGGAATTATCCAGGTAAATTACCTGCGATGTGAGATATATCTCCGGAATTATCCAAGTGATTTGCTTGCTGTGTGGGATTGATCTCCGGAATTATCAAAGTCGAGGCGACGCACATGGGGTATTCCTGTGATGATGTGTCTATGTTTAGATGTGGGATGATCTCCGGAATTATCCAGGTAAATTACCTGAGATGTTGGATCTATCTCCGGAATTATCAAACATGAGCTAATTCTCACAGTTTATCTTTATCTCATAGTAGTCATCATGATAGGAATAGTTGCATAGCGGGGGATTGAACCCTATAATGTGAAGACGTTAAGGGCTTGCACCGAACCTATGTAGAATGAGATGCATAGACTTCGACAAGTATGCATTAGAGAGTCCGCATATAGATTTTGTGTTGTCTTGACTTGGTTTTATGCATGAGTTTTCCAGTTTTCTACACTTGACACTTCGACTAGATGCACTTGTTGTTTTCATTCTATGATGTTTCCATGCTTTACATCTTGGTTATTCCTCATTCATTTATCATTGTGGTTAATACATGTTGTTGATGACCTTATGTTTTACAATTAAATTATGTTGTTTGTTTTTATGTCACTCACACCATTATGGCTGACCCCTTTAGTTTTGGGGGTTAGGGATCATCTCTAGCCTCATATGTTACAGGTTGTTGCTTAGAGTTTGGAGGTTGAATGCTTGAGATAGATTTGGAGACAAACTGATGTAATAGAGCTTTGTGTAAAATTTTAGTAAAAGAATTGTTGTAAAAAGAATGTTGTAATTCAAGGTGTTTTGTATTCCGCTGTATTGGTAAAAGATTATTGTAATAGGAATTTGGAATAAAATCTATTTGTGTTTTTGGGCTATGTGTACTGTTACATTGAAGTTGATGCTGGGATTGTGCCACGTATTTTCTAAGTTATTATATTAGAAATTCGGGACGCTACATTAATGGAAAATGAATTTTCCTGATTTTCTTCGAACAAATTTATGTCTATGAAATCTGATCCGTGGATATATTAACTCAAAAAACCTAAACATAGAATAAAGCAAAATGCAAAACGTAATGTAGGAACATTATGGAAAAATAAGCTTGCTTACTAACAATTATTATAGTGCATAAGGACAATGAGTAAGGAAGTAAACAGCAAAAACCATTGTTTTAGCAGTGTTCTCATCCCCGGCAAAGAGAAGGTTTATCATGAAGGCCCAAAAAATAATCAAACTTTACCCAAATTAACAATTAAAAATAATCAGAATCAACAACTCACTCACCTGAATTATTCTCCAAATCTCCGCGATTTCAACTGCACTCGTCCCAGACTTCACACAACATAGAACAACACAAAGAAAACCCAACAATGACAAACAAAGTTACAGCTAAGTTCCAACTCAATATAAAAATAAAAAAAATTTAAAATATCATTTTTTTAAAATAAACATTTTCCTCACCAAATCTGATAAATCGAGAACCGAACCGTTCTAAATCCAACTGTAATGTCAACTGGTTCGTTGGAACAGAGAGAGACAGGATCAAATCGAAGCATCATTCTTTAATCGAAGAAACCCTAACTTTAAAATTAGGGTTTTGCTTTTTTCTTTTTTTTTAGCTGCTGACGGTTGGCGAAATCGCCGGGGGGGGGGGGGGGGGGGGGGTCGTCGTGGTCACGCGACCCGAAGGAGGAGGCTTGGAGGGCAGATGAGGTGTTGGCGAAGTCAGGGGGGAGAGAGGATCGCAGCGATGACACGACAGGAGGGGGGAGGGTTCGAGGGCGGAGCGGGAGGAAGAGGAATCGACGGGGGATGAGGAGAGAGAAAGGCGGTGGGGTTTTTGGGAGAGAGGGAGAAGAATCGACGGGAAGGGGGGGGGGGGGATTTTTTTTAAGATAGAGAGTTTGTTTTGAGTGAAAATTATATTTCTGATCTTTGATTGTGGAGGAATCAGGGACAAAAATTGACAGAATTAACCCTAGATTATTTTTGAAGCCTTTTATGTATATGGGGGCATGATAGTAAAAAACCGCCAAAAGGGGGGCTTTGCTTAATAATAGTATAATTGTATAAATGATGCAAACTTTTCAAGAAATGACTGATGACATTTACATTGGTCATATTGTTAAACCCGCATATACTAAATTTTTGAAGTATTTTAGTCCTCCTTCTATGTTGTATTGTATTGCTACACTTCTGGATCATCGTATCAAATTAGCGGGTACGAGGAATTTGATTGAAATGTATTTTACCTTTTTTGGAGATGAATCTAAAATTAATTGTGACAAATTTTTAGCTAGCTTTGAATCGACATTGAATAAATTGCATGATTATTATGATATAACTTTTGCATCTAGTAGTACAACTAGTAAAGTTACTTCTTTTTTTTCTACTTCTAGAGGTAAGGGTAAGAGTAAATTAGACGATGCCATTTTTAATTTACTTGCTCGAATTCAATCAAAAAAACCCTAGGACTAATCAACATAATGAAATAAATTGGTATAATCAACAAGATAATAAGAGTTTTAGTGCTAAGATTGATGTAATACAATGGTGGAAAGACCATGAACATGTTTTTAATATTCTTAAACATATGGCTAAAGATCTACTAACTCCTCATGTCTCTATAGTTGTTTCAGAAAGTGCATTTTCTATAAGCGACAAGGTTCTAACAGATTACAGAATCGCTTGAAGCCTCTATCGTTGGAGATGCTCATGTGCACGGAAGATTGGATGAAGGCCGGAGATATGACTCAACAAGTTGAAGCAACTCGCCCGAAGAAGAAGAACAACAATAGCAAATTGAAGACCAACAACATCTAGCAAATTATATGTAAAAAAAGTGTAAAAAATTATAGAAGTTCAAATGAATAATATATACAATTTTTTTCACACTTCGCTCTTTGACTCTTATTATAATTATATATATTTATATATTTTATTTTTTTTTCGAGTGGAAAAATAAATAAATAACTAAAAATGCTCAACCGGGCCAATTTAAGACCCGAATCGACCCGTAATGGATTCAACCCATTAGGGTTCGCGGGTCGAAATTACCATTTTTGAACCTGGTCTGATTAAGCACTCAACCCAATCCGAATCAATCCTTACTCGAATTCGACCCGCATGGGCCCGATCCGACCTGGCCCGATTGACCCGATTGACACCCCTAAGAGTGTGGTGGTAACTTGGCTAGAATGAATGGGTGAAGTTGCTCTAAGTTTGCTTCCAAGGTACAATGGAGGGACCATAACGAACCCCCCAATTAAACTATCCATCAATAGAACTTACGTAACCTAAACTATCAATCCATGTGCATAACCTAACCAACCGAGTTTTTCCCCATTATTACATTTAAAATATTAATTATTACACACAACTGGAGAAAAGCGGCCCTCTGATTGGTCCCAAAGTCGGCATCCACTGGGCCCCACCTCCATCTTCCTCAGTCCCTCAAATACAAAATCCCATACTCTACAAACCACCCAACATCATATGCAAATGAATAATGACCACTAGATCTAATAAAAAACCGTGCTGTATAAATTCTATATAATATCATATACACAAACTTTGGCCTCACTCTATCTTGGATAACGACCCAATCCCCACCTCTCCTCCTTTATTTATTTAATCCCCCACCCCTCTCCTTTAAATAATTACACCTACGCCCCTCCATTTTCCTCCCTTTTTAAATTTGCACTCAGCTCCCCAAATCTCTCTCTCCCAATCTCGTCGCCATGGATTCCCGCCTCGATTTCGGGAAGATGGAATTTGGGTTCGCATCAAAATCTCATCTTTCATCCCATTCCTTCAATTCCTCTCATTTTTTTGGATTCTTTTTGTTGAATTTTTTGGGGTTTTTCTTTTAAGGTGCAAGCATTATCGGAGGAGATGCAAGATCCGGGCGCCGTGCTGCAACGAGATTTTCCATTGCCGCCACTGCCACAACGAATCGACGGTAAAGTTTTGACTTTTTTGGGGGGGGGGGAATTTTCTGGAATTTTTTCGGTTTTTTTTTTTTGGGTTGAAATGTTGGGTTTTTGTTGATCTTGATGCAGGCTGATCGGCACGAGCTATGCCGGCAAGACGTGGAGAAGGTGAAAGCACGAATCTTGATGCATTTCGTGTGTGTGTGTTGGGTTTGGTTAATTTTGGTGAATTAATTTGGTAAATTGATGGATTTTTGTTGTAGGTGATATGTTTGGTTTGCGATACGGAGCAGCCGGTAATGATTTAATTAATTTTCTTCTAAATTTTCAAATTATTATTTTTCGATAGGTTTTATATGGTTTTGTGTTTAAAGAGAATTTTGGATTGAATTTCGAAGGTTGCCCAAGTTTGCACGAATTGCGGGGTGAAGATGGGGGAGTATTTCTGCGATATATGCAAATTTTATGATGATGACACGAAGAAAGAGCAGTTCCATTGTGATGATTGCGGAATTTGTAGAGTTGGAGGGAAGGAAAACTTCTTCCATTGTCAAAAATGTGGTATGTTATTTATTGGTTTACTATTTTGTTATGGTTGTTACTTGTTAGTATGATTTTGGTATATTTGATTGGTGAATTGGGTAAGTCTATATCGTGTAGAAATTTTCAATTTTATGGTAATACTCTGGTTTTTTAGATTTTTTTGATGATATTGGCATTGTCTTGAAATGCTATAACAATGTCCTGTTCTCTGTTTTTGTCTACTAGCTTTTACTAATTAGATGGGTAATTCGACAAGTTTACCTCAAGCCTTGACCATATGATGGTTATTTGTTTGCTTTTGTTGTTCATAGCCAACTTGTTGATCTTATTTGAAGATTTCTTTGCTTGATATACGATGGACATGATTAGCTAATTGTAGCTTCTTCTCCTTGGTGTTTATTTGTCACTCTCTTTGGTTCATTCAAATTGCATCTCTCCCTACATTCTCCCTTAGTGTCCAATTGTCATATGCTACACAACTAGAAATGCATATCGATAGATGTTTCGGATGTTGCAGTTTGGGCTATTTTGCAGTTGGATTCATGTGAGTGACCAAGTTGCAATGTCTAGAAGGGCTGCAACTTGTAAGTCAAAAGGTTATGCAATGCTTTTGCAATTTTCTAGCTTTTTTTGCAGTCTTCCACTTGCAATGGATTTTGGTAGCAGTGATTTGCACACAATGCAGTTGCAATTTGCAGCGGAGCCTAATTTGCAGCGGAGCCTAATAGCCCCTAGTCAATTTTAGTTTCCACTCATAAAGTATCTTTAGGGAGTGGCGAACACTTCTTGGAGATGACTATCTTATCTCTAGGAGATTGAAGAATTTAGGATAGTGTCTCCTTGCCATTTTTCAAGCACATGCTATTCCTTGTTAAGCACCAGTGGCTTGGTCAGTCAGCTACGGTAACTTCTCTTCTGTTAGGTCATCATTCACATCCAGTTTCTGTTTTGCATTTAGTCATCATTCACATCCAGCTGCACGTTTTCTGTTAACGATGGATTACTCAGCCTTTTCATAACTCACTCCCATCATTATACCTGTCCGTTATCCACCCTTCTCTTCAGGTTCAGTTATTTTGTTCACATGCTTTGTTAACCTTTGCACTATTTTACTTTAGTAACTCCAAAATTGGTCCATATTCTGTTAAATGCTTTTGAAATATTTTGACATATTTATAATTTAATAAGTTTAGCAGTTGTTTCTGGAGAAACTGTTCTATATAGTATCACCCAAAACTGTACTTCAGTGCACATGTCTGCATTTCTGCTTATATCCAATTTAGTGTACAATACTTGTTGGCTTGGTCATGAATTTTGAAGAAAATAACTGTTTCTGCAACTATGTTTTTTCTGCTGTTGTCTTTGGCATCTTTTTCTATGCACCTTTTGTCTTTTCCTTTGTGCTCTCTAATAACATCCCATGGGATTCAACAATCTATCTTAAATTCAGTCTATGTGATTGTAACTATCTTGTCAATTGGGAAGCCATATTTGCATACTAAAATCCTTAGAACTTTTTTGGAGGCAGGATGCTTTGTTCCTTGTTGAAAAAGTACAGGAAAAGTTAAGGTTTATCAACCATTCTTTTCTATAAGTAATGGCACTAGACAATGAAGCAAGCATAATTTTGTAATTATGTCCTAGCCCTACTGTTATAGAGTTTGAGTCTACTGCACCCTTGAAAAACAATGATTTGCTCAATATTTATGTATCAGATAAGCATACAAAGATAGATTTTATTTTCTTAAGTTATTTCTATACCGACCTTCATAAAATAGATACGATTTCATTAGTTTTGCATGTGCTGCACGTGCTTAAAATTCAAATCATGTTAATATAGTCTATGCATGTTTCAGGAATTAGTAAGATATTGTTAATTCTGACAATCTTGCCGATTGAAATTTTATCCTGCTGATTTCATTGTCAATACATATATAGGATCTTGCTATTCAACTGGTCTGCGTGGTAAGCATTCCTGTGTGGAGAACTCAATGAGACACCACTGCCCTATATGTTATGAGGTACATGTTCATTACATATTTCCCCTTTCACGTCATTTTTTTTTTATTTAAGTTTGAACATTTAATAATGTCCAAACCTCTATTGCAGTATCTTTTTGACTCACTGAAGGAGACACATGTATTAAAATGTGGACACACAATACATTCAGAATGTTTTGAGGAAATGGTGAATCATGCACAGTGAGCCCCTTTCGATATTATATATTTTGTCATTACATTATTGTCTTCTAATTTGGCTAGAAATTTTTGGGATTTAAAAGAACAATTGTCTTTTATGCTAATCCTTTGGTTATTTTTCTTCTTTTAGTATTTATGCATGCCCGATTTGCTCCAAGTCAGTCATCGATATGTCAACACACTGGAGGAAACTTGATGAGGAGGTAAGATCATTGCAGCCTTTTTATTTTGGTATTATAGAGGATTATTCTTCAATCGTGGTAAATGCTATGGCATACCACTTATGATGCCAAAGTATCTAGCAAGAATAGCATAGGACACTAACATAATTATAGGTTGTGAATAAGGCTTTTTTTCTAATTTAAAGAGTGATATGGTGCCCTTTTTATACATGGAAGCATGCCCATTAATTTACAAATCAAGTAGACATAGGTCTCCTCCATTATTATCTGATTATTGGAACTCAATAAAGTATGAAACACACATTTTATGATTACAGATTGGAAGAGGCATTATCAATGAGCCTAGTCCCTTGTTAGATATTTCCTTTACTGTGAACATTCTTGAAAATCTGTGGATGTAAATTGCAGAAACCATCCAATAATTTATTAAGGGAAACAGATAACCACCCTCACCTTTGACTCCTTGCAAACACCTGTTGATGACTCTCACCACCCCACTTTAGAAGGGCTACTTTGGTCACATAGCACAGGTGATTAAATTCAAGAATAAAAGGTTAAGGTGGTTATCTATTTTCCTCGATGAACCATAGGTGTTTTCTACAATTTGCCAATTACATCAGTCTAGGAAAATTCCTTCACTTCTGTGCGTTTAACCTGTCTTCAACATGCATGACCAGTTCTTGAATTGGGGAGTAAATTTTCATTATTGGAGATTATTTGTGTTGAACTATTTTGGTCTACTTCAAAATCCAGATGCTTGAGATTACTTTAGCTTTAGAGCATTTGATGATGAGGCTAGTGTTTAATGGATTATGGACATGCTAAATGTGATGAGATATATTTCAAGAGGGGTTCTACTGAATTCTAACAGTGTTCAGTCATAATTACTAACATGTATCTTATTTGCTCTCGTCAATTCTCAAGGGAACTTGTTACATTTGTTAATATTCATGATTGTTATTGTCTTGTTAGTGGCATGTATGAGTCTTGAAATAGGTAGTCTCCATCATTTATTTAAGGGCATATCTATTGACCTTTTCATAGTTAAGAATATGACATGTATAAATCGAATTTATCCCTAAGAATATGAGCACAACTATTATTCACAAAGTGATTAGTTTATGGTTGTGCTTAAATTAACTGCATAAGGATCGTTAATGATTTGATTGCATGAACTTCATTAGAATCAAGTTTATAAATTAGTAATTTCAAAAGTGATTTCTTCTTGATTTTTCTTTTTGACTTAAATCTGATTTATCATCAGCTAAAATTTCAGCTTAAAGCATATTCCCATTATTTTCATCTTATATATGTAGAAAATCTTCTCTCTTCCACTCATTATCAACTACTTAACCATCTTTCTTACCCCCAGATACAAGCAACAATCATGCCTTTGGACTATCGGTACAAGGTCAGTGCACAACTTCTCTGAACTATCAGTATAGATTTTTGAATATATTCAAGTTGAACACTTTGTACTATAAACTATGCGGGTCCTTACTTCTTACTGATTCAACTAAGTCTTTTGATAAAAGAATTTGGGACAGAAACGTATTTATATTTATTTATATAGTTATGTGCTGTTGCAAGCTTTTCTTCATTACAATTTTTCATGCTGCAACAGTGGATGCAAAATCAGATTAGTTTTGAAGTATCATTTATAATGTACAAAATGATTTGGAAGTGCAAAGTCAAATTTCTGATTGATAGATAAGGTCTGAAAATGTATAATTTTGAGCGAATGAAGGAAGGAGACTCTTTTGTAACAATACAAACAGCTGCAACCTGGCAGTTACTACAAACTGATTTTCCTGGAACTGCACTTGCATGCTATTTCATTCTTGAGTCACAACATTCTAAAACACTCCTTGATGTAACTCACATATCTTAATCTTGTGTTAGCAGGTGTGGATTCTCTGTAATGACTGCAATAATACCACCGAGGTTCTATTTCACATTATTGGCCAAAAATGTGGAAATTGTCATTCCTACAACACTCGCACGATTGCTCCACCTCCTGTACTTCCACGATGAGATGTCATTTTTATGCCCATGCTATTTGCAGAAAAAGGTGGCCGACCCCCAAGACTTGAAATATGGCTACTGGAAAAGGGAAAAAAACATGATGCATAGTTGCATACATTCATGTTGTTGTGATAGTCGGATAGAACACACGGTACAATTCTTTTCTATTCGAAACTAGCATTAGGAGCTTGAATTGTATTGTTTGGACTTTGGCTTGCAATTGTTTGGTCCCCGATTAAAGAGTCATAGATCATTGGAACTCTGTTGTAATTTGAATGGCAGTGACGTTAATTAAATTCATTGGTGTTATACTCTGAAGATTATTACTTTCTAGCTATCCTGCTGCATGATTCGAGAAGCTATGATTATTGGTCTGTTGGTGCATATTAAGATCACGGTATCAGCCGATATTCTGTCGCAATTTAAGAACAGTTTTACAGGATTTGATGTTGTTCTGAATTATCAGGATTTTACGAATATGGAACCATTTGGATTCGTAGACTTTGAAGATCAGCACCAGAATCACAAATGCTCGTAGTGTTGCATAGAAAGACGGCATTGCTTTTTGAAGAAAGACATCGTTTGATGGTAGATAATTCAAAAATCGAGTCTCAGTTAAACCAATGGAACTATTACTATTTGCATAGAAAGGCATTCTTTTTTGAAAACACACGCTTTGCGTGATAGATAGGTTCTTGTTGAGTAATTGCAATTATTGTATATTTTCTAGTTGAATAATATCTTGGTTATTTCTCTCCTAGATTAAGTTTGTCCGAACCGGATCCAAAACTGTACGCTTCGTGTGTTTGGTTTGGTATACTTGCTCGATTGTTTATATTGAATAAGATATCGACGTCTCCTCAACACCCTCCGCTGTGGGCTAAATTCCTAACAAATTTTATGCCCATACTGTTTGCAGAAAAAAGGTGGCCGACTCGAAAGGTCTGGAATATGGCTACTGGAAAAGGAAAACAGAAAAAAAGAAAACTCTGATGCAAAGTTGCATAAGTTCATGTCTTAGTGCTAGTTAGATAGAACACACGGAACAATTCTTTTCTACTCGAAACTAGTATTAGGACTTAGGACCATGAATTGTATTGTTAGTGTATATTATGGGTATCAACCAACACTGAGAACATTATATGGCCAATACTTTTTATCACCAGCGCCAACAACACGGGTATATATTGGTTCGGCCAATACTACTTAGTTTCATAATTTGATATGCTCTGAATACTTTGGCTTGTTAATGTCCAATCCTGCAGATCAAGATCTCGGCCGTTCATCCAGTTTGAAGATTCAGGAATCAATCAAAATTACAGATGAATATGGTTCGAATCTCAAGGATGCAATTCAAAATCGCGTACGGGAAGCGGGATCGAAGGAAGCGGGATCGAAGGAACTAGCTATGGCGAACCTGGTACCTCAGCAGCGCGATGGGAAGGCCGTACTGATTGATGGTACAAGGGATAGAGCGCCGATCTCACGAAAACCAAGGATTCTGAAGATAGCGTCGAGTGTGGATATCGAGACTAGAGAGCGGATTTCGAGAGAGGACCCCGGTTTCTCGCTGCTGTCGAAGGAGCTGCATATTTCAATCCAGAAGGCAATAGAGGACATTGCGCGCAGAGGTGGTTTTGGCCCTCAAATTCGAATTCCTGGTTCTTAGGAAGTTGACGACGTGGCCAAGTCCCTTCAGCCCAGTACACAGCAAGTTATTACACCTAGGCCCATCAAAGACATAGCCCAGTCAATTCAACAAAGCCACATTAATGAAGGGGGTATTGGGCCAGGAAGGGGGTCGAGCGGGCTTGGGCTTCAGCGAGGCTCTTCGACAGTGATGAATATTATAGGGGAAGAAGAAATAGGGGAAAATTCGAACAGGGAGAATGATGCAATGGTTGATGAGAACAACTTGGTTGAGATTGACTCGGAGCAATCCTTAGAGCAGAGTGCTCATGTGGTTGATTCGGAGCCATTTGAAGGTATGATTGGTGCTTTAGACGGTCTACAAAGTGGCGGAAGTGCATATGACTCCGAGCACGAAAAGTGGGCAAAGCAAGTTAGAGAGTTAACTGGGGGTGGTGCAGGGGAGAGCGAAGACGCCGGTGGGGTTAGAAATAATGTTGATTTTCAGCGGAAAAGCAAAAGGCAGTTAGATAAATGAGGCTCGAGTGGTCCAAGCGAAGAGGACTTGATTAGAGCAGCGGCAAAGACTAGAGAGCCTACTTCTGCCTGTTAAGGTATTCCTTTGGCTAATTTTTCAGTATTAAATCTTTTAAATGATGATTCCCTTATATATTTTGCTAGTCTTTACGGTCTAGCCATGGGTTCCAACAGCGAGGAGCAATTGTATCACGTGAATATTATTAGAGGGGAGAGTCAGCGACAAATAGAATAATGAGGGGGACGCGTTGGAGTCTAGAGTATAGTAGCTCGAGATAATAGTTATCAATGTTATACATCTTTTGGAATGTCAGGGGGATGAGACAGAAATCAAAAAAGAGGCTCATTAGTGATACTATCATTAGGTTCAAACCGAGCATCTGCGCATTTCAGGAAACTAGGGTTGAATCTCCGACTACAGAAGAGTTTCAGAGCATTAAAGGAATAGGATCCTTTGAGTGGAGGTTTAAATCTTCGAGGGGTTTTTCAGGTGGTATAGCTATTGGGGTAGATCCTAGAGTGTTTGAGATTATAGACGAAATTGCGGGGACGTTTTCGGTAACGATCACTATCAGAAGACGAGCTGATAGTTGGATTCATACGGTCACCACAGTCTACGGTCCTTATGATTTGGCTCAAAGGAGTTTGTTCTGGGACGAGATTAGGTTCATTAGAGGAAGATGCAGGGGTCTGTGGGTGGTGGGAGGAGATTTCAACATTACAAGATTTCAATTTGAACATCTTGATAGAGGTGCGTCTAGGGGAGATAGGGAGCAGTTCAACGCGTTAATCAACGCTTTAGACTTAGTGGAAATCGACCATATGAATAGGAAATACACATGGTCAAATTTACAAGCAGCCCCTAATATGGCAAAATTAGACAAAATTTTGGTATCCACTGAATGGGAAGACAAATTTCCATTAGCTAGGGCAAAAGCAATGATCAGATTCACCTCAGATCACACCCCGCTTGCCTTGTATTGCAGAGAAGGAGAAAGAAGGAACAGAAACCAGTTTAGATTTGAAAAGTCGCGGACATTGTGCTAAGGAACACAAAAGATTATTGAGGAAAGCTGGAATGCGCCTACCTCGTCTGACTCTTCGGTGGGTTGTTGGATTCAAAAGATTAGTAGACTAAGAATAAAGCTGAAACAGTGGGCCAGGGCAGAATTCGGTCAGAACCAAAGAATCAAAGAAGAAATAGGGGAGAATATAGAGCAATTAGAACTTATAGAGGAGGAAAGAGACTTAATAGAGGCTGAATTCGACAAGCTCTATAGGAATAGACAAGATATACTACAAATCGAAAGGATGGAGGAAAACTATTGGAGGCAATGCTCCAGAATACAGTGGTTGAAGGAGGGAGATGCTAATACTAAATTTTTCAATAGGATTGCCAATGGAAGAAGGCGAAGCAACCATATTTCTGGGCTTAAGGTGGATGGAGTTTGGTGCGAGAGCGAGGACAGAATCACGCTACACATCAATGAGAAATATAAGGAGTTGCTGGGCAAAAGAAGGGAGCATAGGTGTTCGCTGAATCAGAATATGTGGATGGAATCAAGGATCAACGGTTCTGATAGCATCAAAAGCAGTTTCAGTAAAGAGGAAGTTGTATCGGCTATCAAGAGTCTGGGGTTGGATAAGGCGCTAGGTCCAGACGAATTTCCGTTATTCTTTTACCAGCTATATTGGAAAATCATTAGAGAGGACTTCATGCACATCGTCGAAGATTTTTATAAGGGGGAGGCAGATTTAGAAAGATTAAACTATGCCAATATCGTTCTGATCCCCAAGAAACAAAAGATTAAAGAGGTTGGAGACCTGAGACCCATCAGTCTACTCAATGGCTCCTTTAAGATCATTACCAAAGTGTTGGCTAATAGATTGGGCCCACATTTAAAGGATATCGTTGGTGATTCACAGAGCGGCTTTATTAAAGGAAGAGACATTATGGATAGCGTCGCATCAACCCATGAAATTGTTTTCGGAGGATGCAAAGACAAAACGGATGGCTTCCTTTTTAAAGTAGATTTTCAAAAGGCATATGACTCGGTCGAATGGGACTCCGTGGACGAGGTTATGCTCCTGAAAGAATTCGGGGAAAGGTGGAGGAAATGGATCTATCAGTGCATCAGAGGAGGTAAATCATTCCTTATCGTTAACGGAGCACAAGGAAAAAAAAGTCAGATGCAAGAGAGGTCTTAGACAAGGAGATCCTTTGTCGTCGATGTTATTTGCAATTGTAGCATATGGACTTGCAGAGATGATAGCTAACGGCAAAAAGGAGAGGGCTGGCTTCAGCATAAAAATGAAAGGATTTACAGAGCCAATTTCAATCCTTCAGTATGCTGACGATACTTTATTATTTGGATCGGCATCGAAGGAGGATATCATAGCTATGGGAACAGTCTTGAAGTGCTTCGAGACATGGTCTGGCATGAAGGTCAACTTCAATAAGAGTTGTATCATCCAGCTTAGCGACAAATGCCCCATCCCCACCACATCGATCCAACAAATGCTTGGTTGCAATAAGGGGGAGTTTCCGCTGGTATATCTAGGGATCCCTATCAAGCCGGGGAAGCTCTCTAGGGAAGATTGGCAACCCTTAATTGATAGGATCGAAAAAAGACTAGCTGGCTGGAAAGGAAAATTTTTAACACTGGGGGGCAGGATCACATTGCTTAATTCCGTCATCAATAGCATCTCTATCTATCTCATGTCTATTTATGAACTACTGGTATGGATAATTCACAAGATAGATAAATGCAGAAGGAGATTTCTGTGGAAAAGAGCAAACGAGGGAGGTAAAGGGATCCACCTTATTAGTTGGGGGAGGGTTTGCAAAAGAAAAGAGTTTGGTGGATTAGGGATCAATAATCTTAGAGATATAAACAATGCCCTACTCAGTAAGTGGTGGTGGAAGTTGGCAAACCGACGTAACAATTGGTGGTGTAAGTCTCTTACTAATTATCGGGTAAGGAAGAAGTTCAGATATGGAGGTAAGGGAGTCCACAGTAGGAAGTCGTTCTTATGGAAAGGGGTATACAAGACAAGCGATGTTTATCATAGCAACACTCTATGTAAGGTAAAGAATGGAAAGAATACAAGATTTTGGAAAGACAAATGGTGCGGTAATAACTTCCTTATGGTAATGTTCCCCTCAACTGCAGAGGCAGTTCTCAACAATGACACCCTAGTGAGCGACGTTTGGAAGAACAATAAATTGAGATTAGAAGTCAAGGGTTTTCGGGATCATGAATCTATTTGTCAACTCCAACTGGTCAACAATTTCATTCGTATAGAAGGAAATTTCACTCAACAGTCGGAAGACGAGAGATGGTGGACATTGGAGACGAATCGCAAGTTTTTGGTCTCCTCATTATACAAATGGCTGAATGATGGAGGTATAAGAAACAAGGTCGCGGATGTCATATGGAGCACCAACGTACCTTCCAAAGTTAAAGTATTTCTATGGTTGGTGGATAATGATGTGATTCTGTCGAAGGTTAATTTGAGGAAGCGGGGATTGTTGGACGACACGATTTGTAATAGATGTCTAAATTACGAAGAAGATACAAATCACATCCTTTTCAAGTGCCATAGAGCTACATGGGTCTGGGAGAAAGTGGGTCATACGTACGGGGTATTACGGGGTCCAGGGTCTAGTGTTGAGGTATGGGGGAACATTAGATCGAACAGGATTAGAAAGGAAGTAAGATTAGAGTGGGATATGGTTGTTGCTTCAATTATGTGGAACCTCTGGCTAGATCGAAATGACTATTGTTTCAATAGCGTTACCCATAGACTTTCTTTTCTGATGCACAAAATTCATTTATGTTGTTATGAATGGACAGGGCTTATCAGATTCAAGAAGAAGATGCGCTTGGGAGAGGAGGAGGAGTAGTTCTCAGGCATGTGGTGGGCCGCTAGTTCTCATAGATTGAGACATCACATCTTTTGGTTTAGTTGATGTATTCCTATTTTGATGTATTTTGTGCTTTGTTCAGACTGCAGTCTCCTTGGCAGCTGAACTTTGATGTTGATCGCCTTCGGGCAGACTATGTAACTTTATTGACTGTTTCGTTAATTTCTCTTTAATGAAGCGATGACTTAGTCATCTTTTAATCAAAAAAAAATGTATGATACGCAGCATTGCAGGAGTTTCAATGGGTCGGGTCTGGGTGTCATTTGATGAATGAATGTAACAAGTTACATTACGAATGGAGAAGAAAGCGAGATATTGTTAGAACTTGAATTTCATAAAACAGGAAAATGCAAAAAATAATTGTGAATAATTACAATTACAGGAAATTAAAAAAAAAACCATACAGTACAATACAGAGTCGTGATTAAGATCTCTGTCCTTAAAATAAAATTTGCCCCGTAGTGTGACGATGGTTGACGAATTGCCTCCCAGGATACAACTGTATTACCTTTCCCTGAAAAGTAGCACCCTAACTTCAGAGATCTCAGTGAACCGGTAGCTGTGTTGTATTCTCAGACTGTGACTCAGAGGAAGAAGAAGAAGAAGGAGATTCGGAATGTTTCAAACTCTGTCCACTGGCAGACAAAAATTACTGGTCTTATAGGAGAAGGGGAGTAACTGAATGGTCCATTACTCTGTAACAGCAGAGTAATGTTTCAAAAACGTAACTAATGAGCCATTACTCTGCTTTTACAGAGTAATGGTACCAGCAATTACAGAATTTGAAAAGTCTCAACGGTAACTGGGGAAAATTTTGGAGCAGGGCAAAAAAAATATAGGCCAGAGCCAAGCCAAGCCAGACCAGACCAGACCGAGCCTAAGCCGAGGCCGAGACCCTTTAATCCATTTCTTTAGCTTATATACTAGAGAAAATCTTTCCCATCTTCCGATGTTGGACTATTCATTTCAACTGTCCAAGTGAGTACATTTCGAGTACCTAACTTTGGACCTACATTTCCCATTCATACGGAAACCGTTTTTGGCAAGTGAGTACATTACGAAATAGTACTCGACGAGAGGAACATAATCCAATCAATTTTCGGCGCCGCCGGTGGCCGGAGCCCACCGAAATCCGGCCCGAAAAATATGCAAAAAAAATTTCCAGCAATCCCCCACATGAATGGAAATGACCAAACCATGTCATCCAGACACGACAGAAAAACACATGACAGAAAATGACATGACAGACAAGACTCTGAGAATACAATCGGAAAATCACTGCATCAGGAATGATAGTAATTTTTCAACTTTGAACCACCCTTAGTGAGTAGCCATTGAATTCACTTGACTAGGTAGTGAACATGATATCTTGAACTACCCGAACTTTGATGTGAACCTAGACAATAACTATCACACAATTTCATCTCCTCACAGAACTAGGTTCTCTTGTTGTGTTCATTTTGGCCTTGAACAACCCTGGTTAATCGTAAGTGAACTTGGAGAATGTAGCCTCTCTTCATTCTCCTAGAAACAGCCACATTTCACACTCAAGGTGATTGCCCATAAAGAGTATCCTCCCATACCCCACTTTTATTTCAAAGCTATGAGAATCATTAAAAGCCAAGCTTATCCTAACTCTTTGCAAGCAACACTGTTTTATCATCCTACGAGTGGGTATGAGATATTAATTTCTCAGTGCTCCCGTCGATTCAATAAGATTTAGTTGTCCCTTTGAACCTAGATCTTGGGATCTCTCATTCCTAGGTAGGATTTCCATCAAGTATTCACTTTTGTCATAGGCTTTAAAACCATTCATCTTGATGATCTCACAACTTGCTCTCGTGACAAACCGTTAGTATGGATCTGCTAGGTTGTCGGCCGATTTTATATACTCTATAGAGATTATTCCATTAGAGAGAAGTTGTCTGATGGTTTTGTATCGCCTTCTGATATGATGAGACTTACCATTGTACATACAACTCAGTGCCCTTGCTATAGCCGATTGGCTGTCACAGTGTACACATATAGCAGGCACTGGTTTTTTTCACATGGGAATATCCTTTAAAAAGTTTTGAAGCCACCCTGCTTCTTCTGCCGCTTTGTCTAAAGCAATAAACTCAGATTCCATGGTGGATCTAGTTAGTAACGTTTGTTTAGAGAATTTTCTTGACACAGCTGCACCACCAAGAGTGAAGACGTACCCACTTGTGGATTTCAAGTTCTTGGAGTCCGATATCCAGGTGGCATCACTGTATATAATACCCTGAATTTTCATTTATGAGAATTATTAATTTTGTATTATTAATTTGTACGTATTGTGCACGTGCAATCTTGCAGTATAAATTTTTTATAATTATTTTTCATAAACAAATGAGTATACAAATATATACGTCTTTCTATTATCTTTTTATTAAAGCCTATTTTTAAACAAATATTTTAAGCCCAACTTAATTTATTTTTAAATATAAACTAATTTGGCCCATTAAATAAAAGCCCATGAATTTATTTTCTCTTTTATTACAACTTGTAGTGTAGACAATTTATATAGACCTTTTATAAAAAAAAATATATGTACAATTTTTAAAAATAGGGGACTTTAGAAACACGTGCATTGCACTAGCACGTGTTTGTGCATCTTTTGAGGCTGGATAGGATTATGAGGGAAAAAAAGAAGTGGAGTTTGTGGGAGGTAGTTTTGTAGTCATGGTTGGTTACTACAACTTCCCATTGAATCCTAGCCTTTGTTTCTTAACTCCTAAATCAATCCTAGCCATCTATTTGCCCCAAATTTTTGTATAAATACCCCCCCTTCCAGCCTAGCATCCTTACACTTCTCATTCATCAAACCTATAGAGAAAGAAATTAATCATTAGTAGTAGATTGTTGTGTTGGTAGAGAGTGAGAATAAAAGATTGAGAGAGAGAGAGAGTTGGGTGTGCTTACAAGCAAGGAGGCCGGCATCACACTAAGGAGCTCGGGTTGCACTTAAGCGAGAAGGAGAAGCGCAGCTTTGGGCAAGCTCAACTAGGAGGAGAAGGGCTCTTTCATTCTAGGAGTTACCTTGTGGGTTTTCTCTCCAAATAAGGTGGGTAGTTTTTCTTACTTCTAACTCTAGTTATCATGCTAGGAATGATGACATAATTTGCATGAAAGAAACCAATAAGAGTACTTTTAATTTGAAAAAGGACTTGTTAGATGATTAAACTAATGCTTGGTAGATTGTATGTTAACTTGTCATGAATCTTAATATTGTAGCACACTTTGCTTTGTAGTTATGGAAATGTTAAATTGGGTTTATGATCATGTCAAAATTGAGTATGAAATGCTAATAGATGAAATTATTGTTTTATGTACTAAATGGACTATCTTGATATTGGTTCTAATGAATGAAATTTGTCCTATGCATTTGGGTTAATGAAAGAGGAAAAAATAGGGAATTATAATTTTTAATGTGATTTTTAATACCAAATTGTGTTTGAGAATTGTCAAATTTAATTATGGAAAGAGTAGTATAGAGTTTAAATAATTGTATGAAAAATGTGTGTTTTATTAGTGACAAAATTATTTTAAAAATACTTGAGTACTAATCTAAGATGAAATTAATATTCTGGAGATTTACATGACATTTTGTGCAAATAAAATGAAGATAAGAGCTTTTGAATATCAAAACGTTTTAATTAAACAGAGACTTGAATTAAGTAAACACGAGTTGTGTTTGTGACAACTTGAGCCTATAGCTCAAGTGGTCGGTGGGCTGTCCTAGCACTACTATAGCGTGGGTGTGGGTCTTGGGAGTCACTGGTTCGATACCCCATGCCCACCTTGTTTTTCCGTGTGCGGTTAAGAAATACCAAACCCGAATAAAGGGTATATGACCCTCTGATCTCTCTTCATATTGCTGAGCGCATTCGGCTGGTTGGCTAGTGCATGGGGCTGTTTTCTCTTAGGTTGCGGGTTCGATTCTGGTTATGGCCAGAATATATTTTGTTTGACAAAAAATGATTTTTTGGGACTTTCTTGATGTTTAAAAATTTCGAAAAAATTATTGTTATTATTCTAAAATCATGTACGACCTATGAAAATTAAATTGGTGTTATTGGACTAAAATAAAATATATTTTGAGGTGAATTGTACTTGAAACTATTGTTTCCTTATATTTATAATTTCGTAAAAAAGTAGATTTTCTTCATGAGGTGATTAGTATAAGTATTAAAATGAAAAAATTGATGGAAGGAAAATATCATTGTGAATTTTTATATGGGTTCATTTTGTCAAAGAATAGCAAAACAAATGGTGATTTTGTGAAATAATTCACTTGACTAAACATTTTCGTAGTATGAACTTAATGTGGAAATAAGTGTGGTTATGAAAGGCACATTTTATAATTGAACTCCATGTATGAAAATTGATTCGTGAAAAGATTGAAAACCGTTTAATTGGAAAAGAGAAATGTTCTTGAGTATGACAAACTCAATATGTGAATTGTGAATTGAAATTAAAAATTAGGGTGTAGCCAAGACTCACACCGGCAATTGAAAGTAATGAGTTATGATAATTGAAAATTGAAAAGATCAAGTTTGGGTCATCGTGAAATGAAAGAAATAAGACCGGTATTAGTGAGAGGGCTAACCCTAAGATATTGATTTTGTTCATGATTTCATTAAATTAAGGATTAGTACATAGTGAAAAGGTGATGAAAGTGAGAGAAAAACACAAGTATGAGGGCCTCGAGTCTACGATGTGGGTGTGATTCACAGTTTGTCTTCATGATGCGTCGTGATATGACGTGGGCACTACTCCAGAATTATTAGGATCTTGGCGATGCTTGTGGGGTGTTTGGTGACCGCGAGAGGATCGTGTGCCATGACGGAGGCTGAATTGTCCATAGGTTGTCTTCACGATGCGCCGTGACATGACGTGGGATTCTCCTCCAGGTTGTCTGTACATGAGCTCATTACTCATAGAACATCTAGGATACTTATCGTAGTTACAGTAGTAAATTAAGTCATGACGATGGATTGAACCCTACAAGATGAAGAACAATAAGAGGCTTGCCCTCGGACCTATGTAGTATGGGATGCATAGAATCCGAACAAGTGCGCATTAGTGTCATATAATATAAATAACTGCATTAAGGACTAAGTGCACAATCACAATACGACATCAATGGGATATTTTCCTTAGTTTGTTTGCGAACAAGTTTGTGTTTGTTAAGTATGAAAAATCATTATACTGTTTTCGGCATAGAGATGATGGCCGTGTATAATATTTGTCAGTTGAATAAACTGACGTACCCACAGTTTGTATGCAGGATCAAATGGCATGATTAAAGAAGAACTGATGCTTAGAGATTATTCAAATATTGTTGTAATTTTATTCATATAAATGTTGTAATTTTGCTTCCGCTGTAAAGTGTAAAGATTCATTTGTAACTCTGATGTAAAGTGAAAAGTTTTCAAATTCCTTGTAAAATTGTACGAAAGAAGTGAAAAGATCCTGTGGAATCTCGAATTCAGTTGTATTTGGAATTCGGGGCGTTACAGAGTGGTATCAGAGCCACGTTTCACAAATAGTACAAGTTTATAAGGAACGACACCCTAGAAGTGGACATTAGAGTGTATGTTGGGTCTAGAGATTTAAATGTAAGTAACTTACATTTGTGTTGCTTTATGATTGACATTCTCCTCCTTCCCCTTTTCTAAGATGGCTGATCACTTCGACCCCGCTAGAGATGATAATTGGCATATCATTGAAGAAGACTATTATCCTGGACAAGCAGATTCTGAGGAAGAGTACTACCCAGGGCAAGCAGACTCCGATGGAGAGGAATGGCCTGAGTCCCGAGAGATCACTCCACCTCCGGACTCATCTGATGATTCTTCTGACGAAGAGGAACCAGTTCCGGGAAATCTCATCATGTCTCTTCAGAGGCAGGTAGAGATTCTGCGGGAGAGAGTCGGGCTATTGGAGGCTCAGTTGGCGAAGCGCAAGGATGATTTTTGCAGTTCTCAGTCATCATGTATGGGAACTCGAGAAGAGGAAAAACATGAACGATGTACTGAAGGAAGAAGTGGAGGAACTACGGGGAGAGCTTCGTGAAGCCAAGAGGAATCGCAGGAGTTAGATCGTTGTATCATCTACTGCTTTCATTTTGATGTCAGAAATGTTTTGAATTCGAATGTATAAAGTTTGAAATTCAATGAAATGGAAATGTTGACTTAAAAGTTCATGTTTTATATTTCGAATTTAATGGATCTTTTGCATCAGAATATGGCTGGAAGACGAGCTCGAAATGGTGAAGGTCTGGACTTGGAAAAGGAACTAGCGAGGGTCTATCAAACACTCAATGTTGTTGCCATGAATCAGAATCAGGGAAGGATGCCTGCGAATCCAGTACCCGAAGCAATCAAACTCGTAGAATCATTTAAACGGATGAAACCACCGGTGTTTGAAGGTAAGTCAGACCCTGATACGGCTGACAATTGGATTCGGCAGGTAGAGACTATCTTCGAAGTTTTGGAAACTCTTGAAGGCAGCAAGGTGAAGTTAGTGGCTCTGCAATTCGAGAAGGATGCGGCTGTGTGGTGGCAGTCGATGAAGCGGACGATGGGAGGTTTGGTTCTTGGCTAGGAGGAATTTTTGGAGAAATTCCGCAGTCATTATTTTCCTTCAGACGTCCAGGAGAAGAAAGCCATGGAATTTCTGTCGCTGCAATAGGATGGCATGTCAGTTAGGGAGTATGAGACCAAATTTACTCAGCTCTCAAGGTATGCTCCCGAATTGGTGATGGATGAGGCAAAGAAGGCTCGTAAGTTCGAGCATGGGTTGAGGCCAAGCCTGAGATCCAGAATGATACCGCTCGGTATCGGGAGGTTTGACAAGCTGGTCAAACGAGCGACAGCCACGAAAGCAGACATGGAGCAGTGTCATGTTGTTCAGAATCGGAGAAATAACTGGCAGTCTGGGAAGAGGCCCGCAAATTCTGAAAATTTCAAGGGACAACCATCGGCACAAAGGTTCAAACCGACAGGGGAAAACTCTATCAGTGTGGCTGGGGGACCCAAAAATAATTTTGTGAGACCTCCTGCAGTGAATTGCTACAACTGCGGTGAGACGGGACATTACCAATCTCAATGCCCCAAACCGCGGAATGTTAATCGCAATGTACCATTACAACAGACTGGAAAAAAATCGTACCAGCAAGGATAAGTATTTGCCTTGACTGAAGCCGATGCCGATGAGGTGGATCATGTCATCACTGGTACGAGGACAGATATTTAGAGGTTCCTGTTGTTCTTTTTCCCCTTATTTAGTGAACTGTTATGTAATGAGTGTGTATTATGTAACAGGAGAACTTTATTTAAATGGAATGAAAGCTGTTGTTTTGTTCGATACTGGATCCTCTCATACTTTTGTGTCTCCTAAATTTGCTAAAGTATTGGGAGTTGAACCGAAGATTTTTTCAGGCAAGATCTAAGCAATAGCTACTCCATCAGGGGAGACTCTAACCACTGATCGCTACTATGCGGATTGCGAGATTGTGATTGGGGACAGAATCTTCGGAATTGATCTAATCGAGCTGACTATCTTGGGGGTTGATGTTATCATTGGCTTGATTGGATGTCGGTGTACAGTGCAAGCATCGAGTGCAAGACCAAGAAAGTAACAGTGAAGGCTCCAGGTGGACCTGGAGTCACATTCCAAGGGAAAAAGAAGTGCTCCAGGCTGGTGGCAGCTATCAGCAAGGAAGAGATTCCTGTGGAAGTGCAAAGAATTCCTGTGGTTCAGGACTATCCGACTGTGTTCTTGGATGATTTACCTGGGTTATCCCCGCAACGTGCAGCATCACTATTCAACCGGAAAGTGCACCCATTTCTAAGGCACCGTATAGGATGGCTCCTGTGGAGCAGGATGAGGTGAAACGGCAGATTGAGGAACTATTGGAGAAAGGCTTTATTCAACCTAGTCCATCACCTTGGGGAGCACCGGTACTTTTGGTAAAGAAGAAGGATGAATCGATGAGGATGTGTATCGATTACCGAGAGCTGAATAAGGTCACTGTTCAGAATAAGTATCCTATTTCCCGAATTGATGACTTGTTCGATCGTCTACAAGGAGCTGCTGTTTTCTCCAAAATAGATCTCCGATCAGGATATCATCAAGTTCGAGTGAAAGCTGAAGATGTGCACAAAACTGCATTTACAACTCGACACGGGCATTACGAATTCTTAGTTATGCTATTTGGGGTGACAAATGCGCCAACAATCTTCATGGACATGATGAACAGAGTTCTGAGGCCGTTCATTAATTCTTTCGTCGTGGTGTTTATCGACGATATTCTCGTATACTCCAAGTCAGAAGAGGAGCACACCGAGCATATGTCAGTAGTTTTGAGGAAGTTGGAAGAGCAGGAGTTGTATGCCAAGCTGTCCAAGTGCGATTTCTAGAAATCTGAAGTAACATTCCTAGGTCACATCCTTTCTAAGGAGGGAGTGGCAACTAATCCTCAGAAGATAGAGGCAGTGAGAGATTGGGCAAGGCCTACTATAGTAAAGAAAATCAGGAGTTTTCTTAGATTGAATGGATACTACAGGAGATTCATTCAAGGTTATGCTCAGTTAGCCGTGCCGCTCACTGGTCTGACCAAGAAGAATGTGGACTTTAAGTGGACTGAGCAATGTGAGGCAAGATTTCAGGAGCTGAAAGAGAAGCTGACTACTGCACCTATTTTAGCTTTGCCTAGAACAGGTATTGAGTATGATGTTTACAGTGATGCTTCACATCGTGGGCTGGGTTGTGTCTTGATGCAAGAAGAAAAAGTGATCGCTTATGGGTCTAGGCAATTAGACCGCATGAGAAGAATTATCCGACTCATGATCTGGAGTTGGCTGCGATTATCTTTGCCTTGAAGCAATGGAGACACTATGTGTACGGTGAGAAATTGAACATGTACACCGACCACAAGAGTTTGAAGTACATATATCAGCAGAAGGATCTGAATCTGAGGCAACGGAGGTGGTTGGAAGTGCTTGAGGACATGCGACCTGAGATCAAGTATCATCCCGGGAAGGCTAATGTTGTTGCTGATGCACTTAGCCGTAAGAGCAGTCTGGCAAGTTTGATTACAACTCAGAGGCAGCTGGCGAAGGAATTGGATTGAGCCGGTATTGAAGTTTTCTTGCAAGGATTGGGAGCATCCTTAGCTCAGTTAAGGCTTCAACCTACACTAAATGGAAGGATTATTGCAAGTCAGGAGGTCGATGCTGATATCTTGGAGATGAAGGAGCAGGTTGGTGCTGGCAGGTTGCCCGGATTTCAAATCAGGGATGGAGTGCGGTGGTTCGGAGATACACTGTGTGTTCCGGATCAGGCGGACCTGAAAGAGAGTATTCTTCAGGAGGTGCATGCTACTCTTTTGTCGGTACATCCTGGGAGTACTAAGATGTACAAGGACATCAAACAGCATTTCTGGTGGTCAGGTTTGAAGCAGGATGTGGCTGAATTTGTGGTGAAGTGTGAGATTTGTCAGCAAGTCAAAGCCGAGAATCAGAGATCCGGAGGTCTATTACAACCGTTACCTATTCCGGAATGGAAGTGGGATAACATCAGTATGGATTTCATCACGGGTTTGCCTAAGAGTCCTAAAGGCAATGGTGCGATTTGGGTTATAGTCGATTGACTAACCAAGTCCACTCACTTCTTGGCAATGAAACTCACTGCTTCGATGGACAAATTAGCTGAGTTGTATGTTAGCGAGATCGTCAGGCTCCATGGTGTTCTGTCAACTATTGTGTCTGATCGAGATGCGCGGTTTACTTTACATTTCTGGAGGAGTCTTTAGACAGCTTTGGGTACCAAGACAGATTTCAGCACTGCTTTTCATCCGCAAACTGATGGGCAGACTGACAGAGTCAACCGTATTCTTGAGTATATGCTTCGGTGTTGTATACTTGACTTTGGAGGCAGTTGGGAAAGGCATTTAGCTTTGGTAGAGTTTGCCTACAACAACGGTTTTCAGACCAGTATTGGGATGGAGCCGTACGAAGCTTTGTATGGCAGGAAGTGCAGAACGCCTGTTTGTTGGTTTGAAGTTGGGGAGCGTCAGCTGTTTGGGCCTGAGCTTGTGCAGCAAACTTCTGAAAAGATTGATCTGATCAGGAAGAGACTGGCTGAGGCTCAGAGCAGGCAGAAGAGCTATGTAGACAACCGGAGAAGGGACATTGAGTTTGAGGAAGGTGACTTCGTCTTTCTGAAAGTATCGCCCAGTAAAGGTGTGATTCGATTTGGCAAAGGCAGGAAGTTAGTCCTGAGGTTTATAGGCCCGTATAAGATATTGAAAAGGATCAGGAAAACTGCTTACCGGCTTGAATTATCGAAAGAGTTATCTCAGGTGCACAATGTCTTCCATGTGTCTATGCTAAGAGATTATATTCCAGATCCAAGTCATCATTTGCCTGAAGTGCCGGAAGGTTTGCAATTGGATCTTAATTACATCGAGTCTCCTGTCGAGATTGTTGATCGTCGAGAGAAAGTCTTGAGGAATAAGATGATACCGATGCTCAAATTAGTGTGGAGAAACCATTTGGTTGAAGAGGCTACTTGGGAGTCTGAGGAGAAGATGTTGAGGGATTATCCTGAGCTCTTTGCTTGATTTGTATTTTGTCTCCTTCTTTCTTTTGTTGCTGTGTGTGTTTTGTTTCTCGCTCTTGATTGTAGTTCCGGGGACAGAACTATTCTAAGGAGGGAGTGTTGTAATACCCTGAATTTTCATTCATGAGAATTATTATTTTTGTATTATTAATTCGTACGTATTGTGCACGAGCAATCTTGCGGTATAAATTTTTTATAATTATTTTTCATAAACAAATGAGTATACATATATATATGTCTTTCTATTATCTTTTTATTAAAGCCTATTTTTAAACAAACATTTTGAGCCCAACTTAATTTATTTTTAAATATAAACTAATTTGGCCCATTAAATAAAAGCCCAAGAATTTATTTTCTCTTTTATTACAACTTGTAGTGTAGACAATTTTTATAGACTTTTTATAAAAAAAAATATATGTACAATATTTTAAAATAGGGGACTTTAGAAACACATGCATTGCACTAGCACGTGTTTGTGCATCTTTTGAGTCCGGATAGGATTAGGAGGGAAAAAAAGAAGTGGAGTTTGTGGGAGGTAGTTTTGTAGTCATGGTTGGTTACTACAACTTCCCATTGAATCCTAGCATTTGTTTCTTAACTCCTGGATCAATCCTAGCCTTATATTTGCCCCAAAATTTTTGTATAAATACCCCCCCTAGCCTAGTTATCCTTACACTTCTCATTCATCAAACCTATAGTGAAAGAAATTAATCATTAGTAGTAGATTGTTGTGTTGGTAGAGAGTGAGAATAAAAGATTGAGAGAGAGAGAGAGAGTTGGGTGTGGTTACAAGTAAGGAGGCCGGCATCACACTAAGGAGCTCGGGTTGCACTCAAGCGAGAAGGAGAAGCGCATCTTTGGGCAAGCTCAACTAGGAGGAGAAGGGCTCTTTCATTCTAGGAGTTACCTTGTGGGTTTTCTCTCCAAATTAGGTGGGTGGTTTTTCTTACTTCTAACTCTAGTTACCATGCTAGGAATGATGACATAATTTGCATGAAAGAAACCAATAAGAGTACTTTTAATTTGAAAAAGGACTTGTTAGATGATTAAACTAATGCTTGGTAGATTGTATGTTAACTTGTCATGAATCTTAATATTGTAGCACACTTTGCTTTGTAGTTATGGAAATGTTAAATTGGGTTTATGATAATGTCAAAACTGAGTATGAAATGCTAATAGATGAAATTATTGTTTTATGTACTAAATGGACTATCTTGATATTGGTTCTAATGAATGAAATTTGTCCTATGCATTTGGGTTAATGAAAGAGGGAAAAACAGGGAATTATAATTTTTAATGCCAAATTGTGTTTGAGAATTGTCAAATTTAATTATGGAAAGAGTAGTATAGAGTTTAAATTATTGTATGAAAAATGTGTGTTTTATTAGTGGGAAAATTATTTTAAAAATACTGAAGTATTAATCTAAGATGAAATTAATATTCTGGAGATTTACATGATATTTTGTGCAAATAAAACGAAGATAAGAGCTTTTGAACATCGAAACGTTTTAATTAAACAAAGACTCGAATTCAGTAAACTCGAGTTGTGTTTGTGACAACTTGAGCCTATAGCTCAAGTGGTCGGTAAGCTGTCCTAGCGCTACTGTAGCGTGGGCATGGGTCTTGGGAGTCGTTAGTTCGATACCCCATGCCCACCTTGTTTTTCTGTGTGCGGTTAAGAAATACCCAACCCGAACAGAGGTTATATGACCCTCTGATCTCTCTTCATATCGCTGAGCGCATTCGGCCGGTTGGCTTGCGCATGGGGCTGTTTTCTCTTAGGTTGCGGGTTCGATTCTGGTTATGGCCAGAATATTTTTTTTTGACAAAAAATGATTTTTTGGGACTTTCTTGATGTTTCAAAATTTCGAAAAAATTATTGTTATTATTCTAAAATCATGTAGGACCTATGAAAATTAAATTGGAGTTATTGGACTAAAATAAAATGTACTTTAAGGTGAAATTGTACTTGAAACTATTGTTTCCTTATATTTATAATTTCGTAAAAAAGTAGATTTTCTTCATGAGGTGATTAGTATAAGTATTAAAAAGAAAATTTTGATGGAAGGAAAATATAATTGTGAATTTTTATATGGGTTCATTTTGTCAAAGAATAGCATAACAAATGGTGATTTTGTGAAATAATTCACTTGACTAAACATTTTCGTAGTATGAACTTAATGTGGAAATAAGTGTGGTTATGAAAGGCACATTTTATAATTGAACTCCATGTATGAAAATTGATTCGTGAAAAGATTGAAAACCGTTTAATTGGAAAAGAGAAATGTTCTTGAGTATGACAAACTCAATATGTGAATTGTGAATTGAAATTAAAAATTAGGATGTAGCCAAGACTCACACCGACAATTGAAAGTAATGAGTTATGATAATTGAAAATTGAAAAGACCAAGTTTGGGTTATCGTGAAATGAAAGAAATAAGACCGGTATTAGTGAGAGGGCTAACCCTAAGATATTGATTTTGTTCATGATTTCATTAAATTAAGGATTAGTACATAGAGAATAGGTGATGAAAGTGAGAGAAAAACACAAGTATTAGGGCCTCGAGTCTACGATGTGGGTGTGATTCACAGTTTGTTTTCACGATACGTCGTGACATGACGTGGGCACTACTCCGGAATTATCGGGATCTTGGCGATGCTTGTGGGGTGTTTGGTGACTGCGAGAGGATCGTGTGCCATGACGGAGGCTGAATTGTCCATAGGTTGTCTTCACGATGCGTCGTGACATGACGTGGGATTCTCCTCCAGGTTGCCTGTACATGAGCTCGTTACTCATAGAACATCTAGGATACTTATCGTAGTTACAGTAGTAGATTAAGTCATGACGAGGGATTGAACCCTACAAGATGAAGAACAAATAAGAGGCCTGCCCTCGGACCTATATAGTATGGGATGCATAGATTCCGAACAAGTGCGCATTAGTGTCATATAATATAAATAACTGCATTAAGGACTAAGTGCACAATCACAACACGACATCAATAGGATATTCTCCTTAGTTTGTTTGTGAACAAGTTTGTGTTTGTTAAGTATGGAAAATCATTATACTATTTCCGGCATAGAGAGAATGACAGTGTATAATATTCATCAGCTAAATAAACTGACGTACCCACAGTTTGTATACAAGATCAAATGGCATGATAAAGATTAAAGGAAAACTGATGCTCAGAGATTATTCAAATGTTGTTGTAATTTCATTCATATAAATATTGTAATTTTGCTTCCGCTGTAAAGTGTAAAGATTCATTTGTAACTCTGATGTAAAGTGAAAAGTTTTAAAATTCCTTGTAAAATTGTACGAAAGAAGTGAAAAGATCCTGTGGAATCTCGAATTCAGTTGTATTTGGAATTCGGGGCATTACACTGTAGCCTTCTAGTACTGCTGGATATCTGGTGTAATGCACCCCATAACTCTGAGTATGTCGCAAATAGTTCAATACTCTAGTTATTCCTTTCTAGTGTCTTCGTCCTGGATTACTTGTGTAGCGGCTCAGTACATTTACTGAATGTACCAGGTCGTACAATTTGTTAAATACATCAGACTACCGATTATTCGTGCATATTCCAATTGTAATATACTGTCAACTGTGTTTTTGAACAAGTGAAGACTGGGATCCACAGGACTTTTGGCAGTCCCATTGGAGTAATTCTTGAATCTTTCAAGTACTTTCTCAGTGTAATGAGCTTGAGACAAAGTAATTCTCTCAGACGTCCTGGAAACTTTAATTCCTAGTATGACATCTGCAACTCCCAAATCTTTCATATCAAATTTGCCACTAAGCATGTTCTTAGTTTGTTTGATAATGTCATTATTGCTCCCAATAATGAGCATGTCATCTACATATAGACATACCAGAATGTATGTCTGGTATGTGATACACTTATCACATTCATTTATTTTGAAATCATTTGACATCATAACATTGTCAAATTTTGCATGTCACTGCTTTGGAGCTTGTTTC
Source organism: Hemerocallis citrina (assembly GCA_017893485.1). Lineage (NCBI taxonomy): Eukaryota > Viridiplantae > Streptophyta > Magnoliopsida > Asparagales > Asphodelaceae > Hemerocallis > Hemerocallis citrina. The sequence goes on along the minus strand of CM030358.1, from coordinate 443,930,713 downwards.
AGTCCGTACAAGGATTTTACAAGCCTACACACCTTATTTTCCTGTCCAGGAACTACGTAACCCTCAGGTTGTTTCATGTATGTTTATTCTTCTAAATCCTCATTTAGAAATGTGGTTTTAACATCCATTTGATGTATTTTCAGGTTACGTAGAGCTGTAATAGCTATCAACATTCTTATGAAAGTTATTCTTGTGACTGGAGAATATGTATCAAAAAAGTCTAGGCCTTCCTTTTGCCTAAATTTTTGTACCACATGTCTCGCCTTATGTTTCTCTATTGAACCATCTGGTTTTAATTTTTGTTTGAAAATCCATTTGCATCCCAGAGCTTTACACCCAGAAGGCAAATCGACAAACTCCCATGTATGATTTTGCATAATGGAGTTTATTTCACTTTTGATTGCTTCCTTCCACATAGGAGCATCAGGCATAGACATGGCTTCCTTGAATGTTCTGGGCTCATTCTCTAACAGAAAGGCCGTTACAAAGTCAGGACCAAATGAATTTGATGTGCTAGCCTGTTTACTTTGTCTAGGCTCATCATTATTATGTCCTGGTTCGTCAACCGAAGTACTTGCATTCCCTTGTTCATGTGCAAGTTTAGGATACGTAGCATCCTTGCATGAAAACACGTGTTCAAAGAAGGAAGCATTCTTTGATTCCATTATTGTATTCACATGGATGTCCGATATATCCAATTTATATACCAAGAATCGATATGCACTACTGTTGTGTGCATAGCCTATGAATATGCAATCAATAGTCTTAGGTCCTATTGTGACCTGTTTTGAATTAGATACTGCCACTTTTGCTAGACACTCCCACACTTTGAGGTATTTATACGAAGGTACATTACCCTTCCACAGTTCGTATGGTGTCTTGCCAGTTTTTTTATGAAGTATTTTATTGAAAATGTAGTTGGCAGTCAGCAACGCTTCCCCCCACATATTTTGAGGTAACCCAGAATTCAACAACAAAGCATTCATCATCTCCTTTAGAGTTCGATTCTTGCGCTTGGCAATACCGTTTGATTCAGGTGAGTAAGGAGCAGTTGTCTAATGAACTATTTCATGTTCAGAGCAGAACATATTAAATGGTGCATCATATTCCCTTCCTCTATCACTCCTAACGATTTTAATCATTTTGCCAAGTTGACTCTCAACCTCAAGCTTATATTCTTTGAATTTATCCAAAGCCTCATTTTTGCTATGTAACAAGTATACATAACAGAATTTTGTGCAATCGTCTATGAATGCTACAAGGTATTTTTTGCCGCCTCTGGTCTGCACGTATTTTAAATCACACAGATCCGTGTGAATTAGACCTAAAGTTTCTGTGTTTCTTTCTACAGAACGTGATGGAGTTTTAGTGAGTTTGACCTCTGTGCAAATTTTACCCTTTTCGCAGTTGTCTATCTTAAATTTTGGTAGCAAATTCATGTTAATTAATTTATTCATAGAACTGAAATTAACATGGCCTAGTCTTTCATTCCAAATAGAAGAAAACTCAACAACATAAGCAATATGAGTAATTTCATTAACTTTGAGAATAACAGGAACAATAGGTTTAGGAATGACTGTCATTACATTAAATCTGAACAGTCCATCCTTTACATATCCTTTACCCAAGTACACCACATTCTTAGACAATACAAAATTATCAGAAGCAAAAACAACCTTAAATCCATTCTTGCTTTGCAAAGATCCTAATACCAAGTTCTTTCTAATATCTGGAATGTGCAACACATTTGTGAGTGTTAGTTCCTTGCCTGAAGTCATCTTCAGCACCATCTTCCTTATTCCTATAATTTTGGAGGTGGAAGAATTACCCATGAACAGAGTTCATTCTTGTTGTACTTCTGGTATGAAGTGAACATCTCCTTGTCTGAGCAGATGTGCTTGGTGGCTCCAGTGTCGTACCACCACTCTCGAGAATTGCTCCCTACCAGATTCACCTCTGATACAATAACACAGAGGTCCAAGTCAGAGAGACCAGTGGACAAGTTATCAGCTATGTGTGCATGGGATCTGTCATTCCCTTTTGCCTGTCCAGTTCCAGCACTGTTGTTGTCTTTGCTGCAGCAGTCGGAAACTTTGTGGCCCAGCTTACCACACTTATGGCATTTTCCAGCAAACCTCTTTGCTGCAGGTTTTTTGTTCGATGCCTGTGGCAAGAACTTTATCTTTTTGCCCTTCTGTTCATGCTCCACTATGTTGGCCTTTTCTATGGACTGATTTTCATAGGACTTGTCAGCCTTGCGATTCTCCTATTCAATCCGCAACCTGATAATGAGGTCTTCAAGAGACATCTTCTTTCGCTTGTGCTTGAGGTAGTTCTTGAAGTCCTTTAATCCAGGTGGAAGCTTCTCGATCAACGCTGCAATCTGAAATGGTTCACACAGCGTCATGTTCTCTGCAGCGATTTCGTGCATTATCACATGCAGTTCCTGAATTTGACTCCCAACTATCTTGGAGTCAACCATCTTATAGTCTAGAAATTTACCAACTACAAACTTCTTGGAGCCAACGTCTTCTGTTTTGTACTTCTTCTCCTAAGACCCCCACATCAGTTTGGAAGTCTTGAAGATACAATAGACATTGTACATTGGGTCTACCAAGCCATTCAGGATGTAATTTCTGTAGAGATAATCACCCTGAGTCCATGCATCAACTACAGTAACGGAGTGTGCATCCACAGGTGTCAGCATAGGGGCAGTTTCAGTGAGAAACCTGTCCAACTTCAAGGTGGTCAGGTAGAACTGCAACTTCCCTTGCCACTTCTTGAATCCAGTTCCATTGAACTTCTCTGGTTTTTCTCCCATAGTTATATGTGTGGGCAGAACGACCGTTTGTGCTGCAACCGATTGTGCTGTCACATTTTAGGTTACTTGTGTTTGTTGACTGATAAGTCCACTGCCAGTATCGTTCTGTGTGTTTTTTATGTTCTAAAGCAGTTGAAATAGAACTGTTAGTTGTTATGTTTTTCCGAAATGATAACAGTACCTATAAATAATGTTCACAAAAACTGTTAAAATAGAGGAAAAATTTTGTTTTAAGATTGTTAGAACTTGAATTTCATAAAACACGAAAATGCTAACAATATTTGTGAAGAATTACAATTACAGGAAATAAAAGAACAAAACATACAGTACAATACAGAGTCGATATTAAGATCAAACTCTGTCCAATGGCAGACAAAAATTGCTGGTCTTATAGGAGAAGGGGAGTAACTGAAGGGTCCACTACTCTGTAACAGTAGAGTAATGGTTCAAAAACGTAACTGATGAGCTATTACTCTACTGTTACAGAGTAATGGTACCGGCAGTTACAGAATTTGAAAAGCCCCAACAGTAACTGGGAAAAAATTTGGAGCGGGGTAAAAAAAAATATAGGTCAAGCCAAGCCATGCCAGACCATACCAGACCGAGGCCGGGGACGGGGCCGGGGACGGGGCCGTAGCCGGAGCCGGAGCCGGAGCCGGAGCCGGTATACTAGAGAAAATCTTTCCCATCTTCCGATGTGGGACTATTCATTCCAACTATCTAAGTTAGTGCATTTCGAGTACCTAACTTTGGACCTACATTTCTCATTCATACGGAAATCATTTTTGGCAAGTGAGTACATTACGGAATAGTACTCGATGAGAGGAACGTGATCCAATCAATTTCCAGCGCCGCCGGTGAACGGAGCCCACCGGAATCCGGCCCAAAAAATATGCAAAAACTATTTCTAAGAGCATCCACAGTCGTTGCTTTATTGCCATTTTTTCCATTTTTTTTCTACTATAGCGCTCGCAGTCGTTTGCCATTTTGCCATTTTTTGGCAAAAGCGCTACAGTAGATACGGAGATATAGCAATCGAAATAGCAATATGCATATTATAGCGGACGAAACATGATGTTTCGTCTGGATTATTTTATTATTTTCTAAATTGGTCGGACGAAACATGATGTTTCGTCCGAATTAAAATAAATTAAATAAACCGAAAAAAATAACAGTCCAGTTTGAGACGAAACATGATGTTTCGTCCCAATCCCATTTTTAAAAAAATGAGTAAATTTTAAATTTTTTTTGCAATTATTTAAGTTGATTTGCAATTTTTTTAATTGTTTTTGCAAAAAAAAATTACAATATGTTCAAAAAAAAAATTTTGCAATTTTTTTTTTACAAAAAAACCCCCCGGAAATTCCGGACGAAACATGGTGTTTCGTCCAGATTCTGGGCCACCTTTTTGGAATTTTTTGTAATATTATTTAATTGTTTTTGCAATTTTTTAATTGTTTTTGCAAATATTATTTACAAACAATTTTTAAAATTTGTTTTTTGCAAAAAAAACCTTCAATTTTTTTCAATTTTTGGGACGAAACATCATGTTTCGTTTCAGCCATTTTTTGCCATTTTTTTGCCAATTGACGACTGTGCGTGCTCATCGAATTGGATTGCTAAAAAATGCATTTTGCCATTTTTTAGCATCAACGACTGTGGATGCTCTAACAGATACAACATATAGTCACACATGCTGTTGCACGTAGCAAAATACATAATCATCTTTAATTTTAAGAATTGTTTTAATACTACCGATGATGTTTTTCGGTTATGTTGGCATAGCTTTCGGAAGTATTTATCTAATTCTTTCCTAGATCTGCAGTCGACAAGACCACCACAACAATAACAAATGCTCGAAGTGCCTACCATATAATTTCTCTGTTTCGGGAAAATCAACATAGTTTGCCTTTGCATATGGAGAGCTTCGAATTCATGACCTTGAGCTATCATTTGCAAAATAAGACTAGAGATTAAATAAAGAAGAAAGTACATGCTAGGACTGATACCACAATATATTTTTGTGCTTGATGATACAGTATGGTCATAACTGCTTATTGATAACACAAAACAATTTCACCATTTTGTTTGTACCCACAATACAAGCCAATGCAGAGAGAGTTTGATCACCTTACTAATTATTGCATCATATGTTGGCTACCATACCTCATCATCTTCGTCCCTCCAAGCCTTGGGGAGCCCCGCTGGCCCATGGGCCCTACCGATCCTTCCAGGTAACCTGCAGCTGCGCTGATGTTGTCGGTCACTTTCCCTAGCCGTCCATCAAGCTGCGGCGATGACCACCCTCCCGAGCTGGGCCGGACCCTCCCAATGTCCGGTTTTGGCCCAGATGAGCTCATTGCTGCAGCAGCCTCAAGGACAGTTTTGGCCCAACTTCCATCCGATTTGGGCCTAGTAGAGCCCATCAGATACTCCTCAGCAGTCTTGAGGCCTACCCGGGCTAACCCAGAATCCGATTTGGGCTTAGTTGAGCCCACAAAATACTCCTCCGCAGCCTTGAGGCCAACCCGGGTCAATCCAGAATCCGATTTCGGCCCAGCTGAGTCCATCAAATAGTCCGCCGCACCTTTTAGGATGGGCTCAGCCCACTCACCTTTCCTTATCGGGTCGGATGAGGTATAATTGGGTTTCGGGCTCTGAAACATGCTTCCAGAGATACCCGTCTTACGGTCACCTGGCATGTATTCCTTCAAATACGAGTTACCCGGTTGCACCCGGTAAGCGTTCTCGTCAACCATCGCCATGATTCCCTTCTGGTGCTTCTTACGGTCACCCGACATGTATTCCTTCAAATACATGTTGTCGGCTTGAACCCGGTAAGCGCTCCCGTCAACCAACGTCCTGGTTCCCTTGTGGTGGTTCTTCGGAGGGCAGTCCAGCACCATTGGCATGTCTCGTCCATCAGGGCCAACGATCACCGGTTTGCAGATATGGTCACGGTATATGTCTGAAGTGTCATATGTATCGGTGCGGGTTTCATTATAAGATTTCCATGACTTGTAACGGTTCCCAAACCGACCGTTAGAACCGTTGGTATAGCCGTTATCAGCCATGTTTTTGAATTTTCCATGTTGGAGGGCTGTAGTACTTCTTATAAGGAAGAGGAATTAAGCTTTACTTTTCTGGGGATAAGCAAAGAAATTATTCCTCCTTAAAGAGTGGGAGATAGAGAAGAATCCCATTCTTGCTTTTATCAAATGAAGGTGGTTTGGAATCAACTCTTTTTGGGAGAAAATAACACAATTTGTAATCTTCATGTGTACAGTTTTGAAGATGAACACTTGAATTTTAGAAACATAAGTTTACTGACCTTTGGTCATATGGGTTGGGTTGTAACTATTGTACGTTTAGTCCTTTACTTTTTTTTTAAAGTTGTGCGCTTCTTTACTATGATATAGAGTAGTTGTACTCAGACGGTGTGTGACTCTATATGGATCATCCAAACCGTTCATTGAGGACATAAAAGGCAACACATACAACAAATCAAATTGTCTAGAGGCTTCTTAACTATGCATCATATGATGCCAAATTATCATATTATTGAAATACCATCCATTTTTGCAACCACTTAATTAAACTATGGGTAAAAGATCTTCAGAACTCGATATTTAATAATCATGTATACAATGACATAAATATCACAGTGATCAGCGAATCGTCTCTAAGGTGTTCCACCAAAGTAACGTGGAAATGACCTCTAACGAGTCCTTTTGTATAAGGTAATCAGCTCCAATAAATATGAAGCACCGGCTTCTCTTCTCAACTTTTATTAATATATGATAGAAGAATCTATATTGGTGATATGCATACAAGCTACATTCAGTTAATCAAAGTCACTCTCATTGCAAGAATCGTGTTAAAATTGATGCAGCACAAAACAAAGAAAAAGAAAGGATCTGCTCTTGTATTGGTGGCATAAGATTAAAGAAGCATTTAGTCAGAGAAAAACAAAAGAAAAAGAAAATCCCTTTAAAAACTTAGTTGGAATCTTTGCATCACCAAGGCGAAATTTTTTAATATTGTCCGAGGGCATACCATATCATAGAGAATATAAGGGCACAGCTGGTCAATCTTCTTAGAATCTACATGCTGGGTTTATATGTCTCGCATACACATGTTAGATGAAGAAGACGATAAAGCGATGAGAATGATCAAAGTGAATGATTGAAGACAAAGAAGGAAAGTAGTCAGCAGCAGCAACAATGGTAGTTGCGGTCGACTGCACGACTGTACAGGGTTTTTCCGTAAGGGGGATAGTCGACCGCACCATGGAGTCGATCGACCGTTCGCGGCTGATGGATTTATTTGGGTCGGGTCTTGGAGATTCGTGAGAAGCTCAATTTCGTCTTCAAGTCAGATCGTACAACTCTCAATGCAGAGTTATCTCTTCAGTAGTAATCGAATTATTAGTGTATCAAGTGTATCAAACTAGGATTTCTTTAGATCTATATAATCAATTATAACGGCTCCTAGAACGATATAATTTAATTGAGTGCCGAATATAAAATGAGAGTACTTCATCTGAGAGGGTGGGAAGTTTTTCCATTGTAAATAACAAGCAAGTTCCAGTTAAACTTGAGAGATGGTCGTGCTGAGAATTGTAACATTCTTGTATCTTCTCTAGTTGAAAAACATCTCGGGTTCTTCCTCCCCTGGATTAAGGTGAAAGACCAACCGGAATAATTCTTGTGTGCTTTGTGTGATTGGGGTGATTTAGTTTTGCTCGGTGGTTTGTGTTGATTGCATCAAAGACTCAACAAGATCCTCGAAAGGGAAGAATTCCGCTAATTCTATAAACTAGTGTCGTAGCACCACTTGTTTTTTAACAACTGGTATCAGAGCAATCATGTTCGTGGGTTTTTTCGAGTTACTTGGAGGATATGACAGATCAAAAGATGAAGATCAAACGGTTTGACGATAAGATCAACTTCAATCTATGGAAGGTGGACATATATGATGTATTAGTTCAGAAGGAATTGCACCTTGCCTTAAAAGAGAAGAAGCCAACCGACATGAAGTAAGAGAAGTGGGATGAGATTTGTTTGAAGTCTTGAGTTTAATCTGATTGCAATTGACGGACGAAATCAAGTGTAGTATTCTTGGGAAGACAAGTGTGGCGAGTCTATGAGCGAGACTTAAATCTAACTACTCAGGGTCGTCGTTGCTAGATCGAATGTATTGGAAGAGGAAGTTGTTTAGGTTCTCAATGAAGGAAGGTAGCCTTCTTTAAGATCATATTGTGGAGTTCAATAAGGTAATATCTGAACTAAAGGCGATTAACGCTGATGATCTTAGCGAAGAGAATAAAACTTTCAACTTGATATATTCACTTCTTATGATCACTTGAGAACTACCATGCTGCATGAAAATTCAGCCAAAGAGACACTTACAGTAGCCGAGGTGATTAAGAGTCTGAAGAAAGCTGAACTGAGGATGGAGACACATAAATGAGGGTCTATTTTCTGCAGGGTGTTTAGTGATGGATGGTGATACTTCAATTGGAAGGGAGAAGACACACATGGGTAAGATTCATTGTCATTAATGTAGAGAAATTGAGCATTACATGAGAGATTATTGCAGGTAATTGAGTCAAAAGGGTGCTAATAAAGGAGGTGATAAAGCCAATGTAGTTAGCGCAACAGATTCAGGTCAATCTAATAACTTTGAACTATGTCTTCTTATTTCATGCTCTTCATATGTGGATTCAAGTTGATAGCTTGATGTGAGAAGTTCTTCTCATATTTTATTCGAGAGGAAAATACTTTCTACTTACAAGTCGTCAACATGCCGCAGTGTAAGAACGATTCGAGGAGAGATTTGTGAAGTAGTGGGTGAGAAAAAAGTTAAATTAGAGACGCCAAATGGTAAATGGTTCACACTTTAAGAGATCATGCATATTCCTTTGATACAATGGAATCTAATATCCTTGGGAACTCTTAATTTTTGTGGCTGTAGGTACATAGCTCGAGGTGGAATTTTGAAAGTTTGGAATAGCCGTCGTAAGTTAATGAAGGGTAAGAGGGGGATTAAGCAGGGTCAACACAACCTCTACCAGCTTTGTGGGAGTAGAAAAACTTGGCCGAGTGTATGGAAGCTCATTGTTCCTAAAGCATCATCTAGTAAGTCGTCATTACAATTACCAAAACGAGATTCAAATACTATTGGAAGATGGAGAGAGCCTTGGGATAGGTGGAGTTTGTGTGGAGGGTGCACCTCCATAATAACATCTACTGGAGTGTGCCCTTGAGGGGGCATATGACTGAAGGAAAACATGTGGAGGTAGATTTCAACTAGCAGAAGAAGTCACAGAAACAGGTTGTTTACAAAGCGGAGATGAAATGATCTAGAAGAGTTTTAATCATACAGTTGTGGATTCATGAGTATGCAATCCAAAGTGAAGATTGTTGGGTTTATATGTATTGCATACACATGTTTGATGAAGAAGATGATGAAGCGATGAGCAAGATTGAAGCAAATGATTGAAGATCGAGAAGGAAAGCAGTCAACAGCAGCAACAGTAGCAGTTGTGGTCGACCGCGCTAAGGGTCGGTTGATCGTCTGACTGTACAGGGTTTTTCTGCAAGGGGGACAGCCAACCACACCGTGGGGTCGGTCGTCCGTTCGCGACTGATGGGTTTATTTGGGTTAAGTCTTGGAGATTCGTGATTCGTAAGAAGCCAAACTTCGTCCTCATGTCAAATCGTACGACTCTCAATGCAGGGTTATCTCTTCAATAGTAATCAAATGGTTAGTTTATCAAACTAGGGTTTCTCTAGATCTACATAATCAATTGTAACGGCTCCTAGAATGATATGATTATATTTAGTGCCGAATAGAAGAAGAGAGTACTTCATCTAAGTGGGTGAGAGGTTTCTCCATTGTAAACAGCAAGCAAGTTTAAATTAGGCTTAAGAGAGGGTCGTGGTGATAATTGTAACATTCTTGTATTTTCTCTAGTTGAAATAACATCTCAGGTTATTCCTCCCCCGGATTAAGGCAAAAGCCCCAACCGGGACAATTCTTGTGTACTTTGTACGATTTGTGTGATCTAGTTTTGCTTAGTGGTTTGTGTTGATTATGATGAAGACTCAACAAGATCCTCGAAACGGAAGACTTCCGCTAATTTTAAACATCCTACATCCTGCATGATCTCATCAAAATTTGAGGAAGTCTTTCAGGATGTGTTGAGATGCATACCTCAATGCAATCCTTAAGCCCCCTTAGATTCTATATGATATCTGATACCTTTAGGGTATTAGATTTTTTTTCCCGTCGACCCATGTTATAGCCGAACAATTACCATATAATTACAATTTGACTAGTAGTCTTTTCCATTGAATTTCTTAGTAAAACCAGTTCGATGTTCACACAAGATACATACGATATATGGATCAAATGTTAGAATCTGATGCGAGGAACCCCACTTGGCTCGATACAGGGTTCTTCTAAGTAGACTCCTATGGACATCCTCTTCTTTCTTCTTTAACAGATATGATATATTGCTCTCCACCTGTGACTTTATGTCAAAGTACAACGGTTTGGCCGACTGCCTGTCTTCTAACACCTCTTTCTTTTCCGTCATACTAACTGGTTTCCCGTAAAGGTAGTAGAAGCGGCCAGGAACAGGACACAGGGAAGAATCAAGTCTTCATTCCGGAAATAGTTCCTATGTCAAAAACAACTTAAATGTGTTTTGGTTTAACCGCCATAAAACTAAGCTATGTGGAATATCTCTACAAAGTATGAAGGCACCCTCATGAGACAAGTACGAAGGTAAGGTATCTTGGTCATTTTCAGAGTGTATTAGATATAACTTTAAGGTTTATAGGGAGGCATGTACCCAATATAACAGAACCCATGTAAATTTAAGTAATTATTAAGATGAAGTAATAAGATCTTACCTTGAAGTCAATCCAAGGTTCGCTAATTTAATTGTATCCGATATGAAGGGAAAGTTCATCAATTCATCACAATCAAGAATGTGCTACATACAATAAAGATACTTTATGAGCAAAAGAGTATGAGAGGTGTTAAAGTAGTATTTAGTTTAGTCCCATATCAAAAATTGTATTAGTTTAATTTTTCTTCCTTTCCTATATATAGGATACATTGTACTTAGTTATAATTATTCAATAAAGTATTCTTTTCTTTCTCTATACTATAACTTCAACATTGTATCAGAGGTAGAAAAGTATACACAAAATTTTTTCACATAAAGTTAGGATTCTCTTGCAAAAAAAGGTCTCGTAACCGGTGCAAACCACTTTAGTCGGTAATATTCCTTACACAGATGATTTACATATCAGTCAACGTAAGGCTCAACGTTCTTGTGCTCATTATCCAATTGCCAAATTTGTTTCTTTTTATAAACTGAACAGATTTTTTCGAGCATTCACATCTTCTTTGGATTCTATCTCTATTCCTAAAAATGTTCAGGAATCACTTAAGCACCCTGGTTGGACAGCAACCATGAAAGAGGAAATGCAAACTCTTCACGAGAATAGTACTTAGCAGTTGGTCTGCCTCTGTGTAGGTGGTAAGACAATTGATTATAGGTGGGTATTCACAGTCAAATATAATTTCGATGGTACAGTTGAACGGCTCAAAGATCGCCTTGACGCTAAAGGATATACACAGAAATTTGGGGTCGACTATGCAGAGACTTTTGAGACTTTTTCTCCAGTTGTGAAACTCACTTATGTTTGGGTTCTTATATCTCTTGCATCAAATTGTTCTTGGCCCTTTCATCAATTTGATGTCAATAATGTATTCCTGAATGGAAACTTGGAAGAAGTGGTATATATGCAGTAGCCTCCTGGTTTTGAGCGACACAGGAAGAATCTTCTATGTTCGCTCAAAAAGTCTCTTTATAGCCTCAAACAGTCTCCTCGAACTTGATTTGAAAAGTTTGGCAAAGTTGTTTACTCTTATGGAATCTCTTGAAGTAAAGCAAACAATTCTCTCTTCACAAAGAAAGGAAACAAAAATATTATTATCATATTAGTCTATGTTGATGATATCATTATCACATGTAGTGACTCGCAAGTTATTGCAGACATCAAACAACAGTTAAGACAAACCTTTCAAACAAATGATCTTGGTCCGCTTCGATACTTCATTGACATTGAAATTGCACTCACAAAGAATGATATCTTTATTTCACAAAAGAAGTATGTTCTTGATATTCTTACTAAGACCGAAAGTTGGGATGTCACCCGAGTGACACACCCATGAATCTCAATATTATGTTGTTATTCTCCAATGATGCATTGTTCTTTGATCTAGGACGATATTTTCAGCTGGTTGGCAAACTCATATATCTCCCAGTAACCATGTCAGATATTGCTTATGCAGTTGGTCGAGTTAAACAGTTTATGCATGTACCGACCACCACTAATTAGGAAGCAGTTCACATTTTTTGCTACCTTAAGAAAGCTCTGGGGCTTGATGAATCACTTTCGTTAAGAGGTTATTATGATGCTGAATGGGTAAGGTCGGTAAATAATAGGCTATCTACTAGTGGGTACTTTGTATTCTCTAGAGGAAATCTGACATCGCGGAAAAGCAAGAAGCAACATGTTGTAGCTAGATCAAGTGCATAATCTGAAAACTGAGCCATTGGGCATTTGGTCTATAAAGTTTTATGGTTCAAATTTCTCCTTCGGGACTTGACAATCCTAGTATTATGATAACCAAGCTACTATGCATATTTCTGAACATACAGTATTTTATGAGCACACAAAATATATCGAGGTCGATTGTCACTTCGTCGTGATGAGTGAGAGAAGAAAGTGATCTCATTCTCATATATCCGGTCCGGTGAACAACTTGCTGATATCCTTACAAAAGCACTATCTCCTAAACTTTTTCAAACATTCTTGAGCAAATTTCGACAATATCTACGCACCAGCTTGAGGTGGAGTGTTGAAGTAGTATTTAGTTTAGTCCCATATCGGAAGTTGTATTAGTTTAATCGTTTTTCCTCTCTTATATATAGGATGCATTGTACTCAGTTATAAGTATCCAATAAAGTATTTTTTTTCTTCTCTATACTAAAACTTCTACAAAAGGAACAAAAAAGACATAACAGAATGTAATAATCAATGCATGAATATGTTTTTTTTTGTGAAATTTAAAATAATCTTAACTCATCTGAAATATGAGTAAATGCAAGATTATATGAACTCCAGATAGAAGATCATTTACATAAATCCAGACAATGATGATTTTAAAAAAATTTCCCTTTTCACGAATGATTTTAAAAAAATGATCATGATTAAATCAATTTGGTCATCGACTTACCTCAGTAATCGACTTGAGCGAAGAAATAGATCCTTGTACAGGAAGACTGCAAACGTACTGCATGCCCGAATACAAACTAGTATATATCAAAATGCCAATCAAATTCATTGAATCTATGCATAGTGAAAAGGTAAGGAAAAATCCGATGAGCTGATATAACATAATACATTTTGCTTGAAGTGAGGTGAAAGGCGTCCACTTAATTTGTATTACGATTTTCTTTTTCATTTTGGAGTAAAAAAAAAAAAATTCTAAAAAGAAGGATTTTAGAGTAAAAATTAAGGACGATTAATTAAAACAGGAACTGCTTATTTTTACTAATAGTTAAGCTTACTTCGAGTATATCATCTTCTCAAACAACTCCAAATGGAACAATTGTAGCTCCAAACTGAGCAGTCATCCTCACAAATTCAGGTTGAGTCGGCCAAGCTAGCTTGTATTCTTCACCCTGACAGCATACAGACAAGGCCGGCCCAACCCTAGAGGCGGCTAAGGTGGCCGCCTTAGGCCCCCTGAGATTTCGCGATTTTAGGGGCCCCAAAATTGAACTTCTCTTGTAAATATAGGCACGTATTTTATGCGTAAAAAAAAATATAGGGCCCCGGAAACTCAGGGCCGGCTTTCCCAGCCGGCCCTGCATACAGAGGCCATATTACGCGGTGGGGGGAGGGAGGGAGGGAAGAGAGAAGTGAAGAAGAGCATTTCATAAATATTGATTATATTTTTTATAATATAGATGATGAGAAGGGTATTTGAAGTATCCAAAAGCTGTGTGTGGAATTTATCTTTCTGTCAATGTCGAAATTCAACTTAAGAACGCTTGTTATGAGTGCGTACAATGGAATTTAAAGTATTTAAACCCTCCTATTACCTTGATCAGTATTTCGGAAAAATTGACATAAATGAATTTGGTTCATCGAACTTCTGTGAGAGTTAAATGTTGAAGTGTGCAGTCAAACTCACTAATGACAACGGATACTTGCAATCTATTGATCTTAGTAATTTTGTTTCTTGTACTTTTCTAGTAAGAGGGATACGTTTAAGATTGAATGAAACAAGGTGGGAATTCCAAACTTTTTACTCAAATATAATAACTTTCATATATATATATATATATATATATATATATATAGAAAGGTTCGGGTGAGAACCATTCCCTGGGGTGAGAACCTAAGGGCCTATCCCAGCCATTCATCTGACTAATATTAACGGTCTAGATGTTATCCGTTATAATTAATTAGATTAATTAATTTTTGATTTTAGATGTCAATCCCTTTAATTAAGCGTTGGGGACCGCATAATAAAAGGAACGAAGATATTAGACAGATTTTCGGTCAATATTTTTTCGGTCAATATTAGACAGATGACTACACTTATCAACTATATCATATCATTTACTAAAATTATAACAAATTTGACCAAATATTGTTTTCATTTTATAATTGCAATAGTATAAACCCTGGATAAAAAAGGATGAAGAATCCCACCCTGTTTAACCAAAACTCGTATACAAACTAGTTCACCCTATAAAAATAACGAAGAAATGTTATAAAATCAATTAGAGTGAGCTAATGTGTGTGCCAAAAACCAAATATAAAAGTCTTCTTTAATTTTCTAAAAGGAATGAACGAATTGGTGATGATTCTGAAGTTGCTATTAAGTTGGGATACAAAATCTTCTCGAATAGCAACTGTAATAATTATAAATAGCAACTGTAATAATTATAAATAGCAACTGAAATAATTATAAATAGCAACTGAAATTGGTGAAGGAATACTATAAATAGCAACTGAAGTTAAAATTATAAATAGCAACTGAAGTTGCTATTGTATCTACTTACAATACAGTCAGTTGCTATATAGTGAACGAATTGGTGAAGGAACGAATTGGTGATGATTCTGAAGTTGCTATTAAGTTGGGATACAAAATCTTCTCGAATAGCAACTGTAATAATTATAAATAGCAACTGTAATAATTATAAATAGCAACTGAAATTGGTGAAGGAATACTATAAATAGCAACTGAAGTTAAAATTATAAATAGCAACTGAAGTTGCTATTGTATCTACTTACAATACAGTCAGTTGCTATATAGTGAACGAATTGGTGAAGAAACGAATTGGTGATGATTCTGAAGTTGCTATTAAGTTGGGATACAAAATCTTCTCGAATAGCAATTGTAATAATTATAAATAGTAACTGTAATAATTATAAATAGCAACTGAAATAATTATAAATAGCAACTGAAATTGGTGAAGGAATACTATAAATAGCAACTGAAGTTAAAATTATAAATAGCAACTGAAGTTGCTATTGTATCTACTTACAATACAGTCAGTTGCTATATAGTGAACGAATTGGTGAAGGAACGAATTGGTGATGATTCTGAAGTTGCTATTAAGTTGGGATACAAAATCTTCTCGAATAGCAACTGTAATAATTATAAATAGCAACTGTAATAATTATAAATAGCAACTGAAATAATTATAAATAGCAACTGAAATTGGTGAAGGAATACTATAAATAGCAACTGAAGTTAAAATTATAAATAGCAACTTAAGTTGC
This sequence comes from Hemerocallis citrina, assembly GCA_017893485.1. Classification (NCBI taxonomy): domain Eukaryota; kingdom Viridiplantae; phylum Streptophyta; class Magnoliopsida; order Asparagales; family Asphodelaceae; genus Hemerocallis; species Hemerocallis citrina. The sequence continues at coordinate 443,915,005 of CM030358.1, read as the reverse complement.
TATTGTATCTACTTACAATACAGTCAGTTACTATATAGTGAACGAATTGGTGAAGGAACGAATTGGTGATGATTCTGAAGTTGCTATTAAGTTGGGATACAAAATCTTCTCGAATAGCAACTGTAATAATTATAAATAGCAACTGTAATAATTATAAATAGCAACTGGAATAATTATAAATAGCAACTGAAATAATTATACAGCAATACCTGACCACTTAAACAGCAACTGTAATAATTATAAATAGCAACTGTAATAAACAGTAACTGTAAGGAACGAAATGGTGAATAATTCTGCAGTCGCTATTAATTTGGGAAACAAAATCTTCTCCAATATTTTACGGGAATAAATTATTTCTCTCTCCAATTTGACCAAATTTGCCTTAACCGTCGAACACAAAAAAAGGCAATTTATAATTATTCCTTTTATTACGCGGTCCCCATCCCTTAATTAAAGGGATTGACATCTTGATGCAAAAATTAATTAATCTTATTGTTTAATTTTAAAAAATCTTGACCGTTAAGATTACACAGATGAATGGCTATGATAGGCCCTTAGGTTCTCACCCCAGGGTTGGTTCTCACCCGAACCGACCCCTATATATATATATATATATATATATATATATATTTATATGTGTCCGTGGGCACGTGCACGTCTTCAGAATGATACAGCATATAAAAAAGTCTTGTAAACAGTAAATCAATAATTATGTAGCTCAAGTTTGAATAGTATGACAACAATTAGTTGTAAATAAAAGTCCATGTTTCCATAAGTGTATATAAAAGAGTCGTTTTGGGGGGATTTGAATTTGAGTTTTAGGGGAAAACTTTTGGAAGGAAAAATGTGTTTTGTGTGGTTAGATCTGGGCCTTTGATTTTTGGGGGATTGAAGGGGAGCCACTTGATAGCTTTCTTTGTGTTTTATTATATATATATATATATATGGCTTCTTCCGTTGCAAACGGGTCTGTGTGCACAGACCCGTGCGAACTTTAATCTGGGTCGTCCAACGGCCCAGATATTTTTTATTAAATTTTGCCTTAACCCGTCGTTGGAAACGGCGGGTTAAGGCAAAATTTAATAATAAAAAATTGCCTTAACCCGTCGTTGACAATGACTCACGATCCGATCCGATGAACATCGTGATAGATGAGGATCGTGGAATAACTTCTGTAGTTTCTAAAGTTTTCTCAACCACATCACATAGATATTGCATTTGACATATTTTGGATAAGTTACCGCATGAAATGCGTATGCCGAATAACATTGATGAGTTTAGCGATACTTTGAAGACTATCATTTATACAGCGGAATATAAAACAGAATTTGAACAGAAGTAGAAAATTTTGATTTTCCAGTACAAACTTGAGAATAACAAATGGTTGAAGGAAAAATTTGAGATCCGCGAGAAATGGGCTCCCGTGTACGCAAGAGACTCATTTTGGGACGGCATGTTGAGTACCCAACGTAGAGAATCGCTACATTCATCCTTGAAGCACCATACTCATAAGAAGTACTCATTACATGAATTTGCCGTCATCTTTGACCGAGTCTTAGTAAAACAAAGACACAATAAACTTAAAGAAACACATCGTAATCGCGAAGAGAGGTCAAAATTGAAGACCGAATGGGCGTTGGAGTCACAAATGGCGGGAACATACACACTGAAGATTTTCTACAAATTCCAACAAGAAGTTGTAAAAAGCTTATAACTTAATGTGAGTTTAATTGCAAGTATGGATACACCAGATAGTGCAGCTTATTCTGTAACCGTTTGTGGAAATTCAGAACTGGGGAGGGTGATTTCTTATTGTAAAATCAGTCAAATTGCTAAATGCCCTTGTGCCATGTATGACTTCGTAGGCATTCCTTGCAAACATCTATTGGCAGTTATTCCGTTCACAGATCTCACCGCACTACCCGAACAATGAATTTGTAGGCGATGGACCAGAGATCAACTGACAAGAAGCAGTACACCGGTTCCCAATAATATGAGCGACAGTTTTGCAAGTTGGGTTGGCTTCTGAAAAATTTCTAAATAATTTCGTATATAAAATTCTAGTTCTACAAATTACTAAGGCAAACAAAAATTTTCAGCAATTGAATATATTAAAAGTCTTCCCAATTCTACATCTACAAATTACTAAGGCAAATAATTTTTTGCCCACTTTCTAAATAATTTAGTATACACAAATTGAAAAATAAACACAAATATATCTACTGAGGTAAAGAAATAGTCAATACCTTACAAAATAAGTCCGAATTTAGCCAATGATTCAATTTGGGGCCGAACTAGGGTTTCGATTGGCTTTCGAAGAGGGGATGAGAGAGTTGGGTTTCAATATTTAGAGTATATATTGGGAGAGAGGAGGGGGAGCGAACGGAGGAGGACAAGTTTGTGTTTAGATCAAGGATTAGGGTTTTCTTCGCTTTGGGTTCGACAAAGAAAAGAGATAGAGAGTAGGAGAGAGTCGTCGAAGAAGATGATCTATATGCAGATCTAAATGAATTTAGAGTGCCTTAACCCGTTTTTGGGAACGACGGGTTAAGGCTATATTTTTTTAATAAAATTTAGCCTTAGCCCGTCATTCCAAACGACGGGTTAAGGCAAAATATTATTAAAAAATATATGGGCCGTTGGATTGATCAAAGATCCAACGGCCCAGATTAAAGTTCGCACAGGTCTGTGCACACAGACCCGTTTGCAATGGAAGAAGCCTATATATATATATATATATATATATATATATATATATATATATATATATATATATATATATATATATATATACTAGGTTTGCCCGTTAACATGTGCCTACGGCATGTCTTCGGAATGGTGCACCTGGTTTGATTATATAAAATAGTTTTAGAGGTCCAGCAAATTAATTGAAGTAGGAAACATATTATATGAGGAAGAAGTATATCTGCCTTTAAGCTCAACCATTGCCTTCTTGATCATTAGCTTGAACTTATCTGGAATGAATATAGTTTGATAGAAGCACTGCATAGAGTTTTTTTTAAACTTCAGCATCACTTTTAGATGATTGTAATAATTATGCAAGGACATGATCATATAGGTTTTATAGAGCTTACTCTAATCCCATAACCACTATGAGCATGTCTAAATACAATGGTAACCCAAGTGCAGGTGTAAAGGTATCTACAATACCAATAATCTAAACATTTGTTTGTCTGAGACTCAGTTTGCAATTGAAATAGCTCTTATTATTATTCTAACCAAAATGTAATAAATGAAGTTCTCAAAATTTTAATCCAAGCTAATCATTTCTTTTATCTCCACTTTGTCTCCCCATTGCACATTTATAAAAAAAATTAAAATGGATAAATAACAAATTTACTTTAGCTGTCTTTCTTGAGTGGAGAGTGTTGGGTTTATGTCATGCATACTATATATTGGATAAGAAGATGATAAGACGATGGAGAGACAAAGGCGATTGGAATCGGAGTGGAGGCAAGAAACAGTCAACAGCTGTAGTTGCAGAAGTGGCGGTCGACCGGTCATAGGGTACGGTCGCCCGGTCATAGGGTACAGAAGTCCCGAGAGAGGGACGGTCGACCGAACCTGGATGGCGGTCAACCGGTCGCGGCGCTGATGGATATTTGGGCTTGAATCTTGGTGATTCGGGAAAGGCCCAATTTGCTCTTCAAGCTGGATCGTGTGGCTCCTATCGTAGGGTTATCTCTTGGGTACTATCCAATGGCTATTGTAACAAGATATTAACTTAGGGTTTGTCTCTATATTTATATAAACAATTGTAACGGCTTATAGATCCATATAATTTTATTGAGTGCCGAATAGAAAAAGAGAGTACTTTATCTGAGAGTGTGAGAGAGTTCTCCATTGTAAGCAGCATCAAGTTTCATTAGGCTTGAGAGAGGATTGTGGTGAGAATTGTATTCTTGTATCTTCTCTAGTTGAATAATATCTTGGTTCTTCCACCCCCGGATTAAGGCGAAAGCCCCAACCGGGACAACTCTTGTGTGCTTGTGTGTTTGGTGTGATCTAGTCTTGCTTGGTAATTTTGTGTTGATTGTATCAAAGACTCAACAAGATCCTCATAATTTCCTAACAAGTGGTATCAGAGCAATCAGAATTCGTGGGTTTGTTCGAGTTCCTTAAAGATGGCAGATCAAAAGACGAAGATCAAGCAGTTTGACGGTAAGATCAACTTCAATCTATGGAAGGTGGACATGTATGATGTTTTGGTTCAGAAGAACTCGCACCTTGCCCTAGAAGAGAAGAAGCCAACCGACATGAAGCAAGAGAAGTGGGATGAGATTTGTTTGAAGGCCTTGAGTTTAATCCGGTTGCAATTGGTGGACGAAGTCAAGTATAATATCCTTGAGGAGAAAAGTGCGGCGAGTATATGGGCGAGACTCAAAACTGACTACTCGGGATCGTTGTTGCTAGATCGGATGTATTGGAAAAGGAAGCTGGTTAGGTTCTCAATGAAGGAAGCTACCCATCTTCAAGATCATATTGTGGAGTTCAATAAAGTAATATCTGAACTGAAGGCGATTAACGCTAATGATCTTAGCGAAGAGGATAAAGCTTTCAACTTGATATATTCACTGCCTACTTCTTATGATCATTTGATAACTACCATGCTACATGGGAAATCGGCCAAGGAGACACTCACTGTAGCCGGGGTTATTAAGGGTCTGAAGGAAGATGAACTAAGAAAGGAGACTCATAAAGGAGGGTTTACTTCTTTAGGGTGTTTTGCGGTGAATGGTGATACTTCAATTGGAAGGAATGCAGCACACAAGGGTAAGATTCGTTGCCATTAATGTAAAGGAGTTTGGCATTACAGGAGAGACTGTCACAGGTAGTTGAGTCAGAAGAGTGCTACTAAAGAAGGGGAACAAGCCCATATAGTCAGCGCAACTGAGTCAAGTAATAATATTGACTATTGCCTTCTTGTTTCAAGTTTTTCAGATGTGGATTCAAGTTGGTATCTTGATTCGGGAAGTTCTTCTCACATTTTCTCTGAGAGGAAGATATTTTCTACTTATAAGTCATCAACATGCCATAGTGTGAGAATGGGGAGTGGTGAGGTTTGTGAAGTATTGGGTGAGGGAACTGTTGAATTGGAGACGTAAGATGGTAAAGGGTTCACACTAGAAGAGGTCATGCATATTCCTTCGATACAGAAGAATCTTATATCCTTGGGTACTCTTGATGCTCATGGCTGCAGGTACACAGCTTAAGGTAGAGTTTTGACAGTTTGGGATAGTTGTCGTAAGGTAATGAAGGGTAAGAGGGGGATTGGGCAGGGTCAGCACAACCTCTACCAGTTTTGTGGGAACAGAAAAGCTCAGCCGAGTGTATGGAAGCCCATTGTTCCTAAAGCATTATCTAGTAAGCCGTCACTAGAATTACCGATGCGAGACTGCAACGTTCGAATATCATTGGAAGGTGGAGAAAGCCTTGATGTAGGTGGAGTTCGTGTGGATGGTGGCACCTCCATGATTACATCTACATGGGTGTTCCCTTGAGAAGGGCTTACACTGGAGGAAAACAGGTGGAGATTTGTTCAACTAGCAAGAGAAGCCATTGAAACATGTTGTTTACAAAGCGAAAAGAAAGATCTAGGAGAGTTTTAATCACACTGGTGTGGATTCATGAGTATGCAATCCAAGGTGGAGATTGTTGGGTTTATGTCTTGCATACTATATACTGGATAAGAAGATGATAAGACGATGGAGAGACAAAGGCGATTGGAATCGGAGTGGAGGCAAGAAATAGTCAGCAACTGTAGTTGCAGAAGTGGCAGTCGACGGGTCATAGGGTACGGTCGACCGGTCATAGGGTGCAGAAGTCCCGAGAGGGGGACGGTTGATCGAACCTAGGTGGCGGTCGACCGGTCGCAGCGCTGATGGATATTTGGGCTTGAATCTTGGTGATTTGGGAAAGGCCCAATTTGCTCTTCAAGCTGGATCGTGTGGCTCCTATCGTAGGGTTATCTCTTGGGTACTATCCAATGGCTATTGTAACAAGATATTAACTTAGGATTTATCTCTAGATCTATATAAACAATTGTAACGACTCATATATCCATATGATTCTATTGAGTGCCGAATAGAAGAAGAGAGTACTTCATCTGAGAGGGTGAGCGAGTTCTCCATTGTAAGCAGTATTAAGTTCCATTAGGCTTGAGAGAGGGTCGTGGTGAGAATTGTATTCTTGTATCTTCTCTAGTTAAATAATATCTCGGTTCTTCCTCCCCCGGATTAAGGCGAAACCCCCAACCGGGACAACTCTTGTGTGCTTGTGTGTTTGGTGTGATCTAGTCTTGCTTGGTGGTTTTGTGTTGATTGTGTCAAAGACTCAACAAGATCCTCATAATTTCCTAACAGAGAGTTTGCACCCTTCACCGATAAACTCCACTCATCCAATCCTATATATCCAAACATACACTAAAAGTCCTTATATGTTATGTTATTCATGGTTTCTAATAACCAGTGAAGGGAACACTTCACGATAGTATTTTCTCTTGTAGTAAAGAAATTAATGTTGCATATTTGCCAAGTTATTTTAGGTTGCTGGTCAGCTTACCTGTCTTGCTATGGTTTGGAAGCCCAAATTGAGGCCACCAAATAATTCATCTCTCACTTGCGCACACCTTAAATCAAAACCAATAAAAAACTCATCAAATAAGTCACCAAATTAAAAAAAAATTAAACCAAAAATAAAACAATCATACCACTTTGAACTTAGATCCCATGTACACACAAAATTCGAGTCAGCAAAAAACTGAGTAATCCCTTGCACACACAAAATTAAAAATTAGAATGAGAATTTGGTTAATGAAATGAAATTAGAGTCGTCGCATCGCATATAGAGGCTATCGATTCGGTAGAGGGGAGTCGCCGATACGGAGTCGTTTTGATATTCGCGCTCGATTTGGTGGAGGGGAGTCACCGATACGGAATCAGCAGTGGATCAGATATCGGCGACGACCTTTTGATTAGGGTTCGACATTGGATTTGCTTTGAGATTTTCAAATTTTCAAAGTTTTCAAAATTTTAATTATAAAATTTTTAAAATTTTTAAATTTTTTTAATTTTAAAATATTACTTTTTTAAAAAAAATTAATTTTTAATTTTTTAATAAAATTTTTATAAGTTTTTTATTTTTTTAATTATTTTGAAAGTTTTTAAAGTTTTAAAGGTTTAATTTTTCAATTTTTTTTAATTTTAAAAATTTTTAAATTGTTTTTTAAAAAATTATAATTTTTTATAAGTTTTTGATTTTTTTTTAATCATTTTTAAAGTTTTTAAAATTTTATTTTTTAAGTTTTTAAGTTTTTAATTTTTTTAAAATTTTAAAATTTTATTTTCTTAATTTTTTGAATGGGGGGGGGGGGGGGGGAGAGGGAGAGAGGGAGAGAGAGAAAGAGAGAAAAATAATTAAATAAATAAATGAGTTGTTTTGGGTGGGGGGATTTGAATTTGAGTTTTGGGGGGAAACTTTTTTTTGGGAGGGGGGGGGGGGGGGGGGGGGAGGGGGAAATGTGTTTTGTGAGGTTAGATCTAGGCCTTTAATTTTTGGAGGATTGAAGGATAGCCACTTGATAGTTTTCTTTGTGTTTTATTATATATATATATATATATATATATATATATATATATATATATATATATATATATATATATATATATATATATATATATATATATATATATATATATATATAGTAAGCTTCGGTTGTGCACTGGTCTTGTGCACACCGCTGTGTGCACTCACGCTCATCCGTCCGATCGACCACGTGATCATGATCGTGATCTAATGGCTATTAGAAGCCCCGCACATCTCACGTAAGTTGGGGGTTATTTTGGTCATTTCCCTACCCTAAGTAGTAAAATCCCCAAATCAGCGCTTGCCTCCTCTTTGTTCTCACGCTCTCCTACTCTGCTCCCCTTCTCACGCTCTCATCGCCCCCAAAGTGAAACCCTAATCCCCAAATCGAAATCCTATACCCCTCTCTCTCTCGCGCGATCGCGGTCATAGAATCTCCTCTCAAAATCCTTAAAGTATTTTTATCTTAAACACAAATGATTCCGAGTAAACTAAAGTTTAGCGAGAAAATATTGAAGAGGAGAACTGATGAGCCCTAAGAAGAAGAAAAATCATCAGTGAAGAAAGATATAGAAATGAAAACAGATATGGTCCATTTTTAGTGATTGTAAACTTATGAATTGAATTTCAATTTTAATTAATGTCATGGATTATAGCTCTGATGAAATTTGGATTTCTGTTTTCACACGAAAACATTGATATTTAGATATGATCATAATTTCTGTGGCTGCAATCTTATTTGCTTTAGAAAAAAAATTCACCCCACCTCTTCTCATAGATATATGTTGCATCCTCAAGTTTTCTAAGTAACCTCATCAACTACATATGTACAACTGATATGTCATCTACTAATGTACATAACCTTCAAAATTTAATCAGCATGCAGAATTTAACCAATTATCTACTCCATAGCCTCATCAGAATCATGTAATAAAAAAATAAGTCACACTAATCATGCAGTTCAAGCTCACTTCAGTGGCCAAAACAAGCACCACATATTGCATTTAGACAACTATTTATTTCCTAAGGAAGTCAGCTTACATATTGTATATCAATATTCTGATACAACATAGTACCAGAGAAACAAGAGCACACATTACAAGTATCTGTATGTATTTTTCACTCACTTTTGTGGTTCTAATCAGCGATTATGACAACACAACAACGAATTAATTTTTCGATCGGTAAGTTGTACAAGTAGACTTCTATACATTCTTCAACATGGATGAGCCGGGCTTATAGCTTACCATTCTCAATCTTCACTATATTCTTTTCACATTCTCCACAACTTCTTCATTCTCAATGGTGGCTTTTACATTGAAGCATCCTTTGTCGCCATGTGCAGATGAACTGGTGGTGAGAACTCACTCGTCACTTTGGATGTTACTCTGGATGGCTTAGACTCCACATTGACACCCAGCCATTGCTTTAAAATTTTAAACACTTCATCATCATGCAACAAACCTCTGTGATAATCCCTCACTCCTACTTTAGCTACTGCTTCAAATCCATCAGCCTTGGAGGATAAGAAAAAAGGCACAAAATTTTGTAAAATTTAAAAGTATATACATAAAAACAGAAATAATGTGACAGAATCTTGGTGAAAAAAACAGAATTAGAAACTAAAGTGTAGGGTAAGAAAATAAAAACAAAAAAACAAAAATGAATTTAGAGCATGATTTCACTACTAATAGAGAGTAATTTCACAAAAGTTGAAATATTCAAAAAAAGTGTAGGCTCAGAACTGAAAGGCAATTGTTCTCCCAATTTTGAATCAAGTATAAGTGTATCAAATGCACAAAATTGAGTAGCACTATGGATGCATTATTATGCCATGCCTAATAGTTCCAACCCTATTTCAAGCACCCCCACAAAATCCAAGTATAAAAATGAAGGGAGTGGTGTAACCAAAATCAGAAACTGAGTTAGTAGGAAACAACCCAACTGAATATGAAACTTAATATGATGCATCCAGTGAAAGAGTCTGATGCTATTCAACCATGATAACCAAAAAAATAAGCATGAACCAACACAAGTAATTTTGTTTATAAACTAATGCTATTCAACCATTATATAAGAAGTAACTAGCATAAAAAAAAGAGTGAAAACAGAAACAATGAAGGGACTAATGAAGCACCCCCACCTCTTTAGGATAAAAATGAAGGGACTAATGTAACCAAAAACAGAAAGTGAACATGATGCTATTCACAGAAACTGATGTGTTTCATCAATGAGAACAAAAAATGTATGACAAATTGATTTTACATGTAAACAAAAAATGATGCCATCCTACAAAATCCAATTAACCACACATATTTCACATCCAATTTACCACATCCTATTAAAGTGCACATATCTTATTCAAGAAATTAGGGTTTCACGAAATTTCACATTCTATTTACTGCACATACATTATTTCAATAATTTCACATTTCTACTGATCTTCAACAATAATCAAGAAAAAAATATTGAAGGATGTGAAATATGAAACCCTAATTTTCTTTTCTCTATATAATTTTTCTTTACCCTATTTTTTTTATCTACAGATCTTGGAAGAAATTGGGGTTTCGATTAAGCGAAAAATCAAGGAAAAAAAATTATACCTGAGATCGATTCGAGATGGAGCTACGTCTGGATCTGGAGTTTCGAAAGGGAAAAGTGGAAGCGAGTGAGCAGCGATGAAGAGGAAGCGAGGGGATTCGGAGCTAGGGTTTCGTCGGGTTCCCGAATTGGAGGATTTTGAGAGGAGATTCTATGACCGCAATTGAGAGCGCGCGAGAGAGAAGTAGAGGGTTTTGAGACTGTTAGATATTATAGTCCCATATTGGTGGTAGAGTTGCTTTGATATCTGTTCACCTCCTATATATAGGTGGTATTGTACTTGGTTAAACTCAATTCAATATTCAGTATTGTCTTCATTTCTCTCTGATTTATCTTAACATGGTATCAGAGCCAAATATCCAAATTTTTCCATCTTAAATTTTTCTCCACAACAATCCTTAAAAAAAAAAAAAAACGAAGCCATCTTCCAGATCCAAGTCATTGCCGGATTTGAAGTTTTCACCGTCAAATCCACCGGGAACAGTGAGTTCTCCTTCAATTGTTCCGGATTTCGCACCGGATTCAAGAACTTCCCCGTCGACTTCGCCGAGATCGACTTTTTCTCCGACGATCGCTCCTGTTTTCGGTCATTACCTGTCGATTTCACTGCACCTGCGCAGCCGCCCTCTTCAACTTCCACCGCCGTCCAGAATCAACAACCAGCCTTCGTCCAGATCTTCCCAGTCTTCGTCCACCAGCCGAGATCCAACGAACCCACCACCAGCCGCGTCCAGATCTTCAAGCATCGTCATCGTTCTTCCCTCTTTCTTCAAACCCTAACTCTTTACTATTTTTTTTTTTCCTTCTTTCTTTACTTTTTTTTTCTTCTTTACATCTGATCGTCAGATAAAAAAAAAAATCGAAAAAAAAATATTATTATTATTATTATTATTATTATTATATATATAGATACAGGTCCTACAAATTGATGGCATCTCAGTCTCTCCCACATATTTCCGGCTCCACTGACTTCCCCGATGCAACCACCACTCGTTCCTCCTCCAGATTCAACAAACAGCAGCGCCTTTTTCAGTCTTCCTCCGGCCTTCTACATTCTCCTTACATCACTCAACACCATACTCCACCTCTACTTCTGCCACCGGTAGCACCGCCCTACCCCCTACCCCGATCCAGGCACCAGCAACATCTCCCTCCACATTGTGCTCTCAGTCATAGCAGCGATAGTCGTGTTTCTCCTCGCAGTACTTCTTCCCTCACATCTTTGGCCTTGCCGTCTCCTGCTTGGGCTAATAGTCAGCAACGCCTCACTCAGCTGGAACTACAGCTCATGGGTCAGTCTATCAATGCTGGCTCCTCTGCTCCTGCCCTTTCTGCCACTTCCGGTATGAATTCGTTCTGGATTTTAGATTCTGGTGCATCACATCATCTCACTAGTAATCAGACACTATTCACCACCTGCACAACACTTTCCTCTCACTTTCCATCCCTACACACAGCTGATGGCTCACCACTTCTTATTACACATTCAGGGACAATTAACTCTCCTACTCTCACATTACCATATGTTCTCTATGCTCCTCATTTATCAATAAACCTTATTTCTATTAGTGCGTTGTGCGATAGTGGCCTTGTCGTCACTTTTGACTCTTTAGGTTGTTCTATTACTGATTCCTCCACCGGTGAGGATTTTGGACGTGCTAGTCATCATGGTCGTCTATATTATCTAGATTTTCTTCGTGCACATCACTCTCCTTCTAGTTTTGCCGGTATTGTTTCCTCTGATGCTGATCTGTGGCACAGACGTTTAGGTCATATTAGCGCATCACGACTTCAGACTATAGCTCGTAGTGGTGCCCTTGGTTCTCTCACTTTTAAACATTTATCTGATTGTCAGGGTTGTCACTTGGCCAAACACATTGTCCTACCCTTTAGTCACAAAAGAACTTCTGAAACCACTCACCCTTTTCAACTTGTTCATTCTGACATATGGGGACCCTCTCCCATACCATCATGGAAAGGCTATCTCTATTATGTTACCTTCATCGATGACTTCACTAGACATACATGGGTTTTTCTTATGCGTCAGCGATCTGAGATACCTGATATTTACCGGGTCTTTACAACCATGATTCACACTCAGTTTGGTATACACATTAAGAATTTTCGATCGGACGGTGCACGTGAGTACACTTCTACCACTATGAGAACAATCCTTCAGTCTCACGGCACCCTGTTTCAGCAATCATGCCCTCACACACATGAGAAGAATGGTGTAGCTGAACGCAAGCATCGTCACATCCTTGAGACGGCTCGCGCTCTTTACTCTCCTCTTTTGCTCCTCATTCATTCTGGGCTGAAGCTATCATGACCTCTGTTAGTCTCATCAACATTACTCCCTCGTCTGCCCTAGCTGGTACGACGCCTTACGAGGCTCTTTATCATTCACCTCCCGACTACAGTATGCTCCGTACCTTTGGATGCACCTGTTACGTCCTTCTCCCTCCTACTGAGCGCATGAAGCTCTCCGCTCGTGCTGCTAAGTGCGTTCACTTAGGTCTCAGTCCTGAACACAAAGGTTATCGTTGTTTTGATCCATCCGCGGGTCGTGTCCGCATTTCTCGACATGTCTCCTTTGTGGAAGACTCCCCTTACTATCTGACCCCCCCTGAGGATACTAGATTTCTCGATTCCCCAGTTGTTGCTAGCCCCCCGACTTTACCTTCCCACATTCCTTTTGATCCCACTCCTCTGGCTCCATTCACATCTCCTACAGTCCTTACACCTGTTGTTCCCCCTACCGAACCTCCACCTGCATCCCCACAGCAGCCAGCACCCATCCCACCTACTTCCCCACTGACACATGCACCCACTCCACCGTCCTCACCCCCACACCCTGTCAGTCCACCACCTCTTCGTCACTCTACCTGTTCCACTTCTGGTATCCCTCCGGCACGTTATACACCTGATGCCACTGGTCCTTCTGACCAGTTTGGTTTTGCCACCCTAGCTTCCTACTCACCACAGTTTCATGCATATCTCACTGCTATACATTCCACACGTGAGCCCAGAACCTATCAAGATGCAATTCAATATCCTGAATGGAGGAAAGCCATTGCAGAGGAATTCAGTGCATTTGATCCGACTGGAACTTGGGATGTTGTTCCTCTACCAGAGGGCATTCAACCTATTAGCTGTAAGTAGATCTTCAAGGTCAAATATCAACCTGATGGATCTATTGAGCGGCACAAGGCCCGTCTAGTGGCCCGAGGGTTTACTCAGGAGCATGGCATTGACTATGATGAGACCTTTGCTCCCGTTGCACAGATGACTATTGTTCGCACCCTTCTTGCTGTTGCAGCCATCCGCCGCTGGCCATTACACCAGATGGACGTGAAGAATGCTTTTCTTCATGGTACCTTATCTGAAGTAGTTTATATGCATCCTCCTCCTGGCCTTACTACTCCTCCTCGTCATGTTTGTAGACTTCGCCGTGCTATATATGGTCTGAAACAGGCCCCTCGAGCCTGGTTTGAGTGCTTCCGGCTTGTCATCACCAAGGCTGGCTTCCGTCAGAGTTCACAGGACCACTCTATGTTTATACGGTCATCACCGCAGGGGAGGGTACTTCTACTACTATATGTTGATGATATGATCATTACTGGGGATGACTCCGCCGGCATTGCATCCACCCAGAAATACCTTCACCAGCAGTTTCATATGAAAGACCTTGGTAAGCTACGATACTTTCTGGGTTTAGAGATTGCTCATGGATCTCAGGGGATACTCATTTCTCAGCAAAAATACACATCAGATATTATTTCCGCTGCATGCCTCTCTGACAGTCGATCAGCTGATACACCCTTAGAGCTTTATGTGAAGCTTCGTCCCACAGATGGTGAGCTCCTTCCTGATCCCACTAGATACAGGCAGATTGTTGGACAGCTTGTCTATTTATGCATGACCAGACCCGATATTGCTCATGCAGTTAGTATTGTCAGTCAGTTTGTTTCCGCTCCTACATCAGTTCACTACGGTGCTCTTCTTCGAATCCTCAGATATCTTCGGGGCACTATCACTCGCTCATTATTCATGCCGTCTACATCCAAACTAGAGCTCAGTGCATATTCTGATTCAGATTGGGCAGGGGATCCGACTACCAGAAGGTCTACCACAGGCTTCTGTCTATTTCTTGGCGATTCGCTGATCTCATGGCGGAGCAAGAAACAGGCAGTTGTTGCATGTTCTTCCACCGAGGCTGAGTACAGAGCAATGACAGCTACTACTAGAGAGATTGTTCATATTCGTTGGCTGTTATCATATATGGGTGTTACACTTACAGGAGCTACTCCACTTTATTGTGATAACCGGAGTGCATTGCATATTGCAAGCAACCCGGTCTTCCATGAGCGAACGAAGCATATTGAGATTGATTGTCATTATGTTCGTGAGCGTTTTGAGGCAGGAACCATCTCTCTCCATTCTGTTACCTCTTCCCAGCAGACTGCAGACTTCTTCACCAAATCCCATACAGTTCAGAGATTCCGACACTTAGTAGGCAAACTCACATTGTTTGACCCATCGTGAGTTTGAGAGGGGGTGTTAGATATTATAGTCCCATATTGGTGGTAGAGTTGCTTTGATATCTGTTTACCTCCTATATATAGGTGGTATTGTACTTGGTTAAACTCAATTCAATATTCAGTATTGTCTTCATTTCTCTCTGATTTATCTTAACAGAGACGAAACCACTTTATATTCTTACCATATACTAATCAATCAATAATCAATCAATTACATATAAAATCTAACATATATGAAAGTACATAAATTGATCTTGCTAGCTTTCTTGAGCTGTAATCAACATGTGCTCTTTTTGAATATTGTCTTCTTTTGTTTGATTTTGCAATCCTTCTATATTTTTTTTCCTTCTTTTGTTTCTTATTGATTTATTTAATCATGAAAATCTGAACATCTCAATTGAAACTTATTAGTATTTGTAAGCACGTTTTATGCACACCAAACTAAGAGTCAACAATCTCTCCATTTTGGTGTGACCAAAACATGTCTTTGAATGTTAAAAAATAAAGCATATAAATACTCCCCCTTAATACAATACTTCCTGTATCAAAGATTTTCATAAGAGATATAGTATAGATGAAGAAAAAAGATCATTCAAGAGAGATTTCCATAAGAGAGATTTTCAATATTTATTTTTTAGCAAAAAACATTAAAAAAGATTCTCCCCCTTTTTGGAACACACCAAGAGGGGACTAGAAATGATAAATGATGTATAAACAAGGTGTATAACATACTCCCCCTAAATTTAGTACGCCCCCTAAATTCATGCATGAAAAATATAGATGAACATACAATAAAATTGTGAGTGAAGAGCAAACATGAGAATAAGCAATTTTGGAGAATATTACATTTTTAAAAACAGAAGGAAAATCTACTTACATGATACCGTTGATCGCGAGACTTTTTGATATACAGTGAGAGCACTTCATGGTATCGTAGATTTTCGATTTTCTCAATACAAACGAAAGACATAGAGCAAAAGACTAAAAATAAATAAATTTCAAGAAATTAGAGACCATAGAAGAACTGTAAATAAATTTTCCTTACACGCCAAAAGTAAGAAAAAAAAAGCCATAATTTAAATTAAAAATTAAAAAAAAAAACAGGGGCAAGACCGGTCGACCGCAGAGAATTTTAAAACCCAATTGTCGATAAAAAAAAAGGAATTCGAGAGCAAACTGGTCGACTGCAAATCCACTAAAAACAAGTTTGGCGACTAAACAAAAACCCGAGAGTGAACCGGTCGACCGCCCAGTCGACTGTACACCTTTACACGTGAACAGTCGACCGTCTAGTCGACCGAAAAATGCAAATTTAAGCAGAAATATCAATAGCGTTTAATTCACCCTTTAAAAAAAATGAAATCGTTTTTTATCTAAAGGTTTAGTAAAAATATCAGCAAAACAGAGAAATGAGTTTAAATTTGCTTACTAGACAAAGAATTAAACTGAAATTGTTGTACCTTAAAAAAATATGTTCTTCCCTTTTCTTTTCTTGATAGTGATGCAAAAGTGTTGTTTTCATCCGTCATGAGCTTTAGGCATCCACTATCAAGGTGCTACCGAACTTTAGGTGAAGTGCATTGGTGTACCTACATTAATATTAGTAGGTATCCAAATAGGTACTGTTTCTGCACTTGTATTCTTCTTTATCCAAACGAAGTTAGTATTCCTTTTTAAAGCACAATTATAAGAGATATATCCTAATCTACAATAATAGTGACAAGTAATGCGATTATGTTTTGGATCATGCACATATGCATAATTGTGTGTTGATTTGTAACTATTTTGGTGGCTATGCATATGTGTATGACAAGATTGCTTAGATTTTTTATGTTGTATTGGCTCATTGTAACCAAGCCCTTAATTATCATGATAAGATCTTGAATTCTTTGTAATAAGGTAACTGGGCCCTTCATATTTTTCAACAATTATCTCGAGCTCAATTACTCTTTTACAAAGTCTTTTCCTAGTCATCTTATCGTCTTTTGTGTTCCAACGAAGAGTGTCTACTATAGCATTAAGTATTCTATTTTGTTCAAGAGCTTCATTACAACTTTCCATGACGTCATCAAATTTTCTATTGCATTCTTTTAAATCATCAGTGAGATTAGCAATATAAACAGATTTGTCATGAATTTCTCTTAAATTTTCATTTTGTATTGCTAAGGATTCTTGAATTTATTGTTTTAAATACTCATTTTCCTCTAGCAACACATCATGATCTTTTCTAAATGACTCGAATTTTTTCATAATTAAAGAATTTTTATTTTTCAGTTTTTGATTTTTAACGATGCAAGAGTCATGTGATTCATTTGGAATTTGTTTATATTGTCTTAATTCACGACTCAATTTCTTAGCATAATCTTTTAATCCATTACACATGTCTACTAAATCATCATAAGTGGGTTCTTCGATTACCTCTTCTTGAGATGGTGATTGCATCTCACCGTTCCCAAGGGCCATAAAACCAACATTGTTGTGATCCTGCTCATCCTTGCTTGAATCTGAGTCTAGCCATGTTGCCTTTAACACCTTCTTTCTCAATCCTGGATTGGAGTGGTAGTATCCCCTATTCCTGTCCTGTGAGACGAGACCATTTGCCAGAATATGTCCAGGCTTCTTGCATTTGTAGCATATGTCGTCTTTATCCTTTTCTCTTTCTCCTTGATACCTGCCATATTTTTTATGTTTAAGATACTTACGAAATTGCTTAGTGAGCAAGGCGATGTCTTCATCCGACTCCTCACGATATGACTCTGCTTTTGATGGTCGAGATTTTTCTGCTTTCAAGGCGATGGTCCTCTCTTCGATTTTTGGTTCAATCCCAATGTTCTGCCGGTACCTTTTTGTTTCAGGCATCTCCATCTCATACGTCTTCAATTTTTCTTGAAAAGTGTAGTAGTCGAATCCTTTTTCTTCTAGTGTCTCCCTCATTGCTGCAGCTTTAACGTCCCATTCAGGCGTGAGACAGCTTATGAGTTTTTCGACCTTTCGGTCATCATCTAACCCCTTACCTAAGCTCTCAAGCTCATATTCGATAATGTCGAAGTGGGCAGGCATCTGATCTATGTCTTCTTCTAGCAACATACGAAAAACATCAAACTTATAAAATCATAAATTAACTTTTGCCTTTATCTCAGATATTGTTCCTTCATACCGTTTTAGCATGTTGTTCCAAATTTCATAGGCCGTTTTGCAATTTCGCCCACATCGCATCAACTCTTCATTATTCAAATCTGCATAGAGTGCTGTCATAGCCATAGAATTTGCAGTTTTCAATGCTAGTTAAGCTTTTGTGAAAGCCCTCTTTCCATCGCCGATAGGAATCTCAGTTTTGTTATGCACATTCCAAACTTCTTCACTGAGCATCTGCAAAAAATGAGACATACGAACTTTCCAAACATCATAGTATTTTCTATCAAAATATGGTGAACGTGTTTGACTTGTCCCATTGGAGATGAATGGCTCCGATGAGTACAAGTTTTTAGGAGGAGGAATTTTGGCCATTGGACCTTTTGCTTAAGCTTTTAAGCTCTTAGTAAGCACCTCGCTCTGATACTACTATAAATAACCCTAGGGGGGTGAATAGGGTGATTGTGCTGAATTAATAAAAATTAAAATTAAGTTGCAAAGTAAATGAGAAGATATAGATAAAGCAAACACAGCAAGCATAAGTGAAGCAACGATATAATGTGGTTCGACCCCCATGTCTACGTCCACACCACCTACTTGTAACAATTCTCCGCTACAAGCGTTCCACTATACTCAAACCTTTGTACAGTGATTCTCGGATTCAGACTGAGAGACCTTTACACCCACAGGACTTCTAACACAAGCCTCGTCAATCTCACCGAAGTGGAAGAAAAGAAAAACTAAAGATCTTTAATGATCTTGACTGAAGAAAACAAATAAGTATCACACACTCGGATTGATTGTTGACTTGATTAGTTCAGAAGATTTTTTTCAGAGCAATAGGTGAATAATACACAGTGGGTTCGTCCAAATATATAGACTAGGAAGTGTATCTCTCAAAAATAGAAACGATACATTCCAAAAAAGAAATCTGCACGAGGTATGGTCGACCGCAAAAGGTGACAGTCGACCGTTCATCTTTTAATTGAAAAGTCAAAAGATGAATGGTCGACTGCTTCATCATTTTAACTATGATGGGCGGTAGACTGTGGTGCGGTCGACCGACACTATATTATGGTCGTGCTAATTCTGACGAAACCACTTTATATTCTTACCATATACTAATCAATCAATAATCAATCAATTACATATAAAATCTAACATATATGAAAGTACATAAATTGATCTTGCTGGCTTTCTTGAGCTGTAATCAACATGTGCTCTTTTTGAATAATGTCTTCTTTTGCTTGATTTTGCAATCCTTCTTTATTAATATCCTTCTTTTGCTTCTTTTGCTTCTTATTGATTTATTTATTCCTGAAAATCTGAACATCTCAATTGAAACTTATTAGTATTTGTAAGCACGTTTTATGCACCCCAAACTAAGAGTCAACAATCTCCCCATTTTTGTGTAACCCTTTGAATGTTGAAAAATAAAGCATATAAATACTCCCTCTTAATCCAATACTTCATGTATCAAAGATTTTTATAAGCGGTATATAGTATAGATGAAGAAAGAAGATCATTCAAGAGAGATTTCCATAAGAGAGATTTTCAGTATTTATTTTCAGTAAAAAACATTCAAAAAAATTCTCCCCCTTTTTGGAACACACCAAGAGGGGACTAGAAATGATAAATGATGTATAAACAAGGTGTATAACATACTCCTAAATTTAGTACTCCCCCTAAATTCATGCATGGGAAATATAGATGAACATACAATAAAATTGTGAGTGAAGAGCAAACATGAGAATAAGCAATTTTGGGGAATATTACATTTTTGAAAAACAGAAGAAAAATCTACTTACATGATACTGTTGATCGCGAGACTCTTTTATATATAGTGAGAGTTTTTCATGGTATCATAGATTTTAGATTTTCTCAATACAAACGAAAGACATAGAGCAAAAGATTAAAAATAAATAAATTTCAAGAAATTAGAGACCATAGAAGAACTGTAAATAAATTTTCCTTACACACCAAAACTAAGAAAAAAAAACAAGCCATAATTAAAATTAAAAAAAAGAAACGGGCGAGACCGGTCGACCGCAAAGAATTTTAAAACCCAGTTGTCGATAAAACAAAAGGAATCGGAGAGCAAACCGGTCGACCGCATTCGATAAAATTTCTCCAATTATATTTACACATATTGAATCTGTTTAATGGGAATAATTCATTTACTTTGAATACATTGCAATTTTTCTAGGTTGCATAGGAGCTTCTGTTTGAGCAATGTTGCAAAGCAATGTATAGATGCAGACACATACATGTATACATTGCACACACATAAACACACATGTGCATGCACGCATACACACACCCACACATGAGAAAAGGTAGCCTCAGATAATTAATCGAACTGAAGTATGAATTAGCTTTGCATAATCGTAAGATGACCCTCACTCTAAAGGACTGTAAGTACTTGGTTCCAATAGTCTCTCTTATGCCTTTTTAGTACTTCTCTGAAGAATATGTGGTTTTTATATTTAGCCTAATCACAACATTTTTGTATGTTTCAAAATTTTGATCCATGCTTACAACCGACTTCATTTTGATGGATGGATTTGAAGATGATGATGAGAAAAGCCATATTCTGGCCACTCAAACTTATTTATCCAAGATATAGTTAAGTCTCAATGCTTAAATCCATCGATACATACATATTTCAAATTGCAAAACTTTTAGATAGATTTGGGTTCATGTATACATACATATTTCTGAGGGTAGCAATCAACAGATCAATTTAGGTCCATGTAAACATACATACTTCTGAAAGCAACAATCATCAGATTATTACTTTCTTGCTCTTGTTTACTCTTTGGGCCTCTTGTAGTCATTTCTATCATCTTCTTTTCTCTCATGTAGGTTCATCTCCACAGAATCATCTTGTTCTGCATGAAATTGCAACAAGTTATTACAAATCAATTACCTCAAAAAAAGTATTTACAAATCAAATTGTGTTCTCATTGCTATGAGTCAGTGTACGCAAAGGAAGTTACATATTCTTGGTATTAAAAAAACAATGTTACCTATTCGTATTTAAACTAATAATAATAATCAATCTTACCTCTGTAAATGGTACGCCACTAGCGCTACCAGAAGGGCTTCTCACTCGCCTCGTTCTACCCATTTTCTATATTAACAATAAATACAAGGTTAATTTGATAAGTCATTACTCTATCAACAGTAAACAAAGCAAAAATGTGGGAAAACGCACAAATGACAAGGAAAAATTGCAAAAATTTTTCGAGTGGGTGGCTCACTCCACACAAGCCAACGCAACTTGTACAGGTAATTTCGACAGACGGTTTGCAAGATACGGCTGTGTATCGCTTTATGTCAACAAAAACCAAAATAAAGCGGTACACAAGTGTATCACGCAAACCGTTTGTCGAAACTCACTTCGACAATTTGTGTTGGCTTGTGTGGGGTGAGTCCGACCTACTCGCAAAGTTTCGAAATTTTTGGTTGCGTTTGTGAGGTTTTCTACGTTCTCGTACTCAAAATTTCAAAAATTACTTATTTAAGTTGTTATGGTTACGATGAATGATATAAAAACGCACAAACGACATCCAAAAATTCTGAAACTTTGCGAGTGGGTCGGACTAACCCCACACAAGCTAACGCAACTTATAGAAGTGATTTTCTGCAAACAGTTTGCACTATATGGCCGTATATCGCTTTGGGTAAAAAAAAAACAAAATAAAGCGATACAAATCTATATCTCGTAAACCGTGAGTCGAAACTCCCTTCTACAAGTTGTGTTAGCTTGTGTTATGTGATTTCAACCTACTCGCAAAGTTTCGTAATTTTTGGAGGTCGTTTGTAGGGTTTTCTAGTGTAACCATACTAAAAAAATTCTTAGTTTATTTGTTCTTATTTGAGAAATATGAGAAAACCGAACAAACGGCATAAAAAAAAATTCAAAAACTCTGCAACTTGATCGAATTCACGTAACATAAGACAATACAACTTGTAGAAGTGAGTTTCGACTCACGGTTTGCGAAATACGACCGTATACTACTTTATTTTAGTTTTTGTTTACCAAAAGCGGTATAAATCCGTATCTCGCAAACCGTGATTCGAAACTAACTTCTACAAGTTGAGTTGGCTTGTGTTACGTGAGTCCAACCTACTTGCAAAATTTCTTAATTTTTTGTAGGGTTTTCTAGTATAACCGTACTAAAAAATTTCTTAGTTTATTTGTTCTTGTTCGAGAAACGTGAGAAAACCGTACCCACGACATCAAAAAATTCTGGAAATTTGCAACTTGTTCGTATTCATGTAACACAAGGTAACACAACTTGTAGAAGTGAGTTTCGACTTACGGTTTGGGAGATACGGTCGTGTACCTCTTTATTTTAGTTTTTATTTACCAAAAGCGATGCACGGCCGTATCTGTCAAACCGTGAGTCAAAAATCATTTCTACAAGTTGCGGTGGCTTGTGTTACGTGGGTCCAACTTACTCGCAAAGTTTCGTAATTTTTGGAGGTCGTTCGTAGGGTTTTCTAGTGTAACCATACTAAAAAATTTCTTTGTTTATTTGTTCTTGTTCGAGAAAAGTGAGAAAACCGCACATACGGCATCAAAAAATTCAAAAACTTTGCAACTTAGTCGAATTCACGTAACACAAGGCAACGCAACTTGTAGAAGTGAGTTTCGACTCACGGTTTACGAAATACGGCCGTATACCGCTTTATTTTAGTTTTTGTACACCAAAAGCAATACACGGCCATATCTCTCGAACCGTGAGTCGAAAATCACTTCTACAAGTTGCGATGGCTTGTGTAGTGAGAGTCCGACCTACCTGCAAAGTTTTGAATTTTTTTTGGACAGATAATGCAGTTTTACCAATATCGAACAATTGAAAATACGAATAAATATACAATTTGAGCAAACAACTACATCTACAACTATAACTAAAATTCCAACGTCTAAAATCATCAAAATACTACATTCAAACTACTACATCTCCAAAATTATTGGCCTAATTTAAACAATTCAAGTAATTCTCCAATCTAGTAAGTCACAAATACAACTACGAAGTCGTTAGTTAGGTAGAAGTCATTACCTTACACTACTGCGAATTTCAGCAATCTAGGTGTTGTCGCCGAACTAGGGTTCCGATTTGCGTTCGAAGATTGGAGGAGTGGTTTCGAAGATAGGTGGAGAGATTGGGAATGAGAGAGAGTGTGGGAATGGAGGAGGAGCAGCAGCATGGACAGAGGAGGAGGAGCAGCAGCAGGGTTAGGGTTTTTTGGGTTGGGGGAGGTGCTTCAGAAGAGAGAGAGAGAGAGAGAGAGAGAGAGAGAGAGAGAGAGAGCCAACGAGGAAACGATTCTGAGTGAGAGAGAGGAGGAGTCGCCCGAGTGAGAGAGGATCGATTTTGGTGGGGTTATGTGGGTTTGGATTGGGGAAGAAGATAGATAGAGAAGGGAGAGAAGGAGAGAGAAGATAGAGTTCAAAAGAAATAAAGTGAATATTTTGCCTTAGACCGTCGTTTCCAAAGACGGTCTAAGGCAAAAAATTCACACAAAAAACCAGTACGCATCTGAGCCGTTGGATCTAGATCCAACGGCTCAAATAGCCGTTTGCAACGGGTATGTGCAAACATACCCATTTGCAATGGAAGAAACCTCTATATATATATCTATATAATAAAACACAAAGAAAGCTATCAAGTGGCTCACATTCAATCCCCTCAAAATCAAAGTCCAAGATTTATTGCACATGTTATATTGAAAATAGCAAATATCCTCTTCAACAGTTAAATTTCATCATTTTCCACACTTAAATTTCTAAGAAGTTAGATTTTATACCCCCATTTATAATTATTTTTCAACATATATTAATGAAAATATGGACTTTTATTTACAACTAATTATTGTCATACTATTCAAACTTGAGCTACATAATTGTTGTTTTACTGTTTATAGGGCTTTTCGTGTTTTGTATCGTTCCGAATACGTGCCGTAGGCACGTGCCTACGGGCAAATCTAGTATATATGTCACGCCCCGCTTCCCACTATACGAAAATACAGGCACGCAACTGAGGCCCAGCGAATGATATACATCATCCATAAGCTGTACAATTATAAGCTCGACAAGATCTTTATAACACATTCACGCAGGCAGATATAATAATCACATGAGCTGAAAATAGAATAACCATCATTTGGGTAATACATCAATATCGGGTCAAGATGCCCGGGAGTACAAGGTGCCAGAATTAAAATAATATGATAAGCAGTTCGCTATAACAACTAGATAAAATAGCGACTGAAAGAAAAACAACATGAAGTAGTAACAAAGCAGCAACGATCATCTAGAGAGTCTGCTCATCTGGTCCATCAATACCTGTATAATTATTAACTCAAAGAAAAATAGAAAAGTTCCCGTTAGAGCAAGTTTCGGACAGC
The DNA here is from genome assembly GCA_017893485.1 of Hemerocallis citrina. NCBI lineage: Eukaryota > Viridiplantae > Streptophyta > Magnoliopsida > Asparagales > Asphodelaceae > Hemerocallis > Hemerocallis citrina. The sequence continues at coordinate 443,890,706 of CM030358.1, read as the reverse complement.
AAGTAGCAACAAGCAGAAAAAGGGATAATATAACAAGATATAACATAGAAGAAACAAGAAGTAGAAGTACAAATACAATATGGAAGTAAGCAAAGAATTGGGACAATATGATCATGTAAGTAATAACTATAACTAGCGTATTCTAGACTTCAAGATATAAGTAATTGATAACCTAGGCTCAGTTAATCGATAATCATACAATCAAGGATCGAGAGTCATGTAATCAATAGTCATGTAACGAGGGTCTTGTAATCAAGAGTCATGTAATCAAGAATCATGTAATCAAGAATCATGCTTAGCGAAGATCTCAAGTTTATCTATTTTATTAACTTATCTAATGCACGCAATCCTGTGTCCCATACCACAAGTTCGGTGCATATCAATCATGTGACGTTTAGACTTAAGTAGTGAATTCTATAGGATTATGTACTCGGGTCTTCCAGTGATAGTATCAAGACATGTAATCATGAATCATGTAATCGAGAATTATGTAATCAAGAATTATGTAATCAAGAATCAAGAATCACTATTTCGGGAAACACGGGCCCCCTTCCGAGTATACTCCCCTATATTGTCCATTACTAAGCTGTACCCTTATAACCCCGGCTTGTTATTATTTTATAATTAATTATGAACATGCAGTTGGTACGACTAGTAGAACGGTGTAATCAAATAGTTTAGTCAAGGAAAATATCAAGGGCAGTAATCATGGACATGAGACGTAAAACGAGTACATGTATCGAGAGTATTTAATATAGAATTATCAAGTGGTATAAAATACATTCTATCAACCTATTATATCTATGCAAGTTATTATTACAAGAACAATAATACATTCAGTTCATTAAATATGAAAAGTAATGGGTTTATATGCAAAAACGTAGAGATGAATTTTTAGACAACTTGACATATCTGCATTCAAATTCACTTTTCCGTTGTTACAGAAAAGTAAATCCGATTCCGTCAGAGATTCTAGAAATTAGACTCTCTCCCGGTTCCAACGCATATTCACACGATACATTCTAAGGACAGTAGCGATGCGTACAAATTCATTATTCACTGGTTTCGATGTTTCGCGCGCATTCTGGAAATTCGGAGTCACAATACTAAAACTGCGATATCTCACAATCTATACATCCGATTGAGAAACTTTAGGATGTTTCGGATATCTAGACTCGAAGGGCTACGATTTTCATGTAGAAAGTTTTTCGATCCAGTGTCGGGAACATGGTCGAATTCTCAGTACGAGATGCCGGTTAGTAATCCCGTGCAGGTTCAGAAATTCACAATATGACAGCACTAAAATCGCGATATCTCACAATCTATACACCCGATTGAGAAACCATAAGATGTTCTGGATTCGGGACTCGATAGGCTACGATTTCCACGTAGAAAATCTTCAATCCAGTATTGGAAATATGGTCGAATTCTTAGTGCAAGGTCAAGAAATTTTAGAGATAGTAAGGTTGAATATTCGATATTCGATAACACGATTCGAAATGTGTTAACGGTTCACTCTTGAGTTGATATAGCATGGAACAAGTGACTAGAACAGAGTTTGACAATAAAATATGATGATAACTAGACTACTTGCCACGAGTCAAAGGAAAATTATTGTACGAGAACAAAAAGAGTGTACAAGGTACTTGCCTTATAATGTGACGATTTCAGTGGTAGTGTTAACCACGGAAAGAAGCGATGTCGGCAACGGACGGCGGCACAACGGCGGTAAGAATGGCGGCAAGACGGTAGCTAACGGTAGCAACGGTGAGCGACGACAACAACAAGGTGGCGCGGCGTCGGGTTATTTTTTCGGGGTTCACGGGATCGTAGAAGCGGAGTCAATGGCTCGAAGGCGGAGAGTAAAGGAGAGCTCGGGTGTCACTTGAGCTCTCGGGTGTGAAGAAACAGAGAGTGTGAAGAAGGCAAAGGAAGAGAAGAAGGGAATGAGGTGGTCTGTTGTGTGTGTGTGTATATATAGAAAGAAGGAGATAGGAGGTGTAGAAAAATCAAAGGGGTTAGGTGTGGAAAAATCAAAGGGGATAGTTGGCTGTAGAAAAATCAAGGGATAGGTTAGGAAAATGAGAGTGTAGGGTGGTGGAGGTGTAGAAAAATCATCATAGGTTTAGGAAAAATGAGGAGTTAGGCGTAGAATTAGGTAGGATTAGAATTAGGATTAGGATTAGGATTAGTCAGGGTTTAAATTTTGTATTTAAACTCCGATCGAAAAATTCACAAAATTATAGAATTGATCAGAAAAATATTCTGGCTTTAGATAAAGAGTCCAAAGAGAAAAATAAAACTGATCTGAAAATTGAAGTACAAAAATTTACGTAGTAAAATACGTACAACTGGAACAGGGAGTTACAATCCTACCCACCTTACAAAAAATTTCGTCCTCGAAATTTACTTAGGCGAGATATAGGATAGCTAAGAATGCAATACTCTTCAATGAAGAGTACAATAGAAGATAAAAGAAACAAAGAGTACAAAGGTACGAAAGCAACTAAAGACAAATTGTGCACTCTCAACTGAAGGAATCAACAATTTAATGTCTAGGCTCAGAATCTGAACCACCGACATCGCTAACATCCCAGTTCAGCTGAGTCACAAGCTCATCTCTCTCCGGCACATACTCCTCCAATTTTCTGAGTAATTCCTGGGGCGATGAAGCTGAAATCAAGATGCGTCTGGCCTTACTGGATATAAACTCCTCAGCCATAGCTGAATCTACGAAGGATAGCAGTGAGTCGTAATATCCTTCAACATTTAAAAGACCTATCGGTTTGCTGTGGATCCCCAGTTGAGCCCAAGTGATTACTTCAAACAACTCCCCAAGTGTTCCATAACCTCCGGGCAAGGCTATGAAAGCATCAGCAGCTTGAGCCATTTCTGCCTTCCTCTCGTGCATGTTAGAGACAACTCTAACATCTCCCACAGTTCCTCCAGTAATCTCTTTCGGCATCAGGGACTTGGGAATTACTCCCAAAACATGTCGGCCACCAGCACGAATGGCGTCGGAAACTAGGCCCATCAATCTTATGCTCCCACCACCGTAGACGAGATCGATATTCCTATCTACAAGCTCCTTGCCGAGCTCGATCGTGGCTTCTTGGTAGCTATCTCTTTTGCCAGAGCTACTGCCACAAAATACACAAATCCTGCCGAATCTCGATGAAGATGATGAAGATGATGAAGATGAAGAAAACTTCTTTATACCCACTTCTCCTTCTTCTTGCACCGATTTTCTCTTCATCCCTACCACCGGTTCTTGATCTTTTCTTTCCATTTGCCAAGAAAATTCGAGCTCTTATTCTCTCTCTTTCTTTCTTGCTCCCGCCTCTGCTATCGGCTTCTCACTTTCTCTCTTCTCCGAAGCTTGCTCCCGAGTTGTCTTCTTCTCTCTTCTTCCCTTTCTTCCCCGGCTTCTCTCTCTCTTTCTTTCTTCCCCGGCTTCTCTCTCTTTCTTCTTCCTCTCCGATTTCTCTCTCTTTCTTCTTCCTCTTTCTTTCTCTTTTCCTTTCTTTCTCTTTTTTTTTTCTTCTTTCTTTGACTTCTCTCTCTCTCTCTTTCTCTTCTTTTTATTTCTTATCTTCTTGTCTTTTCTTCATTAATGCACCGCCCCCTATAACCGGCCTATGATCAGTATTTGCACTTCGGCCCCTATCCATTCCAAATGTAACATCGAACCTTGAGTTGTTGATGACGATGAAGTTTGCTTTGAAATTCGTTCCATCAATCAATATGGGACTCTGCTATGTTTTTGCTGCGCCACTCTAATGGTGATGCTTCTCGCTGCTGATACCAAGTAATAGCGATCGACGAATTGAGAAGAATTAAGAGATTTGTAACACGAAGATATGGGTTGTCAAACTTATTTGGTAAAGTGGGCCACACCCACCAAACAATGTTGAAAAATTGTGGCAAGATAGGTGCCGCAAGGAAAAATGGGAGAAACGGGAATGAATAATTTGTCAGTTACTCATCTCTCATTTCTATAAAATGAGAGGTTTAGGAAGAGAGAAAAATTAAGCAAGATAAGAACAAGAAACAAGCAGAAAAGAAGAAAAAGAATAGAGTGCTATAGCTCCATCATTCGTTGCATCTCCTGGAGAATGGCGACGATCTCCGATAGTTCATCCCTGGGCGTAGAAGTCGAAGATCCTCCGTGAACCATAGTCTGAAATGCATATTCGAATGGAGTAAATCTCCAGATGGCAAGTTGGTTATTAACATTCATGTGATCCGATTGTAACTCCCTGTTCCAGTTGTACGTATTTTACTACGTAAATTTTTGTACTTCAATTTTCAGATCAGTTTTATTTTTCTCTTTGGACTCTTTATCTAAAGCCAGAATATTTTTCTGATCAATTCTATAATTTTGTGAATTTTTCGATCGGAGTTTAAATACAAAATTTAAACCCTGACTAATCCTAATCCTAATCCTAATTCTAATCCTACCTAATTCTACGCCTAACTCCTCATTTTTCCTAAACCTATGATGATTTTTCTACACCTCCACCACCCTACACTCTCATTTTCCTAACCTATCCCTTGATTTTTCTACAGCCAACTACCCCCTTTGATTTTTCCACACCTAACCCCTTTGATTTTTCTACACCTCCTATCTCCTTTTGAAAATTTTGTCGAAATGCCCTTGTTTTTGAAAATAATTAGCGAACTGCCCTTGTTTCGAAAACATTTAGCCATCTGCCCTTGTCTGTGACACGTTAGCAACAAACGTTATTGGGAATCACGGCATCAGCTAATTGCATGCCGTGATTCCCAATAACGGCATCTCTATTTGAGAAAATTGCCATGCCGTTATTCCCAATAACGGCATTGGTTAATTTGAGTTTCGATCTATATTGTATCAACAATGGTTCGAGATTTGGCAGCCAAAAAATAAATGAACTGATGTCGTTATTCCGGAGAACGGCATCGTTTGTACTGATGCCGTTCTTCAGAATGACGGCATCAGTTATTTACTTTTTGCACAAATCCCTATAAGCGAAACCCCCTTTCTTCTCCCCTTTTCTTCCCCTTCTGGTTTGTAAAACACATCTCTCTCACATCACCCCTTTTACCCACAAACCCTAGATCTCATAATCAAAAATTTTCAACCATTTGAGTCCTATAAAATTGCATACATCCTAACTCCTCACTCCCACTCTCATTTTCAGTCTTCCACATCAACGAAAATTTTGCCGGTGGTTTTTTTGGTATCATTTGAAAGGTATTATCATACTAACCTTATGTTTGATTTTTATTTCAAAGATTCATCACATTTTGAGTAGTGAATGATTTGAATATGTTTTAATTTTTATGCATAGGTATGGAATTTGATATCCCTATATGGTTATATTTTGGGGGTGAAGTAATTAAGGATCCAAAAATTGGATATTCTTATAGTGATGTTGAACCGGTAATTATTTGGGCTACCCCCAATTTTGGTTACTCAGAATTAACAGATAAGATATATGAAGTAACCAATTGGGACAGAAGTGAAATGACTCTGAGATTGAGAGCCCGTTATTCTGCTGGTAAAGGGGATGGGCAGTACTTCATGTTGGTACCCATAGACAGTGACAGTTCTCTGAGGTCTGTCCTGCTTAGGACACTTCATCCAAGTTGTGGTTGGAATATAGTTGAGTTATATATTGATCAAACGAGGCTTCCAAATACTACAAGAGTTGTTATCGATGGTCCAAGGCCAACTAGGATTCTGAGACCATCTGAAGAGTCACACGCAAGGATTTCTAATACTGTTGGAGAAACTAGCACAACTCCAACGGAACCTGTTTCCTCCGAATACGAGCCGCTCCATCCGACCCCATTGCCACAAAATTTTCTGGTAGCTGGCATTGCTTTGACAGACTTTGATAACGCCGTTGTAAATAACGACTTGGTAGAAGAGGAAGAAGATGAGGTACGCGGTCTCGAGGATGATGATGAGGAGATCGCCCTTGAAGCTCCAGTTGTTGATGCCAATGTTCAAGTGCCGGTTGTTGATGCCAATGTTCATGTGCCGGTTAACAATGCCCGCGTGTTGCCAAGTCAAGACACAGGTCCAGCTATGCGTGGATCGCAGTCAAGCGAATGGATGTCCCGTGCCACCGTACATGAACAGATCCAGTCTTCCATTGGGTCTTCCAACTTGGATGAACTCTTCATAGGTCAAAGATTTCCATCCAAAGATGCTCTACAACATCAAGTCAAGATGTATGCCGTGAAGAACCACAGGGAATTCGTGACGGTAAAATCAGATCGTTGTCTGTACCATGTGAAATGTAAATACGCTCCCATCAACCATTCAGCCGAGCAGATTGCAGAAAATCCATCACTTCAAAATGTCGTCGGTTGTCCATGGCGCTTGCGTGCAATTATTCCCAAAGGTCGTGATTATTTTGTGGTGAAACAACTTGAAGGTGTACACACATGTGTGAATCCTACATTGACTCAGGATCACAGTAAAATTGACTCGACGGTTGTATCGATGCTGATAATAGATACTCTGAGGGAACAACTCACAGTAACACCAAGAGCCATAATTGGGCAGGTGAAAGGTAGGCTCCAATACACAATATCGTATTGGAAAGCTTGGAAGGCAAAACATAAAGCAATTGAGAAACTATATGGTTCTTTTGAAACAGCGTACACTAAATTACCATACCTATTCAATGCAATTCAAGCTTCGAATCCGGGTACGGCTGTACAGTGGGCGAAAACTACAACTGGGCCGGGTATAGAAACATTTAAGAGTGTTTTTTGGTCATTCGGTCCCTCGATTGAAGGATTCAAATCATGTAGACCAGTTATAAGTGTTGACGGTACTCATTTGTACAGAAAATACAAAGGCTGTTTGTTGATTGCGGTTTCACCAGACGCAAACGGTAGGTTGTTTCCGTTTGCATTTGCATTTGTTGACGGCAAAAGTATAGAAACATGGACATGGTTCATGAACTGTATTCGGTGCTATGTGACAGAACGTGAAGGTCTTTGCGTCATCTCGGATCGACATGCCGGTATTTTATCAGCAATGGGAAATGAGTTTGGCACGTGGAGGGAACCTTTTGCATATCATCGGTATTGTATGCGGCACTTTGCTAGCAATTTTCATAAAAAATTTGGTTCGAAATTTTTGATGAATAAATTAAAGGTAATTGCTAGTGAAAATCAGTGGAGAAAGTATGAGGAAAAGATGGCACAACTTGAAGCTAGCAATGCTGATGCGGCTAATTGGGTTAAGGAGAAAGCAATTGAGAAGTGGGCACTTACTGCTGATGGTGGGCGTAGATATGGTATTATGACAACAAATCTGTCCGAAGTGTTCAACTCGGTTCTAAAAGGTGTTCGTAGCTTACCTGTCACCGCAATTGTGGAGCAGATATTTTTCCGTCTGAACATGTATTTCACCGACCGCCGTGAGGCCGCACAGACACTTATCGCTGAAGGTAAACTATGGGCACCACGAATCCAGGATCTTATTGATGCCCGGCGTGAAAAATCAAATTTACATGAAGCCATAATGTTCAATAATCGCGATGGTGTCTTTGGGGTGAAAACGGGCATTAGAATGGATGGTGGATATCAAAAGGGTGGGCATTGGCATACGGTGGACCTAGAAGGCCGAACTTGTACGTGTGGGAAATTTCAATTGTTCCACGTTCCATGCTCTCATGTGTTAGCGGCATGTGCTTCCCGGGCGCTTGATTATCAACCATACATAGATCCTTTCTACTCTACAGACGCGTTAGCAAAAACATGGGCACCATCTTTCAATCCTTTCCCTGACGAATCTTATTGGCCTACCCAAAGCGCACCGGTACTAATTGTTGATCCTAGTCTTCGCCGGGTCAAAGGGAGGCCTAAGAGTACTCGTATCCGCAATGACATGGACGCTCGAGAAGGAGGGACTAGTGGAAAAGTATGTTCAAAATGTGGTGTGAGCGGACACAATAGACGCAGTTGTAAGAATGTACAAAGTGTGGGGACTTCACAATCTACCCGCACTTGAATATTTTGCTTAGTTGTCATATGTTAGTTGAATGTTTTCATGTTGTCTGTTGTTTGTTGAGTAATGTACGTTTGAATTATCTGGATTATTTTTATGTTCTCTGTTAATGTTGAGTAATTTACGTTTGGATTATTTGTATTATTTTCATGTTGTTTGTTAATGTTGAGTAATTATTTTCATGTTTGAATTATTTGAATTATTTTCATGGTGGACATATTTATAATTGTTTGTATGAGCTAATCTAGATATTTATTTGTGTCGTCCCTCCCTTTAATTTTTTATTTTTTGGAATGATAAGTTTTGTGTGATTTCTATGTTTAAATTGGTATGAAAGTGTTAATGAGTGGTGGGTATGGTTAGATTTGTTCCAAACTACCATTCGCAAAAAAAACATGCACAGAAAACATGCACAGATGTTTTAACTGATGCCGTGTTCCTGAATAACGGCATCTTATTTACATGCCGTTATTCTGAAGAACGTCTGTGTAGACAGAATGTTTGGTAGAATGCTCAAAATTTGTAAGTTTGTTCTTTCACGAATGCCGTTATTCTGAATAACGGCATACATAAGTAATGCCGTGCTTCAGAATAACGGCATCGTTTACAGATGCCGTTATTCTGAACGACGTCTGTGGAGACAGAAAGATTTGGCAGCAACTACAAATTTTCTAATTTTCCCTACATGAAGATGCCGTTTTTCGCAATAACGTTACAGGATTAATATGCCGTTATTGCGGATAACGGCATCGTTTATTCTTTTTTTTTGACTTAGCACAGATTATACATGCACAGATGAAATCAAATTCTTCAAATTCTTCAAAAATGCATCATTCAAATATGCACAGATTATCAACTTCAAATTCTTCAAAAATTTTCACAGATTATACATGCACAGATTAAAGGATTCAAATTCTTCAAAAATGCATCATTCAAATATGCACAGATGAAATCAAAATTAATACTTCACAGATACACATAATACTTCAAAAGTCCCCATATGCACAGATCATATACACAGATATGCACAGTAGGGTAAACACAAATTTAAGCTTCAAATTCACAGATCATATTCACAGATCAAGTTCACAGAGATATGCACAGATCATATACATGCACAGATCAAATTGGCTTTCAAGTTCACAGAGATCAAATTCACAGATCATATACATGCACAGATCATATACATGCACAGATCCCCATATGCATAGATCATATTACATGCACAGATCAAATTCACAGATCATATACACAGATATACACAGATTTCAAGTTCACAGAGATATGCACAGATTTAAGCTTCAAATTCACATAGATATAAACACAAATAACTTCAAATTCACAGATCAAGTCCCCATACCACTTTGAACTCCACATACATTCGACTTCAAATTTAAATACTACATCAAGTTCACTAAGACTTATTCCACATATCAGAATTGATTAAGTTCACTTTGCCACTCCCACATACCAACTTCACAGACACTACAAAATTCAAATATTTCCTGTGTTAATCTTCATCAAAATCAAATGCTTCAACAATTTGCACACCCACGCATAACAACCTGCATACAAACATATACAATTAATAAATGCATAAAATGATGTGTTACAAAACGACAATTAGTTTGTTTCTACCAATTATCCTGGAGTGTAATGTTTGGGTGCTTTCCTCATCCGAGCCGGGACTTTCCGCCTACGTTCCCGTTGTTTTTGCGTTGGGGGTCCACTTGGACCAGCTCCTCCTTCTTCGCCACCTCCTCCTTCTTCAATCTCCGGATTTGCCAATTGGCTTTGCGGTGGAGGATCACGAACGGTCTTGTGTCTTCGACGCTCTGATGGGGGTCCCAATTGCAAAGCTGGTTGTGGTGGAGGTGAAGCTTGGCTAGCGGTAGGCCGTTCTTGTTGGCGTGGAGCTTCGGTTGAACGCATAAGTTCATTGAAACGAGGACCATCTCCAACCTCTTCAAGAGAGGTACGACAATTGCACAGGAGGTCTCGTGCCAATTCTTTGCATGCCTTATTGGCATTGCTCTTCAACACATTCGCACATTTTCTAGCCATGTCCCATGTGCTTTCTATCTATAATAGTAAACGATATATATTGTAAGTGAAGATGCATAAGTAGAACGGAACGAAATAATTCAAATTCAACAAACAATCTAACTTACCATTATACGGTATGATGAGGCCTTCGGTTGGTACATCGGCTGTGATGATGAAAATGCCGGTGGTGGTTCAACATGAATCGCTGGTATAGGTTCTTGGATGCCCGCTGGAAAATCCGTTTTGGGTTGGATATAAACTCACGTTATGCGACGGTACCAGGCCATATAAGTAGTTTGCATTGATCCATCGTACGGATACTCAACACCCTCGACTACCAACTCATACCTCCGCTCATTCCATGCTCCTACATACGCGCGGTGGTGATCGGCCCAATCCATGTTCGGTAAACGACCTTGGCCCGTGATGTTGTGTAGTCTACGATCGTATAATGTGTTCACGGGGACGGGTTGTTGTGCATTGAATTGCCGAAGAACACGACCGGGATAATAAAACTCCACAACTGAGAAATTCACTAGCGGAGCTAAGGTCAACCACAACTGCGCATGAGCAGTGCAAATAGGTGGTAGACGAGCCAGTCTCTCATCCGTGTACGGGGTCCAATTGACGAGCTCTTCCCTCAATTGATCTAGCTCGTCCCTGTAATAAGTTAGGACACCACGTGGGTTATCCCTCCACGTACGCTTCCCCGCCCAGTATGCACCGAGAGGAGCTTTCATCACGGGATTATCATGTACATCCCTCCAACTCTCTGATAGTACCGTCACACGGGGTCGGCCGAGATGTATTCTTTCCCAACACCAAATCTGCAGGATGGACATCGGCCCGGTCATCTGAATCGAACCCAACGAACAGTTGCAGAGTGCACGATAAAGGGAGGCTAGAGCTGCACTTCCCCAACTATACCTGTCGGCTGTCTGTAGGTCAGCTATCAATGGAAGATACATGAGGTGGACTACGTCACCTGAAGAGTTAGGGAATAGGATCCCTCCAATCATCGACAGTACGTATGCCCGCGTGTAGTTCTGGATCTCGATGTCCGTATGCACAGGTGCGACTCGAATGTGAGTGAAACTATCTTCTAGGAATGAACGCCTAATGGATTCCCCAACCCATATGCCGTGGTCAACTTCATCAACATCCAACCCCAAATAATCTCGTGCTAGTGCAACCTTGTTGAACATCAGATTGCCTGTGACGGCCACCCCGTCAATTGGAAGACCCGAAATCACCGCTACATCTTGTAGGGTGACCGTCATCTCACCGCACGGTAAGTGGAAGGTGTGTGTCTCCGGCCTCCATCGCTCTACCAGTGCGGTAAGCAAGGCGTGATCACACTTTATGTTGGTCAGCTTTGACATACCGCTGAACCCACTGCTAACTAAATAATGTTGCATAGCAATACAGTTCTTGAGGACAGGCATGACCTTGTGCGTCCTAAAACTCATCTTCTCCACATCCCCGGTCCAAACGGCCTGTGATCTGTGGTCTTCTTGGAGAAACAGAACTGTAGGATCTAATGGACTCAGATGTCCCCGTGGTCCAAATGAAGGCGTAGAAGAAGCACCAACACCATGCGAAGAAGATGGTTGTGCAGGATCCATTGGCCTGTACACATTAACGAAGACTAATCAACAACATTTTCAGTAGAAAAATTGAGTGCATGAGCAGAGATCTGCTGGTGAATTAGGATTTTCAATAAGCAAGAAGCACCAAAGATTAGTGTATTAGGATATCCCCGTGAATTAGGATAATTGAGTGCATGAGCAACAAGCACCAAAATTAAGTGTATCAGGATCTTCATAACCCCGACTTCAAACGTAAATCACTTGAATATTTAAGAAATTGAGCATCTCAAAAACTCAACATTTAGTAAACCCTAACCTACAATACTTGAAGTACTTCCAAAATTACTACTTCAATAACCCTAACCTACAATATTTGTACTATACTACATAATAAAACAGTCAAAATCAACTATACTAAAAACAAATTAGGGTTTTTAGTTACTTACAAAGATTTCGGAATCGGAATGAGAATGAACTCTGGATGAAGGATTGAGGAGTACACTCCGAAATAGAAGTCAACAGCACACCAAAAGATCTAGTGGATTTTTTTTTTCAGATCGTCTAGGGTTTTCGTCTAGGGTTTTCTGTTTGGAAATGAGGAAGGCACGAGCGGAAGAGAAAGGGGGAAGAGGAAGGGTTTTTCGAGTATATTACTGCAAAAAGTAAATAACTGATGCCGTTATTCTGAAGAACGGCATCAGTTATAAACGATGCCGTTCTCCAGAATAACGGCATCAGTTTATTTCATATTTGGAATTAATCTCGAGTCAAGATTAATAAGGTAGAGCTCTATTTTTTAAAAATAACCAATGCCGTTATTGGGAATAACGGCATGGCAATTTTCTCAAATAGAGATGCCGTTATTGGGAATCACGGCATGCAATTAGCTGATGCCGTGATTCCCAATAACGTTTGTTGCTGACGTGTCACAGACAAGGGCAGATGGCTAAATGTTTTCGAAACAAGGGCAGTTCGCTAATTATTTTCAAAAACAGGGGCATTTCGGCAAAATTTTCTCTCCTTCTTTCTATATATACACACACACACAACAGACCACCTCATTCCCTTCTTCTCTTCCTTTGCCTTCTTCACACTCTCTGTTTCTTCACACCCGAGAGCTCAAGTGACACCCGAGCTCTCCTTTACTCTCCGCCTTCGAGCCATTGACTCCGCTTCTACGATCCCGTGAACCCCGAAAAAATAACCCGACGCCGCGCCACCTTGTTGTTGTCGTCGCTCACCGTTGCTACCGTTAGCTACCGTCTTGCCGCCATTCTTACCGCCGTTGTGCCGCCGTCCGTTGCCGACATCGCTTCTTTCCGTGGTTAACACTACCACTGAAATCGTCACATTATAAGGCAAGTACCTTGAACACTATTTTTGTTCGCGTACAAGCATTTTCCTTTGACTCGTGGCAAGTAGTCTAGTTATCATCATATTTTATTGTCAAACTCTGTTCTAGTCACTTGTTCCATGCTATATCAACTCAAGAGTGAACCGTTAACACATTTCGAATCGTGTTATCGAATATCGAATATTCAACCTTACTATCTCGAAAATTTCTTGACCTTGCACTAAGAATTCGACCATATTCCCAATACTGGATTGAAGATTTTCGACGTGAAAATCGTAGCCTATCGAGTCCCGAATCCAGAACATCTTACGGTTTCTCAATCGGGTGTATAGATTGTGAGATATCGCGATTTTAGTACTGACATATCATGAATTTCTGAACCAGCACGGGATTACGAACGGTATCTTGTACTGAGAATTTGACCATCTTCCCGACACTGGATCGAAAAACTTTCTACATGAAAATCGTAGCCCTTCGAGTCTAGATATCCGAAACATCCTAAAGTTTCTCAATCCAATGTATAGATTGTGAGATATCACAGTTTTAGTATTGTGACTCCGAATTTCCAGAATGCGCGCGAAACATCAAAACCAGCGAAGAATGAATTTGTACGCATCGCTACTGTCTCTAGAATGTATCGTGTGAATATGCGTTGGAACCGGGAGAGAGTCTACTTTCTAGATTCTCTGACGGAATCGGATTTACTTTTCTGTAACAACGGAAAAGTGAATTTGAATGCAGATATGTCAAGTTGTCTAAAAATTCATCTCTACGTTTTTGCATATAAACCCATTACTTTTCATATTTAATGAACTGAAGGTATTATTGTTATTGTAATAATAACTTGCATATATATAATAGGTTGATAGAATGCATTTTATACCACTTGATAATTCTATAATAACTACTCTCGATACATGTACTCGTTTTACGTCTCATGTCCATGATTACTGCCCTGGATATTTTTTCTTGACTAAACTATTTGATTACACCGTTCCACTAGTCGTACCAACTGTATGTTCCTAATTAATTATAAAAGAATAGCAAGCCGGGGTTATAAGGGTACGGCTTAATAGTGGACAATATAGGGGAGTATACTCGGAAGGGGGCACGTGTTTCCCGAAATAGTGATTCTTGATTCTTGATTCTTGATTCTTGATTACACAATTCTTGATTACATAATTCTCGATTACATGATTCATGATTACATGTCTTGATACTATCACTGGAAGACCCGAGTACATAATCCTATAGAATTCACTACTTAAGTCTAAACGTCACATAATTGATATGCACCGAACTTGTGGTATGAGACACAGAATTGCGTGCATTAGATAAGTTAATAACACAGATAAACTTGAGATTTCCACTAAGCATGATTCTTGATTACAAGATTCTTGATTATATGATTCTTGATTACATGACTCTTGATTACAAGACTCTTGATTACATGATTCTTGATTACATGACTCTTGATTACACAATGTTCTAAAAGTCGCTAGGCGGTAGTCGGGCGGCCGATGGGTGCCTAGCGCCTAAGCCTTGTAAGCGGAGCTTAAGCGGCTAGGCGCTAGGCGGTTTTATTTATATATTATATATTTATTTATGTATGTATATATTTTATTGATATATTTTATCATTTTGTTTTGTTTTGTTGTTACCAATTTTTACTCTTGATATTTTTCCTTGCAATTGCAGGATGAGAATTACAAATTCGAATCGGTGTATTATTATTAATCTTTTTATTTTTTTGTATAGTCCTATACTCATCTATTAGACTAGTATTAATCTATGACGAAGATCAGTAGTGGAGATTACCTGTTCGGCTGTTCCAGTCCAATGAGCAAACAGTGTGGGGAAGTGGGAGGCTTGAGTCGGGAGATGGGAGAGGGTTGCGTCAAGAGAAGTTTGAGAGAGAAGAGGAGGACGTAGTGTTGACGTCGGAGGTGAAGTAAGGCGGGAGGCAGTGTGTGGTTGTGTTGACGACGTGACTTTAAAGCTGAAGAGAGGAGAGAGAGGTTGTGTTAATCTCGGTTGAAGTTGAACCGAGCTGCGACTGCAAGGAGGAAGGTGGAGGAGGAGGTTTTGACGAATGAGTGACAGAGTAAGTGAGAGCTGCGACTGCGAGGAGGGAGGCGGAGGAGGTTGTGTTGACGACTGCGAGCAACGACTGCAAGGAGGGAGGCGAAGGAGGAAGGAGCCTCCGACTGCGAGAAGGGATGCGGAGGAGGTGATTTGGGGGTTTTAAAGAAGAGGAATTAGGGATTTAGAGAATAGAACTGATTCAGGGGTTTTTTTAAGGGGGATTTAGAGGAGAAAGAAGTTTTAGGGGTTTGAATGTATTAGAGTAGATCGGATTGGAAAAAGTCGAGTCCCTTTTTTTAAAAAAATTAAGTCCTAAGCGGATTTAAGTAGGTCTAGCCCGCCTAGATCCGCTTACACCGATTACGCACTGCTTAGGCCCACTTTTAACCGTCTAGAACCATTAACCGATTTTCTTAAATGCCTAGCCCCTAGGCGAGGCGTTGGAGGGCCGCCTAGCGCCTAGGCGGCACCTAGGCGGCCGCCTAGGCCGCTTTTTAGAACACTGTGATTACATGACTCTTGATTACAGGACCCTCGTTACATGACTCTTGATTACATGACTCTCGTTCCTTGATTACATGATTATCGATTAACTGAGCCTAGGTTATCAATTACTTATATCTTGAAGTCTAGAATACACTAGTTATAGTTATTACTCACAAGATCATATTGTCCCAATTCCTTACTTACTTCCATATTGTATTTGTACTTCTACTTCTTGTTTCTTCCATGTTATATCTTGTTATATTACCCCTTTTTCTGCTTGTTGCTACTTGCTGCCCGAAACTTGCTCTAACAGGAACTTTTCTATTTTTCTTTGAGTTAATGATTATACAGGTACTGATGGACCAGATGAGCAGACTCTCTAGATGATCGTTGCTGCTTTGTTACTACTTCATGTTGTTTTTCTTTCAGTCGCTATTTTATCTAGTTGTTATAGCGAACTGTTCGTCGTACTGTTTTAATTATGGCACCTTGTATTCTCAGGCATTTTGACCCGATGTTGATGTATTATCTGGATGATGGTTATTTTATTTTCAGCTCATGTGATCATTATATTTGTCTGCGTAAATGTGTTATAAATATCTTGTTGAGCTTATAATTGCACAGCTTATGGATGATGTATATCATTCGCTGGACCTCAGTTGCGTGCCTATATTTCCGTATAGTGGGAAGCGGGGCGTGACAGGTTTTTAGTGTGTGTGTTTATATAGGAAGGAAGTGATAGGGGTACCACGGATATCTAGACTCTCCGCATCACCCTTCCGAGTATACTCCCCTATATCTACACACACGATTCAGACTCTGGAAGACATGTTGCGGTCTTGTGTTCTTCAATTTGGAGGTTCTTGGGAAGATCATCTGCACTTAGTTGAATTCTCGTACAATAACAGTTACCAGGCAAGCCTCAAGGCGGCACCATTCGAGGCACTCTACGGTCGTAAGTGTAGATCACCAGTCTGTTGGGATGACATCGGCGAAAGGAAACTTTTGGGACCAGAGTTGATTACAAAGTCAGTGGACGCAGTGTCTCAGATCAGGAAACACCTGAGGGCAGCTCAAGACAGGCAAAGGAAATGGGCGGACACTCACCGCAGACCCTTGGAGTTTGAGGCAGGTGATCATGTGTTCCTCAAAGTATCACCATCAAGGGGCATCATCCGTTTCGGAGGCGGAGGCAAGCTTAGTCCCCGATTCATCGGCCCATTCGATATTGTGGAACGAGTGGGTAAGGTCGCTTACAGGCTCGCGCTACCACCGGTGTTATCAGGAGTTCATGACGTATTCCATATTTCCCAACTTAGGAAGTACATCAGAGATGTCAACCATATCATCGACTACTCAGAGTTATCTGTACGTCCAGACTTATCATGTGAAGCTCAGCCAATTTCTATCTTGGACAGGCGTGAGAAAGTGCTGAAGAATAAAGTCATCAAGCTTGTACGAGTCTCTTGGAATCCTCACTCGCCAGGAGAGTCGACATGGGAGCTCGAGGAAGAAATCCAGAAGAAGTACCCCCATATAATCGAGTAGGTGTCTTGCTTTTCTATCCTATATCTCGCCTAAGTAAATTTCGAGGACGAAATTTTTTTGTAAGGTGGGTAGGATTGTAACTCCCTGTTCCAGTAGTACGTATTTTACTACGTAAATTTTTGTACTTCAATTTTCAGATCAGTTTTTCTCTTTGGACTCTTTATCTAAAGCCAGAATATTTTTCTGATCAAATCTATAATTTTGTGATTTTTCGATTAGAGTTTAAATACAAATTTTAAACCGTGATTAAACTTAATCTTAATACTAATCCTAATCCTAATCCTGCCTAACCCTACACCTTATTTTCCACCACCCTACTACTCCTAATCCTCTCCAATCCGTCAACACCTCTCCACATTTTTCTACACCTCTCCACATTTTTCTACACCCACCTTTGATTTTCCTACACCCCCTTTGATTTTTCTACACCCCATGCAGCACACTCCACCTCCCTTCCCTTCTATATAAACACACACACACATCAGAACATCACACATCTTTCTCTTCTCTTATCTTCATATTCCCTTCTTTCCCTTCTTCTCTTCCTCTGCCTCCTCCACATCCGAGAGCAAGCAACGCCCAAGCTCCACTTCACATTCCACCTTCGAGCCAACGACTCTGCTTCTACGATCCCGTGAACCCCGAAAAATAACCCGACGCCGCGCCACCTTGTTGTTGTCGTCGCTCACCGTTGCTACCGTTAGCTACCGTCTTACCGTCATTCTTACCGCCGTTGTGCCGCCGTCCGTTGCCGATGTCGCTTCCTTCCGTGGTTAACACTACCACCGTAATCGTCACATTATAAGGCAAGTACCTTGTATACTATTTTTGTTCTCGTACAAGCATTTTTCTTTGACTCGTGGCAAGTAGTCTAGTTATCATCATATTTTATTGTCAAACTCTGTTCTAGTCACTGGTTCCATGCTATATCAACTCAAGAGTGAACCGTTAACACATTTCGAATCGTGTTATCGAATATCGAATATTCAACCTTACTATCTCTAAAATTTCTTGACCTTGCACTAAGAATTCGATCATGTTTCCGATACTGGATTGAAGATTTTCTATGTGCAAATCGTAGCCCATCGAGTCCCGAATCCAGAACATCTGACGGTTTCTCAATCGGATGTATAGATTGTGAGATATCGCGATTTTAGTACTGGCATATTGTGAATTTCTGAACCTGCACGGGATTACGAACGGTATCTTGTACTGAGAATTTGACCATGTTCCCGACACTGGATCGAAAAAATTTCTACATGAAAATTGTAGCCCTTCGAGTCTAGATATCCGAAACATCCTACAGTTTCTCAATCCGATGTATAGATTGTGAGATATCACAGTTTTAGTATTGTGACTCCGAATTTCCAGAATGTGTGCGAAACATCGAAACCAGCGAAGAATAAATTTGTACGCATCGCTAATGTCTTTAGAATGTATCGTGTGAATATGCGTTAGAACCGGAAGAGAGTCTACTTTCTAGAATCTCTGACGGAATTGGATTTGCTTTTCTGTAATAACGGAAAAGTGAATTTGAATGCAGATATGGCAAGTTGTCTAAAAATTAATCTATACATTTTTGCATGTAAAACCTTTATTTTTCATAATTAATGAACTGACTGTATTATTGTTCTTGTAATAATAACTTGCATAAATATAATAGGTTGATAGAATGTATTTTATACCACTTGATAATTCCATAATAATTACTCTCGATACATGCACTTGTTTTACGTCTCATGTCCATGATTACTGCCCCTGATATTTTTCTTGATTAAACTATTTGATTACACCGTTCCACTAGTCGTACCAACTGCATGTTCATAATTAATTATAAAAGAATAACAAGCCGGGGTTATAAGGGTATGACTTAATTGTGGACAATATAGGGGAGTATACTCGGAAGGGGGCCCGTGTTTTCCGAAATAGTGATTCTTGATTCTTGATTCTTGGTTACACAATTCTTGATTACATAATTATCGATTACATGATTCATGATTACATGTCTTGATACTATCACTGGAAGACCCGAGTACATAATCCTATAGAATTCACTACTTAAGTCTAAACGTCACATGATTGATATGCACCGAACTTGTGGTATGGAACACAGGATTGTGTGCATTAGATAAGTTAATAAAACAGATAAACCCGAGATCTTCACTAAGCATGATTCTTGATTACATGACCCTTCGTTACATGACTCATGATTCTTGATTACATGATTCTTGATTACATGACTCTTGATTACATGACTCTCGATCCTTGATTACATGATTATCGATTAATTGAGCCTAGGTTATCAATTGCTTATACCTTGAAGTCTAGAATACACTAGTTACATTTATTACTTACATGTTCATATTGTCCCAGTTCCTTGCTTACTTCCATATTGTATTTGTACTTCTACTTCTTGTTTCTTCCATGTTATATCTTGTTATATTACCCCTTTTTCTGCTTGTTGCTACTTGCTGCCCGAAACTTGCTCTAACGGGAACTTTTCTATTTTTCTTTGAGTTAATGATTATACAGGTACTGATGGACCAGATGAGCAAACTCTCTAGATGATCGTTGCTGCATTGTTACTACTTCATGTTGTTTTTCTTTCAGTCGCTATTTTATCTAGTTGTTATAGCGAACTGTTCATCGTACTGTTTTAATTATGGCACCTTGTATTCCCGGGCACTTTGACCCGATGTTGATGTATTATCTGGATGATGGTTATTTTATTTTCAGCTCATGTGATCATTATATTTGTCTGCGTAAATATGTTATAAATATCTTGTTGAGCTTATAATTGCACAGCTTATGGATGATGTATATCATTCGCTGGACCTCAGTTGCGTGCCTGTATTTCCGTATAGTGGGAAGCGGGGCGTGACAGCGCGGCGTCGGGTTATTTTTTCGTGGTTCACGGGATCGTAGAAGCGGAGTCAATGGCTCGAAGGCGGAGAGTAAAGGAGAGCTCGGGTGTCACTTGAGATCTCGGGTGTGAAGAAACAGAGAGTGTGAAGAAGGCAAAGGAAGAGAAGAAGGGAATGAGGTGGTCTGTTGTGTGTGTGTGTATATATAGAAAGAAGGAGATAGGAGGTGTAGAAAAATCAAAGGGGTTAGGTGTGGAAAAATCAAAGGGGGTATATACATAGAAAATCAAAGGTGTATATACAAAAATCAAGAATTATGTAATCAAGAATCAAGAATTACTATTTCGGGAAACACGGCCCCCTTCCGAGTATACTCCCCTATATTGTCCATTACTAAGCTGTACCCTTATAACCCCGGCTTGTTATTATTTTATAATTAATTATGAATATGCAGTTGGTACGACTAGTGGAACAGTATAATAAAATAGTTTAGTCAAGAAAAATATCAAGGGCAGTAATCATGGACATGAGACATGAAACGAGTACATATATCGGTAGTAGTTATTATAGAATTATCAAGTAGTATAAAATGCATTCTATCAACCTATTGTATATGCAAGTTATTATTACAAGAACAATAATATACTCAGTTCATTAAATATGAAAAGTAATGGGTTTATATGCAAAACCGTAAAGATGAATTTTTAGACAACTTGACATATCTGCATTCAAATTCACTTTTCCGTTGTTACAGAAAAGCAAATTCGATTCCGTCAGAGATTCTAGAAATTAGACTCTCTCCCGGTTCCAACGCATATTCACACGATACATTCTAAAGACAGTAGCTATGCGTAAAAATTCATTCTTTGCTGGTTTCGATGTTTCGCGAGCATTCTGGAAATTCGGAGTCACAATACTAAAACTGCGATATCTCACAATCTATACATCGGATTGAGAATCTGTAGGATGTTTCGGATATCTAGACTCGAAGGGCTACGATTTTCATGTAGAAAGTTTTTCGATCCAGTGTCAGGAAGATGGTCAAATTCTCAGTACAAGATACCGTTCGTAATCCCGTGCAGGTTCAGAAATTCATGATATGTCAGTACTAAAATCGCGATATCTCACAATCTATACATCCGATTGAGAAACCGTCAGATGTTCTGGTTTCGGGACTCGATGGGCTACGATTTCCATGTAGAAAATCTTCAATCCAGCATTGGGAACATGGTCAAATTCTCAGTGCAAGGTCAAGAAATTTTAGAGATAATAAGGTTGAATATTCGATATTCGATAACACGATTCGAAATGTGTTAACGGTTCACTGTTGAGTTGATATAGCATGAAACCAGTGACTAGAACAGAGTTTGACAATAAAATATGATGATAACTAGACTACTTGCCACGAGTCAAAGGAAAATGCTTGTACGAGAACAAAAAGAGTGTACAAGGTACTTGCCTTATATTGTGACGATTTCAGTGGTAGTGTTAACCACGGAAAGAAGCGATGTCGGCAACGGACGGCGGCACAACGGCGGTAAGAATGGCGGCAAGACGGTAGCTAACGGTAGCAACGGTGAGCGACGACAACAACAAGGTGGCGCGGCGTCGGGTTATTTTTTCGGGGTTCACGGGATCGTAGAAGCGGAGTCAATGGCTCAAAAGCGGAGAGTAAAGGAGAGCTCGGGTGTCACTTGAGCTCTCGGGTGTGAAGAAACAGAGAGTGTGAAGAAGGCAAAGGAAGAGAAGAAGGGAATGAGGTGGTCTGTTGTGTGTGTGTGTATATATAGAAAGAAGGAGATAGGAGGTGTAGAAAAATCAAAGGGGTTAGGTGTGGAAAAAACAAAGGGGGTAGTTGGCTGTAGAAAAATCAAGGGATAGGTTAGGAAAATGAGAGTGTAGGGTGGTGGAGGTGTAGAAAAATCATAATAGGTTTAGGAAAAATGAGGAGTTAGGCGTAGAATTAGGTAGGATTAGAATTAGGATTAGGATTAGGATTAGTCAGGGTTTAAATTTTGTATTTAAACTCCGATCGAAAAATTCACAAAATTATAGAATTGATCAGAAAAATATTCTGACTTTAGATAAAGAGTCCAAAGAGAAAAATAAAACTGATCTGAAAATTGAAGTACAAAAATTTACGTAGTAAAATACGTACAACTGGAACAGGGAGTTAAAATCCTACCCACCTTACAAAAAATTTCGTTCTCGAAATTTACTTAGGCGAGATATAGGATAGCTAAGAATGCAATACTCTTCAATGAAGAGTACAATAGAAGATAAAAGAAACAAAGAGTACGAAGGCACGAAAGCAACTAAAGACAAATTGTGCACTCTCAACTGAAGGAATCAACAATTTAATGTCTAGGCTCAGAATCTGAACCACCGACATCGCTACCATCCCAGTTCAGCTGAGTCACAAGCTCATCTCTCTCCGGCACATACTCCTCCAATTTTCTGAGTAATTCCTGGGGCGATGAAGCTGAAATCAAGATACGTCTGGCCTTACTGGATATAAACTCCTCAGCCATAGCTGAATCTACGAAGGATAGCAGTGAGTCGTAATATCCATCAACATTTAAAAGACCTATCGGTTTGCTGTGGATCCCCAGTTGAGCCCAAGTGATTACTTCAAACAACTCCTCAAGTGTTCCATAACCTCCGAGCAAGGCTATGAAAGCATCAGCAGCTCGAGCCATTTCAGCCTTCCTCTCGTATATATTAGAGACAACTCTAACATCTCCCACAGTTCCCCCAGTAATCTCTTTCGGCATTAGGGACTTGGGAATCACTCCCAAAACGTGTCGGCCACAAGCACGAACGGCGTTAGAAACTAGGCCCATCAATCCTATGCTCCCACCACCGTAGACGAGATCGATATTCCTCTCTACAAGCTCCTTGCCGAGCTCGATCGCGGCTTCTTGATAGCTAGCTCCTTTGCCAGAGCTACTGCCACAAAATACACAGATCTTGCTGAATCTCGATGAAGATGATGAAGATGATGAAGATGAAGAAAACTTCTTTATACCCACTTCTCCTTCTTCTTGCACCGATTTTCTCTTCATCCCTACCACCGATTCTTGATCTTTTCTTTCCATTTGCCAAGAAAATCCGAGCTCCTATTCTCACTCTTTCTTTCTTGCTCCCGCCTCTGCTATCGGCTTCTCACTTTCTCTCTTCTCCGAAGCTTGCTCCCGAGTTGTCTTCTTCTTTCTCTTCTTCCCTTTCTTCCCTGGCTTCTCTCTCTCTTTCTTTCTTCCCCGGCTTCTCTCTCTTTCTTCTTCCCCGGCACTAAAAATTCGACCATGTTCCCAATACTGGATTGAAGATTTTCTACGTGGAAATCGTAGCCCATCGAGTCCCGAATCCAGAACATCTGACGGTTTCTCAATCGGATGTATAGATTGTGAGATATTTTCTGATCAATTCTATAATTTTGTGAATTTTTCGATCGGAGTTTAAATACAAAATTTAAACCCTGACTAATCCTAATCCTAATCCTAATTCTAATCCTACCTAATTCTACGCCTAACTCCTCATTTTTCCTAAACCTATGATGATTTTTCTACACCTCCACCACCCTACACTCTCATTTTCCTAACCTATCCCTTGATTTTTCTACAGCCAACTACCCCCTTTGATTTTTCCACACCTAACCCCTTTGATTTTTCTACACCTCCTATCTCCTTCTTTCTATATATACACACACACACAACAGACCACCTCATTCCCTTCTTCTCTTCCTTTGCCTTCTTCACACTCTCTGTTTCTTCACACCCGAGAGCTCAAGTGACACCCGAGCTCTCCATTACTCTCCGCCTTCGAGCCATTGACTCCGCTTCTACGATCCCGTGAACCCCGAAAAAATAACCCGACGCCGAGCCACCTTGTTGTTGTCGTTGCTCACCGTTGCTACCGTTAGCTACCGTCTTGCCGCCATTCTTACCGCCGTTGTGCCGCAGTCCGTTGCCGACATCGGTTCTTTCCGGGGTTAACACTACCACTGAAATCGTCACATTATAAGGCAAGTACCTTGTACACTATTTTTGTTCTCGTACAAGCATTTTCCATTGACTCGTGGCAAGTAGTCTAGTTATCATCATATTTTATTATCAAACTCTGTTCTAGTCACTGGTTCCATGCTATATCAACTCAAGAGTGAACCGTTAACACATTTCGAATCGTGTTATCGAATATCGAATATTCAACCTTACTATCTCTAAAATTTATTGACCTTGCACTAAGAATTCGACCATATTCCCAATACTGGATTGAAGATTTTCTATGTGGAAATCGTAGCCTATCGAGTCCCGAATCCAGAACATCTTACGGTTTCTCAATCGGGTGTATAGATTGTGAGATATCGCGATTTTAGTGCTGTCATATTGTGAATTTCTGAACCTGCACGGGATTACTAACCGGCATCTCGTACTGAGAATTCGACCATGTTCCCGACACTGGATCGAAAAACTTTCTACATGAAAATCGTAGCCCTTCGAGTCTAGATATCCGAAACATCCTGAAGTTTCTCAATCGGATGTATAGATTGTGAAATATCGCAGTTTTAGTATTGTGACTCCGAATTTCCAGAATGCGCGCGAAACATCGAAACCAGTGAAGAATGAATTTGTACGCATCGCTACTGTCCTTAGAATGTATCGTGTGAATATGCGTTGGAACCGGAAGAGAGTCTAATTTCTAGAATCTCTGACGGAATCGGATTTACTTTTCTGTAACAACGGAAAAGTGAATTTGAATGCAGATATGTCAAGTTGTCTAAAAATTCATCTCTACGTTTTTGCATATAAACCCATTACTTTTCATATTTAATGAACTGAATGTATTATTGTTCTTATAATAATAACTTGCATAGATATAATAGGTTGATAGAATGTATTTTATACCACTTGATAATTCTATATTAATTACTCTCGATACATGTACTCGTTTTACGTCTCATGTCCATGATTACTGCCCTTGATATTTTTCTTGACTAAACTATTTGATTACACCGTTCTACTAGTCGTACCAACTGCATGTTCATAATTAATTATAAAATTATAACAAGCCGGGGTTATAAGGGTACAGCTTAGTAATGGACAATATAGGGAAGTATACACGGAAGGGGGCCCGTGTTTCCCGAAATAGTGATTCTTGATTCTTGATTACATAATTCTTGATTACATAATTCTCGATTACATGATTCATGATTACATGTCTTGATACTATCACTGGAAGACCCGAGTACATAATCCTATAGAATTCACTACTTAAGTCTAAACGTCACATGATTGATATGCACCGAACTTGTGGTATGGGACACAGGATTGCGTGCATTAGATAAGTTAATAAAATAGATAAACTTGAGATCTTCACTAAGCATGATTCTTGATTACATGATTCTTGATTACATGACTCTTGATTACAAGACCCTCGTTACATGACTCTTGATTACATGACTCTCGATCCTTGATTATATGATTATCGATTAACTGAGCCTAGGTTATCAATTACTTATATCTTGAAGTCTAGAATACGCTAGTTATAGTTATTACTTACATGATCATATTGTCCCAATTCTTTGCTTACTTCCATATTGTATTTGTACTTCTACTTCTTGTTTCTTCTATGTTATATCTTGTTATATTATCCCTTTTTCTGCTTGTTGCTACTTGCTGCCCGAAACTTGCTCTAACGGGAACTTTTCTATTTTTCTTTGAGTTAATAATTATACAGGTATTGATGTACCCGACGAGCAGACTCTTTAGACGATCGTTGCTGCTTCCTTACTACTTCATGTTGTTTTTCTTTCAGTCGCTATTTTATCTAGTTGTTATAGAGAACTGCTTATCATATTATTTTAATTCTGGCACCTTGTACTCCCGGGCATCTTGACCCGATATTGATGTATTACCCAAATGATGGTTATTCTATTTTCAGCTCATATGATTATTATATCTGCCTGCGTGAATGTGTTATAAAGATCTTGTCGAGCTTATAACTGTACAGCTTATGGATGATGTATATCATTCGCTGGGCCTCAGTTGCGTGCCTGTATTTCCGTATAGTGGGAAGCGGGGCGTGAGAGGTTTTTAGTGGCCTTGTTGTTGTCGTCACTCACCGTTGCTACCGCTAGCTACCGTCTTACCGCCATTCTTACCGTCGTTGTGCCGCTGTCCGTTGCCGACATCGCTTCCTTCCGTGCTTAACACTACCACCATAATCGTCACATTATAAGGCAAGTACCTTGTACACTATTTTTGTTTTCGTACAAGCATTTTTCTTTGACTCGTGGCAAGTAGTCTAGTTATCATCATATTTTATTGTCAAACTCCATTCAAGTCACTTGTTCCATGTTATATCAATTCAAGAGTGAACCGTTAACACATTTCGAATCGTGTTATCGAATATCGAATATTCAACCTTACTATCTCTAAAATTTCTTGACCTTGCACTAATAATTCAACCATGCTCCCAATACTGGATTGAAGATTTCATACGTGAAAATCGTAGCCTATCGAGTCCCGATACTGGATTGAAGATTTCATACGTGAAAATCGTAGCCTATCGAGTCCCGAATCCAGAACATCTTACGGTTTCTCAATCGGATGTATAGATTGTGAGATATCGCGATTTTAGTACTGACATATTATGAATTTCTGAACCTGCACGGGATTACGAACGGTATCTTGTACTGAGAATTTGACCATCTTCCCGACACTGGATCGAAAAACTTTCTACATAAAAATCGTAGCCCTTCGAGTCTAGATATCCAAAACATCCTACAGTTTCTCAATCCGATGTATAGATTGTGAGATATCGCAATTTTAGTATTGTGACTCTGAATTTCCAGAATGCGCGCGAGACATCGAAACCAGCGAAGAATGAATTTGTACGCATCGCTACTGTCCTTAGAATGTATCGTGTGAATATGCGTTGGAACTGGGAGAGAGTCTAATTTCTAGAATCTCTGACAGAATCGGATTTGTTTTTCTGTAACAACGGGAAAGTGAATTCAAATGCAGATATGTCAAGTTGTCTAAAAATTCATCTATACATTTTTGCATATAAACCCGTTATTTTTCATATTTAATGAACTGAATGTATTATTGTTCTTGTAATAATAACTTGCATAGATATAATAGGTTGATAGAATGTATTTTATACCACTTGATAATTCTATAATAACTACTCTCGATACATGTACCCGTTATATCTCGTGTCCATGATTACTGCCCTTGATATTTTTCTTGACTAAACTATTTGATTACACCGTTCCACTAGTCGTACCAACTGCATGTTCATAACTAATTATAAAAGAATAACAAGCCGGGGTTATAAGGGTACGACTTAATAGTGGACAATATAGGAGAGTATACTCGGAAGGGGGCCCGTGTTTCCCGAAATAGTGATTCTTGATTCTTGATTCTTGGTTACACAATTCTTGATTACATAATTTTCGATTACATGATTCATGATTACGTGTCTTGATACTATCACTGGAAGACCCGAGTACAAGATCCTATAGAATTCACTACTTTAGTCTAAACGTCACATGATTGATATGCACCGAACTTGTGGTATGGGACACAAGATTGCATGCATTAGATAAGTTAATAACACAGATAAACCCGAGATCTTCACGAAGCATGATTCTTGATTACATGACTCTTCGTTACATGACTCTTGATTCTTGATTACATGATTCTTGATTACATGACTCTTGATTACATGACTCTCGATCCTTGATTACATGATTATCGATTAACTGAGCCTAGGTTATCAATTGCTTATATGTTGAAGTCTAGAATACACTAGTTACAGTTATTACTTACATGATCATATTGTCCCAGTTCCTTGCTTACTTCCATATTGTATTTGTACTTCTACTTCTTGTTTCTTCCATGTTATATCTTGTTATATTACCCATTTTTTCTGCTTGTTGCTACTTGCTGCCCGAAACTTGCTCTAACGGGAACTTTTCTATTTTTCTTTGAGTTAATAATTATACAGGTACTGATGGACCCGCAGAACAGACTTTCTAGACGATCGTTGCTGCTTCCTTACTACTTCATGTTGTTTTTCTTTCAGTCGCTATTTTATCAAGTTGTTATGGCGAACTGCTTATCATATTATTTTAATTCTGGCACCTTGTACTCCCGGGCATCTTGATCCGATGTTGATGTATTATCCAAATAATGGTTATTCTATTTTCAGCTCATGTGATTATTATATTTGCCTGCGTGAATGTGTTATAAAGATCTTGTTGAGCTTATAATTGTACAGCTTATGGATGATGTATATCATTCGCTGGTGGTCGTAGCCATTCTTACCCGTAACTAGAAGAAGGGTAAGAATGTGTTATAAAGATCTTACGGTAGCTAGTCTCGAGTATAGAAATCCTGGTGGTGTATATTCATGTGATCTTACCATGCTAAGCTCCAATATTCAACCTTTACTATCTACCCAGTAGTCAAGTTAAGCTCAACAATTCTTACCGATAACACGATAAAGAGTCCATGCAAGTACCTTGTACACTAGTTTTGTTCTCGTACAAGCATTTTTCTTTGACTCGTGGCAAGTAGTCTAGTTATCATCATATTTTATTGTCAAACTCTATTCAAGTCACTTGTTCCATGTTATATCAATTCAAGAGTGAACCGTTAACACATTACGAATCGTGTTATCGAATATCGAATATTCAACCTTACTATCTCTAAAATTTCTTGACCTTGCACTAATAATTCAACCATGCTCCCAATACCGGATTGAAGATTTCATACGTGAAAATCGTAGCCCATCGAGTCCCGAATCCAGAACATCTTACGGTTTCTCAATCGGATGTATAGATTGTGAGATATCGCGATTTTAGTACTGACATATCATGAATTTCTGAACCTGCACGGGATTACGAACGGTATCTTGTACTGAGAATTTGACCATATTCCCGACACTGGATCGAAAAACTTTCTACATGAAAATCGTAGCCCTTTGAGTCTAGATATCCGAAACATCCTACAGTTTCTCAATCCGATGTATAGATTGTGAGATATCGCAGTTTTAGTACTGTGACTCCGAATTTCCAGAATACGCGCGAAACATCGAAACCAGCGAAGAATGAATTTGTACGCATCGCTACTGTCTCTAGAATGTATCGTGTGAATATGCGTTGGAACCGAAAGAGAGTCTACTTTCTAGAATCTCTGACGGAATCGGATTTGCTTTTCTGTAACAACGGAAAAGTTGATTTGAATGCAGATATGTCAAGTTGTCTAAAAATTCATCTCTACGTTTTTGCATATAAACCCATTACTTTTCATATTTAATGAACTGAAGGTATTATTGTTATTGAAATAATAACTTGCATATATATAATAGGTTGATAGAATGCATTTTATACCACTTGATAATTCTATAATAACTACTCTCGATACATGTACTCGTTTTACGTCTCATGTCCATGATTACTGCCCTGGATATTTTTTCTTGACTAAACTATTTGATTACACCGTTCCACTAGTCGTACTAACTGTATGTTCCTAATTAATTATAAAAGAATAACAAGCCGGGGTTATAAGGGTACGGCTTAATAGTGGACAATATAGGGGAGTATACTCGGAAGGGGGCACGTGTTTTCCGAAATAGTGATTCTTGATTCTTGATTCTTGATTACACAATTCTTCAATCCAGTATTGGGAACATGTTCTAATTCTTAGTGCAAGGTCAAGAAATTTTCGAGATAGTAAGGTTGAATATTCGATATTCGTTAACACGATTCGAAATGTGTTAACGGTTCACTCTTGAGTTGATATAGCATGGAACCAGTGACTAGAACAGAGTTTGACAATAAAATATGATGATAACTAGACTACTTGCCACGAGTCAATGGAAAATGCTTGTACGAGAACAAAAATAGTGTACAAGGTACTTGCCTTATAATGTGACGATTTCAGTGGTAGTGTTAACCACGGAAAGAAGCGATGTCGGCAACGGACGGCGGCACAACGACGGTAAGAATGGCGGCAAGACGGTAGCTAACGGTAGCAACGGTGAGCAACGACAACAACAAGGTGGCTCGGCGTCGGGGTATTTTTTCGGGGTTCACGGGATCGTAGAAGCGGAGTCAATGGCTCGAAGGCAGAGAGTAATGGAGAGCTCGGGTGTCACTTGAGCTCTCGGGTGTGAAGAAACAGAGAGTGTGAAGAAGGCAAAGGAAGAGAAGAAGGGAATGAGGTGGTCTGTTGTGTGTGTGTGTATATATAGAAAGAAGGAGATAGGAGGTGTAGAAAAATCAAAGGGGTTAGGTGTGGAAAAATCAAAGGGGGTAGTTGGCTGTAGAAAAATCAAGGGATAGGTTAGGAAAATGAGAGTGTAGGGTGGTGGAGGTGTAGAAAAATCATCATAGGTTTAGGAAAAATGAGGAGTTAGGCGTAGAATTAGGTAGGATTAGAATTAGGATTAGGATTAGGATTAGTCAGGGTTTAAATTTTGTATTTAAACTCCGATCGAAAAATTCACAAAATTATAGAATTGATCAGAAAATATCTCACAATCTATACATCCGATTGAGAAATCGTCAGATGTTCTGGATTCGGGACTCGATGGGCTACGATTTCCACGTAGAAAATCTTCAATCCAGTATTGGGAACATGGTCGAATTTTTAGTGCAAGGTCAAGAAATTTTAGAGATAGTAAGGTTGAATATTTGATATTCGATAACACGATTCAAAATGTGTTAACGGTTCACTCTTGAGTTGATATAGCATGGAACAAGTAACTAGAACAGAGTTTGACAATAAAATATGATGATAACTAGACTACTTGCCACGAGTCAAAGAAAAATGCTTGTACCATGTCTAGGCCCAAGAAAAACCTGTAGCTAACGGTAGCCACGGTTTGATGAACAATATACACACCACGTGAAATTCGTGATATGTCTGTACTAAAATCGCGATATCTCACAATCTATACATCCGATTGAGAAACCGTCAGATGTTCTGGATTCGGAACTCGATGGGCTACGATTTGCACGTAGAAAATCTTCAATCCAGTATTGGGAACATGGTCGATTTCTCAGTGCAATGTCAAGAAATTTTAGAGATAGTAAGGTTGAATATTCGATATTCGATAACACGATTCGAAATGTGTTAACGGTTCACGCTTGAGTTGATATAACATGGAACAAGTGACTAGAATGGAGTTTGACAATAAAATATGATGATAACTAGACTACTTGCCACGAGTCAAAGAAAAATGCTTGTATGAGAACAAAAATAGTGTACAAGGTACTTGCCTTATAATGTGACGATTTCAGTGGTAGTGTTAACCACGGAAAGAAGCGATGTCGGCAACGGACGGTTGCACAACGGCGGTAGGAATGGCGGCAAGACGGTAGCTAACGGTAGCAACGGTGAGCGACGACAACAACAAGGTGGCGCAGCGTCGGGTTATTTTTCGGGGTTCACGGGATCGTAGAAGCGGAGTCGTTGGCTCGAAGGTAGAATGTGAAGTGGAGCTTGGGCGTTGCTTGCTCTCGGGTGTGAAGGAGGCAGAGGAAGAGAAGAAGGGAAAATGAAGAAGAATGGGATGTAGAGAGTGAGGTGTGTGTGTGTATATATAGAAGGGAAGGGAGGTGTGAATGCATGCATGTATGCATGCATGAGATGGGATGTTACTGATGTGTGTGTGCGTAGAAAATTAAGGGAGAAAGAGATGGGGTGTTGAAAAATGTGGAGGGGTGTAGAAAAATGTGGTGGGGTGTTGAAAAATGTGGTGGAGGTGTAGAAAAATGTGGAGAGGGGGTTGACGGATTGGAGAGGATTAGGAGTAGTAGGGTGGTGGAAAATAAGGTGTAGGGTTAGGCAGGATTAGGATTAGGATTAGGATTAGTATTAGGATTAGGATTAATCACGGTTTAAAATTTGTATTTAAACTCTAATCGAAAAATCACAAAATTATAGAAATAAAAAGAGAAAGAAAGAAGAAAAAGAGAAATACAGGGCTGAAGGCATGTTAGAGCCATACATTCTCTTTTACCACTAAATTCTCTTTGACTTCTCTCCCACAGTTCCCCCAGAACACTCGGAGAATGCCGCAGTTCTGCAAGCAATGCAGCGAATGATGGAGCTACAGCAGGAACAAAACCAGTTGATGAGAGGCAGTTTGGAACTAGCCCAAGAAGCTGCCAACCGAGGTGGACCAATCCTAGGAGCATTACCGCCAAGGCCTGGCACCGTGTCAGATTTCATGAGATTGCGTCCGGAAAGTTTGCAGGAACTGAGTCACCACTGGAAGCTGAGCAGTGGTTAATTAGAACTGAGCAGTTGCTACAGGCCGCACGAATATCTGATGTGGACCGTGTGGATGTAGTCACTATTCAGCTGACAGACATTGCCCACATCTGGTGGAAGGCGGAGACCGAAAGATTAGCAAAGCCTATCGCTTGGGCCACCTTCGTCGAAAGCTTTTTAACTAAGTTCTTCCCTAGCGTTACTAAAGTGGAGATGGAGCGTCAGTTCATTTCTCTAACCCAAGGAAAGCGGTCAGTTGATGAATATGCCGCAGAGTTCACTCGGCTGAGTCGTTTTGCATCAGCCATGGTAGAAAATGATGAGGATAAGGCCCGACGATTCTTGTTGGGCTTGGACTATGATATTCAGGATCGTATAGCCGCCCAACAGCACCGTACCTACGCTGCTGTGCTTGATGCAGCAAGGATTCAGGAACAAACTTACCGGAGGAGGAACGCCGCTCAGCGGGCAGTACAACCTGTCGCCGTCATGAGACCATCAGGAGGACCGATACGAAGGCCAGTCCAGACCCCAATGATTAGAACCCTACCGTACTCACCAGTTGCTATGAAGAAGAACCTGGAGTGTGACTATTGCCACAAGATTGGCCATGTACGAAGGGACTGTAGGGCTGCTAACCGCCTGTGCCTTGCATGCGGAGCAAGCGACCACATGCTCCGAGATTGTCCGAGGAACAGGTATGGTGCATCAGCTGGAGGATCCACACAACAGGGACCACCAGCTCGTAGTCTGGGCAGGCCACCGCTCCCACCACAAAGGCAAGTTTATGATCAGAGGAACATAGCTCCTAGGGGAGGCCAGACTGGAGAACGTGGTCAGGCCTACAATCTGACGGTAGAGGAGGCAGAGACTGCCGAAGGAGTAGTTACAGGTATTCTTACATTTGAGTCATATTCAGTTCTTGCATTTTCTTTCATTTTTGCATTCTTCTTTATTCTTTATCTCATTATTAGTTATCTCATCATTAGGTATCATCCTAGTTCACTCCTTCCCTACCCATGTTCTCTTTGATTCTGGTGCTACCCATTCTTTTATTTCTGCTCGATTCGTCGGTCGGCATCATTTGCCCTGTGATGATATGCCAGTTGCTTGGAATACGGGAGCAGGTGTCATTGTTTGTTCTAAAGAATGCAAGCAGAGTCCCTTACTAATCCATAGTATGGATTTTAAGGCAAACCTTATCGTCATCAACAACTCAGGGTTTGATGTCATACTTGGAATGGATTGGTTGGGAGCTACTCATGCCGTAATTGACTGTCGAAAGAAGAAGGTGGTGTTCCGAATTCCAGGTCGCCAGGAATTCGAGTTCCATGCTGGCGATACACCGTTTGGGCATGTCAAGGAGGCTGGAATGCTAAAATCAATGTGCACTGATGGCGAAGCGGCACCTTTGATCGTACGGGATTTTCTAGATGTCTTTCCTGATGAATTTCCTGGGTTGCCACCAGACCGCGATGTGGAGTTTAGTATCGAGATCCAACCAGGTACAACACCAATATCGAAAAGTCCCTACAGGATGGCACCCGTGGAATTGGCCGAACTGAAGGTGCAAGTTCAAGAATTACTAGATAAGGAATTTATCAGGCCGAGTGTTTCACCTTGGGGAGCTCCTGTATTGTTTGTTAAGAAGAAGGATGGAAGTCGTAGGCTCTGCATCGATTATCGGGAACTAAACAACGTGACTGTGAAGAACCGGTACCCACTACCAAGGATTGACGACCTATTTGATCAACTTGGAGGTGCTTTTATTTTCTCAAAGTTGGATCTTCGTTCGGGATACCATCAAGTTAGGGTGAAGACCAGGGATATTGAGAAGACCGCGTTTCGAACCCGATATGGTCATTATGAATTCCTTGTAATGCCATTCGGAGTTACCAATGCACCAGCTGTTTTCATGAGTCTGATGAACAAGGTGTTTTCACCATTTTTGGACAAGTTCGTAGTAGTATTCATCGATGAAATCCTGGTGTATTCTCGGAATGAGGAGGAGCACGCTAAGCATCTGAGGATCGTTCTACAGACATTAAGGGAGAATCGCCTTTTTGGGAAGCTAAGTAAATGCGAGTTCTGGCTGGATCGTGTTGCATTTTTAGGCCACATCATCTCAGGAGCTGGAGTTTCAGTAGACCCAGAAAAAGTTGCTGCTG
Organism: Hemerocallis citrina; assembly: GCA_017893485.1. Classification (NCBI taxonomy): domain Eukaryota; kingdom Viridiplantae; phylum Streptophyta; class Magnoliopsida; order Asparagales; family Asphodelaceae; genus Hemerocallis; species Hemerocallis citrina. Next base: position 443,856,262 of record CM030358.1, on the reverse strand, counting down.
TCAAGGATTGGCCAGTACCCAAGTCAGTGTCAGAAGTTCGTAGTTTTCTCGGACTAGCAGGCTATTATCGGAAGTTTGTTCAGGACTTCTCAAGGATTGCTGGACCACTGACAAAACTGACGAGGAAGGATCAGAAGTTCGTATGGGATGATGCGTGTGGTCAAGCCTTCGAGAAGTTGAAAGATCGACTGACATCAGCACCTGTGTTAACTATACCAGATGGCTCAGGAGGATTCGTGATTTGTTGTGATGCATCTGGTAAAGGCTTGGGAGCGGTACTGATGCAGAAAGGCAAAGTTGTTGCTTACGCATCCAGACAATTGAGGCCTCACGAGCAGAACTACCCTACTCATGATCTAGAGCTCGCATCTGTGATTTTTGCTTTGAAGCTATGGAGGCATTACTTGCTCGGTGATAGAGTTGAAATCTTCACTGACCATAAGAGCCTCAAATATGTATTTACACAGAAGGAGTTAAACATGAGGCAGAGGAGATGGCTGGAATTCATGGCAGACTATGACATCAACCTACAATATCACCCGGGTAAAGTGAACACGGTACCAGACGCCCTGAGTAGGAGACCAGCAGCTATGTTTCTCACTGAGCAGAAGATATTATTGGAAGAAATGAGGAGACTGAACTTGGAAGTGATTTTTCCAGGTTCAACACAAAAGTTGATGATGTTACAGTTGCAGTCTTCATTAGTGGAGCAGATCAAAGAAGCCCAAGCAAGTGATGAGCAGTTGCAGAAGTTCAGAAGTCAAGTCGAGGCAGGCTCGAGAACCGACTTGATTATTCATGCAGATGGATCACTTTGCTTCGGAGCACGATTGTGTGTACCTAAGGGAGAAGTCAGACAAGAATTGCTTGCAGAAGCCCACCATTCACCCTATTCCATTCATCCTGGAGGCACAAAGATGTACAGAGATCTGAGGCAATATTTTTGGTGGCACGGCATGAAGAGAGCAGTGGCGAAGTTTGTATCACAGTGTCTGATTTGCCAGCAAGTAAAAGCAGAGCATCAAAGGACCACTGGACTGTTGCAGCCTCTTCCAATCCCGGAGTGGAAATGGGAGAACATCACCATGGACTTCGTGACGGCGCTTCCGAGGAGTCCCAAGGGTCATAATGCCATTTGGGTGATCGTTGATCGTTTGACGAAGAGCGCCCACTTCATACCTTTCAGAGTGGGTCAGTCCACAAAAAGTCTGGCCGAGAAGTACATACAGGAGATTGTACGGTTGCATGGAGTTCCCGTCAGTATTGTGTCGGATAGAGATACGAGGTTCAGGTCCCAATTTTGGGAGAGCCTTCAGAGAAGTCTGGGAAGCATGTTGAATTATAGTACAGCATTCCACCCTCAGACGGATGGACAGTCTGAAAGGACGATTCAGACTCTGGAAGACATGTTGCGGTCTTGTGTTCTTCAATTTGGAGGTTCTTGGGAAGATCATCTGCACTTAGTTGAATTCTCGTACAATAACAGTTACCAGGCAAGCCTCAAGGCGGCACCATTCGAGGCACTCTACGGTCGTAAGTGTAGATCACCAGTCTGTTGGGATGACATCGGCAAAAGGAAACTTTTGGGACCAGAGTTGATTACAAAGTCAGTGGACGCAGTGTCTCAGATCAGGAAACACCTGAGGGCAGCTCAAGACAAGCAAAGGAAATGGGCGGACACTCAACGCAGACCCTTGGAGTTTGAGACAGGTGATCATGTGTTCCTCAAAGTATCACCATCAAGGGGCATCATCCGTTTCGGAGGCGGAGGCAAGCTTAGTCCCCGATTCATCGGCCCATTCGATATTGTGGAACGAGTGGGTAAGGTCGCTTACAGGCTCGCGCTACCACCGGTGTTATCAGGAGTTCATGACGTATTCCATATTTCCCAACTTAGGAAGTACATCAGAGATGTCAACCATATCGTCGACTACTCAGAGTTATCTGTACGTCCAGACTTATCATGTGAAGCTCAGCCAATTTCTATCTTGGACAGGCGTGAGAAAGTGCTGAAGAATAAAGTCATCAAGCTTGTACGAGTCTCTTGGAATCCTCACTCGCCAGGAGAGTCAACATGGGAGCTCGAGGAAGAAATCCAGAAGAAGTACCCCCATATATTCGAGTAGGTGTCTTGCTTTTCTATCCTATATCTCGCCTAAGTAAATTTCGAGGACGAAATTTTTTTGTAAGGTGGGTAGGATTGTAACTCCCTGTTCCAGTAGTACGTATTTTACTACGTAAATTTTTGTACTTCAATTTTCAGATCAGTTTTTCTCTTTGGACTCTTTATCTAAAGCCAGAATATTTTTCTGATCAAATCTATAATTTTGTGATTTTTCGATTAGAGTTTAAATACAAATTTTAAACCGTGATTAATCTTAATCCTAATACTAATCCTAATCCTAATCCTGCCTAACCCTACACCTTATTTTCCACCACCCTACTACTCCTAATCCTCTCCAATCCGTCAACACCTCTCCACATTTTTCTACACCCCTCTACATTTTTCCACACCCACCTTTGATTCTCCTACACCCCCTTTGATTTTTCTACACCCCATGCAGCACACTCCACCTCCCTTCCCTTCTATATAAACACACACACACATCAGAACATCACACATCTTTCTCTTCTCTAATCTTCATATTCCCTTCTTTCCCTTCTTCTCTTCCTCTGCCTCCTCCACATCCGAGAGCAAGCAACGCCCAAGCTCCACATCACATTCCACCTTCGAGCCAACGACTCCGCTTCTACGATCCCGTGAACCCCGAAAAATAACCCGACGCCGCGCCACCTTGTTGTTGTCGTCGCTCACCGTTGCTACCGTTAGCTACCGTCTTACCGCCATACTTACCGCCGTTGTGCCGCCGTCCGTTGCCGACGTCGCTTCCTTCCGTGGTTAACACTACCACCGTAATCGTCACATTATAAGGCAAGTACCTTGTACACTATTTCTGTTCTCGTACAAGCATTTTTCTTTGACTCGTGGCAAGTAGTCTAGTTATCATCATATTTTATTGTCAAACTCTGTTCTAGTCACTTATTCCATGCTATATCAATTCAAGAGTGAACCGTTAACACATTTCGAATCGTGTTATCGAATATCGAATATTCAACCTTACTATCTCTAAAATTTCTTGACCTTGCACTAAGAATTCGACCATGTTCCCGATACTGGATTGAAGATTTTCTAGATGTAAATCGTAGCCCATCGAGTCCCGAATCCAGAACATCTGACGGTTTCTCAATCGGATGTATAGATTGTGAGATATCGCGATTTTAGTACTGGCATATTGTGAATTTCTGAACCTGCACGGGATTACGAACGGTATCTTGTACTGAGAATTTGACCATGTTGTCGACACTGGATCGAAAAACTTTCTTCATGAAAATTGTAGCCCTTCGAGTCTAGATATCCGAAACATCCTACAGTTTCTCAATCCGATATATAGATTGTGAGATATCATAGTTTTAGTATTGTGACTCCGAATTTCCAGAATGTGTGCGAAACATCGAAACCAGCGAAGAATAAATTTGTACGCATCGCTAATGTCTTTAGAATGTATCGTGTGAATATGCGTTAGAACCGGAAGAGAGTTTACTTTCTAGAATCTCTGACGGAATTGGATTTGCTTTTCTGTAATAACGGGAAAGTGAATTTGAATGCAGATATGGCAAGTTGTCTAAAAATTCATCTATACATTTTTGCATGTAAACCCTTTATTTTTCATAATTAATGAACTGACTGTATTATTGTTCTTGTAATAATAACTTGCATAGATATAATAGGTTGATAGAATGTATTTTATACCACTTGATAATTCCATAATAATTACTCTCGAAACATGCACTTGTTTTACGTCTCATGTCCATGATTAGTGCCCCTGATATTTTTCTTGATTAAACTATTTGATTACACCGTTCCACTAGTCGTACCAACTGCATGTTCATAATTAATTATAAAAGAATAACAAGACGGGGTTATAAGGGTATGACTTAATTGTTCACGCCCCGCTTCCCACTATACGGAAATACAGGCACGCAACTGAGGTCCAGCGAATGATATACATCATCCATAAGCTGTGCAATTATAAGCTCAACAAGATATTTATAACACATTTATGCAGACAAATATAATGATCACATGAGCTGAAAATAAAATAACCATCATCCAGATAATACATCAACATCGGGTCAAAATGCCTGGGAATACAATGTGCCATAATTAAAACAGTACGATGAACAGTTCGCTATAACAACTAGATAAAATAGCGACTGAAAGAAATACAACATGAAGTAGTAACAAAGCAGCAACGATCATCTAGAGAGTCTGCTCATCGGGTCCATCAGTACCTGTATAATCATTAACTCAAAGAAAAATAGAAAAGTTCCCGTTAGAGCAAGTTTCGGGCAGCAAGTAGCAACAAGCAGTAAAAGGAGTAATATAACAAGATATAACATGAGAGAAACAAGAAGTAGAAGTACAAATACAATATGGAAGTAAGCAAGGAATTGGGACAATATGATTATGTAAGTAATAACTATAACTAGTATATTCTAGACTTCAAGATATAAGTAATTGATAACCTAGGCTCAGTTAATCGATAATCATGTAATCAAGGATCGAGAGTCATGTAATCAAGAGTCATGTAACGAGGGTCTTGTAATCAAGAGTCATGTAATCAAGGGTCATGTAATCAAGAATCATGTAATCAAGAGTCATGCTTAGTGGAAATCTCAAGTTTATCTGTGTTATTAACTTATCTAATGCACGCAATCCTGTGTCCCATACCACAAGTTCGGTGCATATCAATCATGTGACGTTTAGACTTAAGTAGTGAATTCTATAGGATCATGTACTCGGGTCTTCCAGTGATAGTATCAAGACATGTAATCATGAATCATGTAATCGAGAATTATGTAATCAAGAATTGTGTAATCAAGAATCAAGAATCAAGAATCAAGAATCACTATTTCGGGAAACACGGGCCCCCTTCCGAGTATACTCCCCTATATTGTCCACTGTTAAGTCGTACCCTTATAACCCTGGCTTGTTATTCTTTTATAATTAATTATGAACATGCAGTTGGTACGACAAGTGGAACGATGTAATCAAATAGTTTAGTCAAGAAAAATATTAAGGGCGGTAATCATGGACATGAGACGTAAAACGAGTACATGTATCGAGAGTAGTTATTATATAATTATCATGTGGTATAAAATACATTCTATCAACCTATTATATCTATGCAAGTTATTATTACAAGAATAATAATACATTCAGTTCATTAACTATAAAAAAATAACGGGTTTATATGCAAAAATGTATAGATGAATTTTTAGACAACTTGACATATCTGCATTTAAATTCACTTTTCCGTTGTTACAGAAAAGCAAATCCGATTCCGTCAGAGATTCTAGAAATTAGACTCTCTCCCGGTTCCGACGCATATTCACACGATACATTCTAAAGACATTAGCGATGCGTACAAATTTATTCTTCGCTGGTTTCGATGTTTCGCACACATTCTGGAAATTCGGAGTCACAATACTAAAACTGTGATATCTCACAATCTATACATCGGATTGAGAAACTGTAGGATGTTTCGGATATCTAGACTGGAAGGGCTACAATTTTCATGTAGAAAGTTATTCGATCCAGTGTCGGGAACATGGTCGAATTCTCAGTACGAGATGCCGGTTCGTAATCCCGTGCAGGTTCAGAAATTCACAATATGACAGCACTAAAATCGCGATATCTCACAATCTATACACCCGATTGAGAAACCGTAAGATGTTCTGGATTCGGGACTCGATAGGCTACGATTTCCACGTAGAAAATCTTCAATCCAGTATTGGGAATATGGTCGAATTCTTAGTGCAAGGTCAAGAAATTTTAGAGATAGTAAGGTTGAATATTCGATATTCGATAACACGATTCGAAATGTGTTAACGGTTCACTCTTGAGTTGATATAGCATGGAACAAGTGACTAGAACAGAGTTTGACAATAAAATATGATGATAACTAGACTACTTGCCACGAGTCAAAGGAAAATGCTTGTACGAGAACAAAAAGAGTGTACAAGGTACTTGCAGTTTCTCAATCCGATGGCGGTGTAACCCCTTTGATTTTTCATATAGAAAAATGGAAAGCGGAGTCAATGGCCGATAGCATTTGACTCCCCGCTGTTACAGAAAGTGAGCTCATCTCTCTATAAACTAAATCACATTCTACGTGGAAATCGACCATGTTATCATCATATTTCCAGCATGTGGTTAGTATAATAGCACATGCTAAGAAACCAACTGGAATTCTATCGCGATTTTATACCACTTTATAGAATTATCAAGTGGTATAAAATGCATTCTATCAACCTATTGTATATGCAAGTTATTATTACAAGAACAATAATATACTCAGTTCATTAAATATGAAAAGTAATGAGTTTATATGCAAAACCGTAACGATGAATTTTTAGACAACTTGACATATCTGTATTCCAATCCACTTTCCCGTTGTTACAGAAAAGAAAATCCGATTCCGTCAGAGATTCTAGAAATTAGACTCTCTCCCGATTCCAACGCATATTCACACGATACATTCTAAGGACAGTAGCGATGCGTACAAATTCATTCTTCGCTGGTTTCGATGTTTCGCGCGCATTCTGGAAATTCGGAGTCACCTTACTAAAACTGCGATATCTCACAATCTATACATCGGATTGAGAAACTTCAGGATGTTTTGGATATCTAGACTCGAAGGGCTACGATTTTCATGTAGAAAGTTTTTCGATCCAGTGTTGGGAACATGGTCAAATTCTCAGTACGAGATACCGGTTAGTAATCCCGTCTCCCCTATATTGTCCATTACTAAGCTGTACCCTTATAACCCCGGCTTGTTATTATTTTATAATTAATTATGAACATGCAGTTGGTACGACTAGTAGAACGGTGTAATCAAATAGTTTAGTCAAGAAAAATATCAAGGGCAGTAATCATGGACATGAGACGTAAAACGAGTACATGTATCGAGAGTAGTTAATATAGAATTATCAAGTGGTATAAAATACATTCTATCAACCTATTATATCTATGCAAGTTATTATTACAAGAACAATAATACATTCAGTTCATTAAATATGAAAAGTAATGGGTTTATATGCAAAAACGTAGAGATGAATTTTTAGACAACTTGACATATCTGCATTCAAATTCACTTTTCTGTTGTTACAGAATAGTAAATCCGATTCCGTCAGAGATTCTAGAAATTAGACTCTCTCCCGGTTCCAACGCATATTCACACGATACATTCTAAGGACAGTAGCGATGTGTACAAATTCATTCTTCACTGGTTTCGATGTTTCGCGCGCATTCTGGAAATTCGGAGTCACAATACTAAAACTGCGATATCTCACAATCTATACATCCGATTGAGAAACTTCAGGATGTTTCGGATATCTAGACTCGAAGGGCTACGATTTTCATGTAGAAAGTTTTTCGATCCAGTGTCGGGAACATGGTCGAATTCTCAGTACGAGATCCCGGTTAGTAATCCCGTGCAGGTTCAGAAATTCACAATATGACAGCACTAAAATCGCGATATCTCACAATCTATACACCCGATTGAGAAACCGTAAGATGTTCTGGATTCGGGACTCGATAGGCTACGATTTCCACGTAGAAAATCTTCAATTCAGTATTGGGAATATGGTCGAATTCTTAGTGCAAGGTCAAGAAATTTTAGAGATAGTAAGGTTGAATATTCAATATTCGATAACACGATTCGAAATGTGTTAACGGTTCACTCTTGAGTTGATATAGCATGGAACAAGTGACTAGAACAGAGTTTGACAATAAAATATGATGATAACTAGACTACTTGCCACGAGTCAAAGAAAAATACTTGTACGAGAACAAAAAGAGTATACAAGGTACAAAAATAGTGTACAAGGTTCAAATGTTCATAAAAACTGATCAAGAATGTGGTATCAGAGCCTAGGCTCGAACCATGCTAAGCTCAACAATATACACATCACGTGGATCACATGAATGTTAATTACCAACTTACCATCTGGAGATTTACCACATTCGAATATGCATTTCAGACTATGGGTCACGGAGGCTCTTCGACTTCTACACCCAGGGATGAACTGTCGGAGATCATCGCCATTCTCCAAGAGATGCAGCGAATGATGGAGTTACAGCAAGAGCAAAATGAACTGGTGAGAGTTAATCTGGATAGGGTACAAGATGTCACAAACTCCATTCAATGGGACTTGTTTATGCACCAGCATAAGAGTTACACCGCCATGCTCGATACCCAGGAGCAGATCCGTAGAGGGTGGAATGCCGTTCAGGGGGCATTACAACTCCTTACTGTCGCACAGTCTACAGGTGGACCGATACGGAGACCAGTTCAGACCCCGACTACTAGAGCATCACCTTACCCATCGGCGACTCCGAAGAAGGACCAGAAGTGCTATTATTGCCGTCGAGCTGGACACATATGCAAGAACTGCTGGAAAGCCAACAACCTGTGTCTTGCATGCGGAGCAAATGATCACAAGGTTCGAGATTGCCCGAAGAGAAAAAGTGTCACACCAGTAGGAGGATCAAATCCTAGTGGAGGACAGACTAGAGAGTATAATCAGGCTCATAACTTGATTACAGAGGAGGCAGAGACCACCAAAGAAACAGTTGCTGGTATATTTTGATCTAGTCATACTTCAGTTCCTGCGTCGTTTGTTACCTTCTGTGCATTGCATTCATTCTCATCGATCAATCCATTATTGAGTATCATACTAGTTATTTCTTTCTATTCCTATTTTCTTGAATCTTCTGTTGGAAGAGTGTACGAATTTTGTTGGGCTAAATGGCAAAGAAATTAGAAACTGGAATACCAACAAGAAGACTCTTCACTATTTTCTAAAACTGGTATTACTACACCTTACAAATATACACTCTATTCTTTTTCTTCTTTTCTGCTTGTTTCTTGTTCTTATCTTGCTTAATTTTTTCTTCTCCCTAAACCTCTCATTTATAGAAATGAGAAATGAGTAACTGACAAATTATTCATTCCCGTTTCTCCCATTTTTCCTTGCGGCACCTATCTTGCCACAATTTCTCAACATTGTTTGGTGGGTGTGGCCCACTTTACCAAATAAGTTTGACAACCAATATCTTCGTGTTACAAATCTCTTAATTCTTCTCAATTCGTCGATCGCTATCACTTGGTATCAGCAGCGAGAAGCATCACCATCAGAGTGGCGCAGCAAAAACATAGCAGAGTCCCATATTGATTGATGGAATGAATTTCAAAGCAAACTTCGTCGTCATCAACAACTCAAGGTTCGATGTTATATTTGGAATGGATAGGGGCCGAAGTGCAAATACTGATCATAGGCCGGTTATAGGGGGCGGTGCATTAATGAAGAAAAGACAAGAAGAAGAAGAAATAAAAAGAAGAGAAAGAGAGAGAGAGAGAAGTCAAAGAAAGAAGAAAAAAAAAAGAGAAAGAAAGGAAAAGAGAAAGAAAGAGGAAGAAGAAAGAGAGAGAAATCGGAGAGGAAGAAGAAAGAGAGAGAAGCCGGGGAAGAAAGAAAGAGAGAGAGAAGCCGGGGAAGAAAGGGAAGAAGAGAAAGAAGAAGACAACTCGGGAGCAAGCTTCGGAGAAGAGAGAAAGTGAGAAGCCAATAGCAGAGGCGGGAGCAAGAAAGAAAGAGAGAGAATAGGAGCTCGGATTTTCTTGACAAATGGAAAGAAAAGATCAAGAATCGGTGGTAGGGATGAAGAGAAAATCGGTGCAAGAAGAAGGAGAAGTGGGTATAAAGAAGTTTTCTTCATCTTCATCATCTTCATCGAGATTCAGCAGGATCTGTGTATTTTGCGGCAGTAGCTCTGGCAAAAGAGCTAGCTACCAAGAAGCCGCGATCGAGCTCGACAAGGAGCTTGTAGAGAGGAATATTGATCTTGTCTACGGTGGTGGGAGCATAGGATTGATGGGCCAAGTTTCTGACGCCGTTCGTGCTGGTGGCCGACACGTGTTGGGAGTGATTCCCAAGTCCCTGATGCCGAAAGAGATTACTGGGGGAACTGTGGGAGATGTTAGAGTTGTCTCTAACATGCACGAAAGGAAGGCTGAAATGGCTCGAGCTGCTGATGCCTTCATAGCTTTGCCCGGAGGTTATGGAACACTTGAGGAGTTGTTTGAAGTGATCACATGGGCTCAACTGGGGATCCACAGCAAACCGGTGGGACTTTTAAATGTTGATGGATATTACGACTCACTGCTATCCTTCGTAGATTCAGCTATGGCCGAGGAGTTCATATCCAGTAAGACCAGACGCATCTTGATTTCGGCTTCATCGCCCCAGGAATTACTCAGAAAATTGGAGGAGTATGTGCCGGAGAGAGATGAGCTTGTGACTCAGCTGAACTGGGATGTTAGCGATGTCGGTGGTTCAGATTCTGAGCCTAGACATTAAATTGTTGAGTCCTCCAGTTGAGGATGCACAATTTGTCTTTAGTTGTATTCGTGCCTTTGTACTCTTTGTTTCTTTTATCTTCTGTTGTACTCTTCATTGAAGTGTATTGCATTTACTTCTTAAGCTATCCTATATCTCGCCTAAGTAAATTTCGAGGACGAAATTTTTTGTAAGGTGGGTAGGATTGTAACTCCCTGTCCCAGTTGTACGTATTTTACTACGTAAATTTTTTGTACTTCAATTTTCAGATCAGTTTTATTTTTCTCTTTGGACTCTTTATCTAAAGCCAGAATATTTTTCTGATCAATTCTATAATTTTGATGCGTACAAATTTATTCTTCGCTGGTTTCGATGTTTCGCACACATTTTGGAAATTCGGAGTCACAATACTAAAACTGTGATATCTCACAATCTATACATCGGATTGAGAAACTGTAGGATGTTTCGGATATCTAGACTCGAAGGGCTACAATTTTCATGTAGAAAGTATTTCGATCCAGTGTCGGGAACATGGTCAAATTCTCAGTACAAGATACCATTCGTAATCCCGTGCAGGTTCAGAAATTCACAATATGCCAGTACTAAAATCGCGATATCTCACAATCTATACATCCGATTGAGAAACCGTCAGATGTTCTGGATTCGGGACTCGATGGGCTACGATTTGCACGTAGAAAATCTTCAATCCAGTATCGGGAACATGGTCGAATTCTTAGTGCAAGGTCAAGAAATTTTAGAGATAGTAAGGTTGAATATTCGATATTCGATAACACGATTCGAAATGTGTTAACGGTTCACTCTTGAATTGATATAGCATGGAACCAGTGACTAGAACAGAGTTTGACAATAAAATATGATGATAACTAGACCTTGATAATTCTATAATAACTATTACAAGGTATCAGAGCCTAGGTTCAAACCATGCTAAGCTCAACAATATACACACCGCATTGATCACATGAACATTTAAATAACCAAAATATTGACCTTACTCGATTTTGCAGAATATGGTTCGCGGCGGATCTTCAACTTCACGACCCAGAGATGCACCGTCGGAGAACGCCGCAGTTCTGCGAGCAATGCAGCGAATGATGGAGCTACAGCAGGAACAAAACCAGTTGATGAGAGGCAGTTTGGAACTAGCCCAAGAAGCTGCCAACCGAGGTGGACCAATCCTAGGAGCATTACCGCCAAGGCCTGGCACCGTGTCAGATTTCATGAGATTGCGTCCGAAAAAGTTTGCAGGAACTGAGTCACCACTGGAAGCTGCGCAGTGGTTAATTAGAACTGAGCAGTTGCTACAGGCCGCACGAATATCTGATGTGGACCGTGTGGATGTAGTCACTATTCAGCTGACAGACATTGCCCACATCTGGTGGAAGGCAGAGACCGAAAGATTAGCAAAGCCTATCGCTTGGGCCACCTTCGCCGAAAGCTTTTTAACTAAGTTCTTCCCTAGCGTTACTAAAGTGGAGATGGAGCGTCAGTTCATTTCTCTAACCCAAGGAAAGCGGCCAGTTGATGAATATGCCGCAGAGTTCACTCGGCTGAGTCGTTTTGCAACAGCCATGGTAGAAAATGATGAGGATAAGGCCCGACGATTCTTGTTGGGCTTGGACTATGATATTCAGGATCGTATAGCCGCCCAACAGCACCGTACCTACGCTGCTGTGCTTGATGCAGCAAGGATTCAGGAACAAACCTACCGGAGGAGGAACGCCGCTCAGCGGGCAGTACAACCTGTCGCCGTCATGAGACCATCAGGAGGACCGATACGAAGGCCAGTCCAGACCCCAATGATTAGAACCCTACCCTACTCACCAGTTGCTATGAAGAAGAACCTGGAGTGTGACTATTGCCACAAGATTGGCCATGTACGAAGGGACTGTAGGGCTGCTAACCACCTGTGCCTTGCATGCGGAGCAAGCGACCACATGCTCCGAGATTGTCCGAGGAACAGGTATGGTGCACCAGCTGGAGGATCCACACAACAGGGACCACCAGCTCGTAGTCTGGGCAGGCCACCGCTCCCACCACAAAGGCAAGTTTATGATCAGAGGAACATAGCTCCTAGGGGAGGCCAGACTGGAGAACGTGGTCAGGCCTACAATCTGACGGTAGAGGAGGCAGAGACTGCCGAAGGAGTAGTTGCAGGTATTCTTACATTTGAGTCATATTCAGTTCTTGCATTTTCTTTCATTTTTGCATTCTTCTTTATTCTTTATCTCATTATTAGTTATCTCATCATTAGGTATCATCCTAGTTCACTCCTTCCCTACCCATGTTCTCTTTGATTCTGGTGCTACCCATTCTTTTATTTCTGCTCGATTCGTCGGTCGGCATCATTTGCCCTGTGATGATATGCCAGTTGCTTGGAATATCACCACGGGAGCAGGTGTCATTGTTTGTTCTAAAGAATGCAAGCAGAGTCGCTTACTAATCCATAGTATGGATTTTAAGGCAAACCTTATCGTCATCAACAACTCAGGGTTTGATGTCATACTTGGAATGGATTGGTTGGGAGCTACTCATGTCGTAATTGACTGTCGAAAGAAGAAGGTGGTGTTCCGAATTCCAGGTCGCCAGGAATTCGAGTTCCATGCTGGCGATACACCGTTTGGGCATGTCAAGGAGGCTGGAATGCTAAAATCAATGTGCACTGATGGCGAAGCGGCACCTTTGATCGTACGGGATTTTCTAGATGTCTTTCCTGATGAATTTCCTGGGTTGCCACCAGACCGTGATGTGGAGTTTAGTATCGAGATCCAACCAGGTACAACACCAATATCGAAAAGTTCCTACAGGATGGCACCCGTGGAATTGGCCGAACTGAAGGTGCAAGTTCAAGAATTACTAGATAAGGGATTTATCAGGCCGAGTGTTTCACCTTGGGGAGCTCCTGTATTGTTTGTTAAGAAGAAGGATGGAAGTCGTAGGCTCTGCATCGATTATCGGGAACTAAACAACGTGACTGTGAAGAACCGGTACCCACTACCAAGGATTGACGACCTATTTGATCAACTTGGAGGTGCTTTTATTTTCTCAAAGTTGGATCTTCGTTCGGGATACCATCAAGTTAGGGTGAAGACCAGGGATATTGAGAAGACCGCGTTTCGAACCCGATATGGTCATTATGAATTCCTTGTAATGCCATTCGGAGTTACCAATGCACCAGCTGTTTTCATGAGTCTGATGAACAAGGTGTTTTCACCATTTTTGGACAAGTTCGTAGTAGTATTCATCGAAGACATCCTGGTGTATTCTCGGAATGAGGAGGAGCACGCTAAGCATCTGAGGATCGTTCAACAGACATTAAGGGAGAATCGCCTTTTTGGGAAGCTAAGTAAATGCGAGTTCTGGCTGAATCGTGTTGCATTTTTAGGCCACATCATCAATCCGACGCCGCACCACCTTGTTGTTGTCGTCGCTCACCGTTGCTACCGTTAGCTACCGTCTTGCCGCCATTCTTACCGCCGTTGTGCCGCCGTCCGTTGCCGACATCGCTTCTTTCCGTGGTTAACACTATCACTGAAATCGTCACATTATAAGGCAAGTACCTTGTACACAATTTTTGTTCTCGTACAAGTATTTTTCTTTGACTCGTGGCAAGTAGTCTAGTTATCATCATATTTTATTGTCAAACTCTGTTCTAGTCACTTGTTCCATGCTATATCAACTCAAGAGTGAACCGTTAACACATTTCGAATCGTGTTATTGAATATCGAATATTCAACCTTACTATCTCTAAAATTTCTTGACCTTGCACTAAGAATTCGACCATGCTCCCAATACTGGATTGAAGATTTCATACGCGGAAATCGTAGCCTATCGAGTCCCGAATCCAGAACATCTTACGGTTTCTCAATCGGGTATATAGATTGTGAGATATCGCGATTTTAGTGCTGACATATCATGAATTTCTGAACCTGCACGGGATTACGAACGGTATCTTGTACTGAGAATTTGACCATGTTCCCGACACTGGATCGAAAAACTTTCTACATGAAAATTGTAGCCCTTCGAGTCTAGATATCCGAAACATCCTACAGTTTCTCAATCCGATGTATAGATTGTGAGATATCACAGTTTTAGTATTGTGACTCCGAATTTCCAGAATGTGTGCGAAACATCGAAACCAGCGAAGAATAAATTTGTACGCATCGCTAATGTCTTTAGAATGTATCGTGTGAATATGCGTTAGAACCGGAAGAGAGTCTACTTTCTAGAATCTCTGACGGAATTGGATTTGCTTTTCTGTAATAACGGGAAAGTGAATTTGAATGCAGATATGGCAAGTTGTCTAAAAATTCATCTATACATTTTTGCATGTAAACCCTTTGTTTTTCATAATTAATGAACTGACTGTATTATTGTTCTTATAATAATAACTTGCATAGATATAATAGGTTGATAGAATGTATTTTATACCACTTGATAATTCCATAATAATTACTTTGCCTTCTTCACACTCTCTGTTTCTTCACACCCGAGAGCTCAAGTGACACCCGAGCTCTCCTTTACTCTTCCCCTTCGAGCCAACGACTCCGCTTCTACGATCCCGTGAACCCCGAAAAAATAACCCGACGCCGCGCCACCTTGTTGTTGTCGTCGCTCACCGTTGCTACCGTTAGCTACCGTCTTACCGCCATTCTTACCGCCGTTGTGCCGCCGTCCGTTGCCGACGTCGCTTCTTTCCGTGGTTAACACTACCACTGAAATCGTCACATTATAAGGCAAGTACCTTGTACACTCTTTTTGTTCTCGTACAATAATTTTCCTTTGACTCGTGGCAAGTAGTCTAGTTATCATCATATTTTATTGTCAAACTCTGTTCTAGTCACTTGTTCCATGCTATATCAACTCAAGAGTGAACCGTTAACACATTTCGAATCGTGTTATCGAATATCGAATATTCAACCTTACTATCTCTAAAATTTCTTGACCTTGCACTAAGAATTCGACCATGTTCACGCCCCGCTTCCCACTATACGGAAATACATACACGCAACTGAGGCCCAGCGAATGATATACATCATCCATAAGCTGTACAATTATAAGCTCGACAAGATCTTTATAACACATTCACGCAGGCAGATATAATAATCACATGAGCTGAAAATAGAATAACCATCATTTGGGTAATACATCAATATCGGGTCAAGATGCCCGGGAGTACAAGGTGCCAGAATTAAACTAATATGATAAGCAGTTCGCTATAACAACTAGATAAAATAGCGACTGAAAGAAAAACAACATGAAGTAGTAAGGAAGCAGCAACGATCGTCTAAAGAGTCTGCTCGTCGGGTCCATCAATACCTGTATAATTATTAACTCAAAGAAAAATAGAAAAGTTCCCGTTAGAGCAAGTTTCGGGCAGCAAGTAGTAACAAGCAGAAAAATGGATAATATAACAAGATATAACATAGAAGAAACAAGAAGTAGAAGTACAAATACAATATGGAAGTAAGCAAAGAATTGGGACAATATGATCATGTAAGTAATAACTATAACTAGCGTATTCTAGACTTCAAGATATAATTAATTATAAAATAATAACAAGCCGGGGTTATAAGGGTACAGCTTAGTAATGGACAATATAGGGGAGTATACTCGGAAGGGGGCCCGTGTTTCCCGAAATAGTGATTCTTGATTCTTGATTACATAATTCTTGATTACATAATTCTCGATTACATGATTCATGATTACATGTCTTGATACTATCACTGGAAGACCCGAGTACATAATCCTATAGAATTCACTACTTAAGTTTAAACGTCACATGATTGATATGCACCGAACTTGTGGTATGGGACACAGGATTGCGTGCATTAGATAAGTTAATAAAATAGATAAACTTGAGATCTTCACTAAGCATGATTCTTGATTACATGGAAATTCGGAGTCACAATACTAAAACTGCGATATCTCACAATCTATACATCCGATTGAGAAACTTCAGGATGTTTCGGATATCTAGACTCGAAGGGCTACGATTTTCATGTAGAAAGTTTTTCGATCCAGTGTCGGGAACATGGTCGAATTCTCAGTACGAGATCCCGGTTAGTAATCCCGTGCAGGTTCAGAAATTCACAATATGACAGCACTAAAATCGCGATATCTCACAATCTATACACCCGATTGAGAAACCGTAAGATGTTCTGGATTCGGGACACGATAGGCTACAATTTCCACGTAGAAAATCTTCAATCCAGTATTGGGAATATGGTCGAATTCTTAGTGCAAGGTCAAGAAATTTTAGAGATAGTAAGGTTGAATATTCGATATTCGATAACATGATTCGAAATGTGTTAACGGTTCACTCTTGAGTTGATATAGCATGGAACAAGTGACTAGAACAGAGTTTGACAATAAAATATGATGATAACTAGACTACTTGCCACGAGTCAAAGGAAAATGCTTGTACGAGAACCAAAAGAGTGTACAAGATACTTGCCTTATAATTTGACGATTTCAGTGGTAGTGTTAACCACGGAAAGAAGCGATGTCGGCAACGGACGGCGGCACAACGGCGGTAAGAATGGCGGCAAGACGGTAGCTAACGGTAGCAACGATGAGCGTCGACAACAACAAGGTGGCGCGGCGTCGGGTTATTTTTTCGGGGTTCACGGGATCGTAGAAGCGGAGTCAATGGATCGAAGGCGGAGAGTAAAGGAGAGCTCGGGTGTCACTTGAGCTCTCGGGTGTGAAGAAACAGAGAGTGTGAAGAAACAGAGAGTGTGAAGAAGGCAAAGGAAGAGAAGAAGGGAATGAGGTGGTCTGTTGTGTGTGTGTGTATATATAGAAAGAAGGAGATAGGAGGTGTAGAAAAATCAAAGGGGTTAGGTGTGGAAAAATCAAAGGGGGTAGTTGGCTGTAGAAAAATCAAGGGATAGGTTAGGAAAATGAGAGTGTAGGGTGGTGGAGGTGTAGAAAAATCATCATAGGTTTAGGAAAAATGAGGAGTTAGGCGTAGAATTAGGTAGGATTAGAATTAGGATTAGGATTAGGATTAGTCAGGGTTTAAATTTTGTATTTAAACTCCGATCGAAAAATTCACAAAATTATAGAATTGATCAGAAAAATATTCTGGCTTTAGATAAAGAGTCCAAAGAGAAAAATAAAACTGATCTGAAAATTGAAGTACAAAAATTTACGTAGTAAAATACGTACAACTGGAACAGGGAGTTACAATCCTACCCACCTTACAAAAAATTTCGTCCTCGAAATTTACTTAGGCGAGATATAGGATAGCTAAGAATGCAATACTCTTCAATGAAGAGTACAATAGAAGATAAAAGAAACAAAGAGTACAAATGCATGAATACAACTAAAGACAAATTGTGCATCCTCAACTGGAGGAATCAACAATTTTAATGTCTAGGCTCAGAATCTGAACCACCGACATCGCTAACATCCCAGTTCAGCTGAGTCACAAGCTCATCTCGCTCTGACACATACTCCTCTAATTTTTTTGAGTAACTCCTTAGGCGATGAAGCTGAAATCAAGATGCATCTGGCTTTACTGGATATAAACTCCTCAGCCATAGCTGAATCTATGAAGGATAGCAGTGAGTCGTAATATCCATGAACATTTAAAAGACCTATCGGTTTGCTGTGGATCCCCAGTTGAGCCCAAGTGATCACCTCGAACAATTCCTCAAGTGTTTCATAACCTCCGGGCAAGGCTATGAAAGCATCAGCAGCTCGAGCCATTTCAGCCTTCCTCTTGTACATATTAGAGACAACTCTAACATCTTCCACAGTTCCCCCAGTAATCTCTTTCGGTATTAGGGACTTGGGAATCACTCCCAAAACGTGTCGGCCACAAGCACGAACGGCGTCAGAAACTAGGCCCATCAATCCTATGCTCCCACCACCGTAGACAAGATCAATATTCCTCTCTACAAGCTCCTTGCTGAGCTCAATCGCGGCTTCTTGATAGCTAGCTCTTTTGCCAGAGCTACTGCCACAAAATACACAGATCCTGCTGAATCTCGATGAAGATGATGAAGATGATGAAGATGAAGAAAACTTCTTTATACCCACTTCTCCTTCTTCTTGCACCGATTTTCTCTTCATCCCTACCACCGATTCTTGATCTTTTCTTTCCATTTGCCAAGAAAATCCGAGCTCCTATTCTCACTCTTTCTTTCTTGCTCCCGCCTCTACTATCGGCTTCTCACTTTCTCTCTTCTCCGAAGCTTGCTCCCGAGTTGTCTTCTTCTTTCTCTTCTTCCCTTTCTTCCCCGGCTTCTCTCTTTCTTTCTTTCTTCCCCGGCTTCTCTCTCTTTCTTCTTCCTCTCCGACTTCTCTCTCTTTCTTCTTCCTCTCCGACTTCTCTCTCTTTCTTCTTCCTCTCCGACTTCTCTCTCTTTCTTCTTCCTCTTTCTTTCTCTTTTCCTTTCTTTCTCTTTTTTTTCTTTCTTCTTTCTTTGACTTCTCTCTCTCTCTCTTTCTCTTCTTTTTATTTCTTCTTCTTCTTGTCTTTTCTTCATTAATGCACCGCCCCCTATAACCGGCCTATGATCAGTATCTGCACTTCGGCCCCTATTTATTCCAAATATAACATCGAACCTTAAGTTGTTGATGACGATGAAGTTTGCTTTGAAATTCATTTCATGAATCAATAAGGGACTCTACTACGCTTCCGCTGCGCCACTCTGATGGTGATATTTCTAGATGCTGATATCACGTGATAGCGATCGATGAATTGAGCAGAATTAAGAAATTTGTAACACGAAAATATTGGTTGTCAAACTTATTTGGTAAAGTGGGCCACACCACCAAACAATGTTGAAAAATTGTGGCAAGATTTGTGCCGCAAAGAAAAATGGGAGAAACATGAATGAAGAATTTGTCAGTTACTCATCTCTCATTTCTGTAAATGAGAGGTTTAGGAAGAAGAGAAAAATTAAGCAAGATAAGAACAAGAAACAAGCAGAAAAGAAGAAAAGGAATAGAGTGTTATAGCTCCATCATTCGTTGCATCTCCTAGAGAATGGCGACGATCTCCGATAGTTCATCCCTGGGCGTAGAAGTCTAAGATCCTCCGTGAACCATAGTCTGAAATGTATATTCGAATGGGGTAAATCTCTAGATGGCAAGTTGATTATTAACATTCATGTGATCCACGTGATGTGTATATTGTTGAGCTTAGCATGGTTCGAGCTTAGGCTCAATACAAGTTACGGGCCGCAAGGGGAGTACAAGCTAAGGAAAACAGGAACAAAAATAAAACAAAAGATAGACAGGAAAAGAGCAAGGAATCAAGAGTAAGGGAAATGCAATAAGTAACATGGTATGAACAAGTCAATATGAAACAAGTGGCATGTAAAACAAGTAACAAGTAAACAAGTATCGAGTCAACATGAACATGTAACATATGGTTGGATCGTGAAAATGCACGTGTTAATCTTATGTCTAATGTTTAACTCTATCTAGGTAGCACTTCATGCATCCCATATTTTACTACATAGTTGCTACAGTCAATACAATTTCGTTTAGATTTAGTGGTGGGTTTTATAGGTCACGTACTCGGGAAAAACATGTACATTCAATATTGTATCGAGATACGTGCAAACTTGTAACGTGAAACATGTAGAGTGTAAACTTGTAACGTGAAACATGTAAACTTGTCATTTGCAATCTTGCAACTTGTAAGTCGCAACTTGCATCGGGAAACCACGAGCTCCCGTCCGAGTACGCTCTTCTATATTGCCCACTACTTAAATCTTTCCCTTATACCCCGGCTTGTTACTTTTATTTATTTTTATTAACACAAACATAATGCAATGAGACGAAGTCAAGATATGGACATGGAACATCTATGAATATGGCATGCAATATGTTCTAAGTAAGGAGATGTGAAACATGTAGTTTAATGTCATAACTGGGTATAATTTATTAATACATATATGGGTCTATTTTATTATTTCATATATGGGTCCATAATATTTTAGGCTCATCTAAAATAACATTGCAACTATAAGTGACTAATTACATGTATAAAACTAAATCAGGAATTAAGGGATAATATAAACATGTAAACTATTAACAAGGGTAAAATAGTCATTCACACCAGTATGTATAATCCCTAAGATTTCATATATTTGAATTTATTTTTGGGTGTTCGTGTCATGCATAAGATAACAAAGTATTCACGATCTCATGTGAATACAGGATCGATGGATTAGGTATAGAAATGGGTATCAATTCGACTTATGAATGCGAATTGGAGTCAAAAATAATATACTTGCGGTATTTATGCAAAGAGCTTGTACTAGAACAAATAAATTCGTACAAGAGACACTTGCCTTAACAATGGTGAATCCGAACACGAACCAATACGGGATGAGAATCCCGAGAAGCGAAGCACGGGCACGGACACGAACACCCGCAAACACGTGCGGTACACGTCCAAGACAGCACACAAAGAGACTGCAACAGCAAGAAGCAACCACTGCAACTCAGAGAATCAAGCAACGACAGCGAGGGCTCCAATATCCAATCCACAGCACAAAAGTCAAAAGAGACAGCAGCATCAACAGAAAGGGGGACTAGCGGTGGCGTCGCTGGCGAGATCGACTGGCGGCAGACTGGGCGACAGTGGTCGGCGTCGCAGGCGACGGCGCGACGGAGACGGGGACAAGGGGCATCGGGGTGTGCTGTTGTCGATCGGGAAGAGGTGGGGTTTGGGGGTTTTGGTCTGGCTGTCGTCGTCGAGGTCAGAGGATGGGGGGTGCTAGGGCGGCGCTGGTGGCGCGCTCCAGGGAGACGCGACAGGGTGGTGGCATTGGCGGATGGAGGCTCGAGCGACGGGGAGAGAGGTCGGCAATGGCTGCGCAGTCGACGGCAAAGGAAGGACGAGCTCGAGCGAAGGCGACCATCGGTGGTGGCATAACGATGAGAGGCGGCGATGGGAGGCGAGATTGGAGATTGGGGCGTCTGGTCGCCGAGGAGAGGCACGAGGACGGAGTACTATGGGGCGCGGCGCGACTGAGGTCGAGCGGCGAGGAGGAGGATTCGGTGGTGGTTGTGGGCTCTGGGAGGTGGCGGAGGTGGGGATTTGGTCGGAGAGGCTGAACGGGGAAGATGGGTTGAGCGGGAGTTGGACGGGGAGAGAGGAGAGGGAGAAGATGGGTTTTGTTGGGTTTGTTTTGTTCTGTTGGTTTTGATTTGTTTGGTTTGTTTTGTTTTAACCATGCCTAGGCTCTAACTATGTTGTTTTGTTAGAAATTGCCCGAAGAGTTTTTAGTGGAGCTCTGATACCACTAAAAACCTGTCACGCCCCGCTTCCCACTACACGGAAATACAGGCACGCAACTGAGGCCCAGCGAATGATATACATCATCCATAAGCTGTACAATTATAAGCTCGACAAGATCTTTATAACACATTCACGCAGGCAGATATAATAATCACATGAGCTGAAAATAGAATAACCATCATTTGGGTAATACATCAATATCGGGTCAAGATGCCCGGGAGTACAAGGTGCCAGAATTAAAATAATATGATAAGCAGTTCGCTATAACAACTAGATAAAATAGCGACTGAAAGAAAAACAACATGAAGTAGTAAGGAAGCAGCAACGATCGTCTAAAGAGTCTGCTCGTCGGGTCCATCAATACCTGTATAATTATTAACTCAAAGAAAAATAGAAAAGTTCTCGTTATAGCAAGTTTCGGGCAGCAAGTAGCAACAAGCAGAAAAATGGATAATATAACAAGATATAACATAGAAGAAACAAGAAGTAGAAGTACAAATACAATATGGAAGTAAGCAAAGAATTGGGACAATATGATCATGTAAGTAATAACTATAACTAGCGTATTCTAGACTTCAAGATATAAGTAATTGATAACCTAGGCTCAGTTAATCGATAATCATATAATCAAGGATCGAGAGTCATGTAATCAAGAGTCATGTAACGAGGGTCTTGTAATCAAGAGTCATGTAATCAAGAATCATGTAATCAAGAATCATGCTTAGTGAAGATCTCAAGTTTATCTATTTTATTAACTTATCTAATGCACGCAATCCTGTGTCCCATACCACAAGTTCGGTGCATATCAATCATGTGACGTTTAGACTTAAGTAGTGAATTCTATAGGATTATGTACTCGGGTCTTCCAGTGATAGTATCAAGACATGTAATCATGAATCATGTAATCGAGAATTATGTAATCAAGAATTATGTAATCAATAATCAAGAATCACTATTTCGGGAAACATGGGCCCCCTTCCGAGTATACTCCCCTATATTGTCCATTACTAAGCTGTACCCTTATAACCCCGGCTTGTTATTATTTTATAATTAATTATGAACATGCAGTTGGTACGACTAGTAGAACGGTGTAATCAAATAGTTTAGTCAAGAAAAATATCAAGGGCAGTAATCATGGACATGAGACGTAAAACGAGTACATGTATCGAGAGTAGTTAATATAGAATTATCAAGTGGTATAAAATACATTCTATCAACCTATTATATCTATGCAAGTTATTATTACAAGAACAATAATACATTCAGTTCATTAAATATGAAAAGTAATGGGTTTATATGCAAAAACGTAGAGATGAATTTTTAGACAACTTGACATATCTGCATTCAAATTCACTTTTCCGTTGTTACAGAATAGTAAATCCGATTCCGTCAGAGATTCTAGAAATTAGACTCTCTCCCGGTTCCAACGCATATTCACACGATACATTCTAAGGACAGTAGCGATGCGTACAAATTCATTCTTCACTGGTTTCGATGTTTCGCGCGTATTCTGGAAATTCGGAGTCACAATACTAAAACTGCGATATCTCACAATCTATACATCCGATTGAGAAACTTCAGGATGTTTCGGATATCTAGACTCGAAGGGCTACGATTTTCATGTAGAAAGTTTTTCGATCCAGTGTCGGGAACATGGTCGAATTCTCAGTACGAGATGCCGGTTAGTAATCCCGTGCAGGTTCAGAAATTCACAATATGACAGCACTAAAATCGCGATATCTCACAATCTATACACCCGATTGAGAAACCGTAAGATGTTCTGGATTTGGGACACGATAGGCTACGATTTCCACGTAGAAAATCTTCAATCCAGTATTGGGAATATGGTCGAATTCTTAGTGCAAGGTCAAGAAATTTTAGAGATAGTAAGGTTGAATATTCGATATTCGATAACACGATTCGAAATGTGTTAACGGTTCACTCTTGAGTTGATATAGCATGGAACAAGTGACTAGAACAGAGTTTGACAATAAAATATGATGATAACTAGACTACTTGCCACGAGTCAAAGGAAAATGCTTGTACGAGAACAAAAAGAGTGTACAAGGTACTTGCCTTATAATGTGACGATTACGGTGGTAGTGTTAACCACGGAAAGAAGCGATGTCGGCAACGGACGGCGGCACAACGGCAGTAAGAATGGCGGCAAGACGGTAGCTAACGGTAGCAACGGTGGGCGACGACAACAACAAGGTGGCGCGGCGTCGGGTTATTTTTTCGGGGTTCACGGGATCGTAGAAGCGGAGTCAATGGCTCGAAGGCGGAGAGTAAAGGAGAGCTCGGGTGTCACTTGAGCTCTCGGGTGTGAAGAAACAGAGAGTGTGAAGAAGGCAAAGGAAGAGAAGAAGGGAATGAGGTGGTCTGTTGTGTGTGTGTGTATATATAGAAAGAAGGAAATAGGAGGTGTAGAAAAATCAAAGGGGTTAGGTGTGGAAAAATCAAAGGGGGTAGTTGGCTGTAGAAAAATCAAGGGATAGGTTAGGAAAATGAGAGTGTAGGGTGGTGGAGGTGTAGAAAAATCATCATAGGTTTAGGAAAAATGAGGAGTTAGGCGTAGAATTAGGTAGGATTAGAATTAGGATTAGGATTAGGATTAGTCAGGGTTTAAATTTTGTATTTAAACTCCGATCGAAAAATTCACAAAATTATAGAATTGATCAGAAAAATATTCTGGCTTTAGATAAAGAGTCCAAAGAGAAAAATAAAACTGATCTGAAAATTGAAGTACAAAAATTTACGTAGTAAAATACGTACAACTGGAACAGGGAGTTACAATATATATATATATATATATATATATATATATATATATATATATATATATATATATAGTAAGAAGTTCAAGCCCCCCGAGTTTCATTTCCGGGATCTGCCACTGCCTATTCTTCTTCAACCTTACCAATCCCCATCTCCATTACTTTGTATTTCTTCAACTTATTACTCCATATCCGCCCCCCATTTGTTTTTCAACAGTTAAAACCCAAATTTATCTCTATTATTCCATATCTTTAAGTTGCGTTAAAGTGAGATATAATTGGGGTATGTTTAATTGAAGGGCATGTTTGCCAACCGTTGTTGGCTATTAACTATGTCTAAACTAACAAACCTTAACGGAGTGTTGTGTTTGGAGTGAGCCCAATATTGTAAGTGTTGTATAAGAAAATAGTGAATTGTGATTGTCTTATTTGAAATTTGAAGAATTACAAGTGCCCTTTTTGGAGGAAAAAAAAACCCCTTCTTTATTTAAGTATTGAGCATTCAAGGTCCACTTATCCCATTTTAACATAAGGTGATAAGTAAACATGCATAGCACGTGTAGGTTTAGGGGTGTCAAAAAATACCATATTACCGTACCATACCGTACCATACCATTACCATACCATATATTACCGAAATCTTGGTAATACCATACCGAAATCTCGGTATTGTACCATACCAAAATTATATGGTATGGTACTGGTACCCAATACTGATACCATGGTATACCGTACCATACCAGGTAATTAATATATATTTAATTTAATTTTTATATTTAAAAATCCAGGCCTAGACCTATGTCCATGCCCATTTTTCTTTTTTTTTTTTTTTAATTTTCACCTCAGTTATACTACTACTTCAATTATTCTTCCTTTTTTTTCCTTCTTCCATTTTTTCTTCTTTGAATCTAGGGCACATGCACTAATTGACTGACGCACTACGCTGCCGAAGCACCACACTGTCGCGATCCCACCTACCTTCTTCAGCCCCCATCGGTACGGTATTGTTAGAGGATTTTTTTGACTAATTAGGAAAACTTTAGAGTTTAGTTAGTGTATTAATATAAGATCCATCTTCTTCTTGTTCTTGTTGGGTTTTCTTGAGATATTGCGTATTATTATTCACAAGTAATTAGGAATTTAGGATGTAAAAGATCTTCTGATTTGATTTATCAAATTGATTTTTGTGTTTTTTAGGAGTTTTTTTTTGACTGGTTAATATAGGTGAAATCTTATTTATGTAGTATATTTGTATCATAATCCTGAAATTGATTTATATATGAATCTACTAAATGAGATACATACTACAAAAAAAAGGAGTAGAACAATACACAGAAATGAAAGAACCATCAAATATCATGAATGTTATGAAAGGAAAATAACAATACTGTTGTCATTCTTTACATATGAATCTTCTTAATTTCAGGTATTGTTGTCATTCTTTCTCTATATGCTGAAGCTATCCAATTATATCTAATCAAGCATATTGCAGAATGTTGAATCTAATAGAGTAGCATATTGAATCAATCATATTGCAGAATGCTTAAACTAATTTTCATATATAAAGATACATTATATTGAAACTTATACATCTCTGAAATTGTACAACAATAAAGTCTACAATCCTGATTTTTTGTTTGGCCTGAGTGGATTAAGGATTGGGCAGAAAAGGTCTTTAGCTAATTCTTTTATTGAGGGTTAAACTATTTAAGGGATGAGAAGGTGATGTTGATGTTTTTTTTATCCATGATCTTAAATTTTGTGTCGATTCTTTATCACTATATCAGGTGATGTATGTTTGTTTGTGAGGATAATTTTTTTATGTGAATCTATTTTCCGTTAATCAGTTGAACTGTAGGTTTTTGTATACTATTCGTGCTGGTGTTTCTCTGTTCTTGTATATGTTTAATTTGTTTTGAGTGAAAATTCTAGAGCTTTTTGAAAGGAACATGGCTGAAGATATTAGTTATTTCAATGGAGTTTTGTGATGATTTCTTCCTTCATTGTTAGACATAAACTTATATTATTTGGTACTGCTGGTGATTAGGCTCTGGAAACACAGATGTTAGACTAAATTATGGACAGTTAGCTGAGTCTTGTTTGAGAATTGACATTGGCTGATTATTGGAACTTGTTCGTATATATATATATATATATATATATATAAAATTATTTATGTTGAAACTTCTTCATATATATATATTTATTTATGTTGAGCTTATTTATCCTTCTTTTGTCATTTATATGAAGGTTAATTTTTTAAGCTAATTGATGTCCGGTAGTACCATGGTATTACCAATACCGTACCAATATTCCGGTAGTACCGAACTCGGTAGTACCAAAAACATGGCACGGTAATGGTAGAGAAATTTGTGTACCAAGTATTCCGGTACGGTAGACGGTAGAGTAATGATGATACGGTACGGTACGGTATACCACCCCTATGTAGGTTGGTTTCCAATAGAGGTCGGCTACAACCCTTCTTGGGTGGTATTAATAACAAAGATTTTTTGTCTGTGAATTTTATGAAATGCTTTATAATGTATATGCTTTCTCTAGTTCTTATTTTATCATGAATTTTTCTTTTGAAGTTAAGAATTCTAATAATCATGGCACTTTTTTGTGTTAGGCCTAAAAGCCAAAGCCTATTCTTTCATCCTCACTCAGCTTTCTTCTACAACATTGTGTGTGCGTGAGCAGAAGAAAGTTCAACAGTTGAAGGAAATATCCTAACTAGCTTTGATGCGGTAAAAAAAGAAAAAATCTGGCTCATGTATGATCTTTAATAAGCAAGAGGTTCATTCTTAGTACCAAACAACAAACCATCCGAAAAATAACTACATTATTAGGGGCAAATGGAAATGTCCCAGAACAATACTTAAACAGGGAATTTCACAACTAATTGTTTCCACCCCATATACAGGCATGCATATATACACACGAAGCTTTTGGAGCAGGTGGTGAACAGAGCAGCCAAAGAATTCCAAAGTACACAATAATCAACTGGCGATAAATTTATGTATCGAGAGAGTATAAAAGTAATCAACCTCTTTCCTTCCTTTTATTTAGTTAATAAAAATTTATAAATCTGAAGTTTCGAACAAACCAACCAAAAGAAATAACAAAATCTACATGATCACAGTCTACCTGCAGGTCTTTAGGAAACTTACAAATCATGGGTCAAATGAGGGGATTTGTTGCGAGGAACCCCAGATTGCCCGATATATACTCCTGTTTAAGATACTCCTATAGGCATCCTCCTCTCTTTTCTTCAACAGGTATGAAATTAAGCTCTCAACCTCAGATTTTACTTGCAAGTACACCGTATTTGCTGCATCCCTCTCCTTCAACACCTCTATCTTCTCACTCATACTAATCGGTTTCCCAAAAAGATAGTAGTAGCGCCCAGGAATTTTTGGCCGCACAAACGGAATAAATAAATCTTGGTCAATTCCAGACGCATCATTCCTATAAGAGTATTTATTAAGTCAGAATATATTATGTAATGATGAAGATAGATTGCCGGGAAATTACACACACAGAGCTTACCTTAACCTTGTGATTTCTTGATTGCCTTCTTTGATCTTATCTTTCACAAAGGGTATGCTCGTGAGGTCATTATAATCAAGAAACAGCTGCAATCATGGAAATAAAAGTGGCATACTTCATGACCGGTCCATAAGCCAAAAACTGTATCCAAGGCATAACATATCTTGTGGTTTTCGAATAAAGTAAAAAACAGAAAGTATATTTGTGCCAAGGATGAAATGAAAAATAATTTGATAACTTACTGCACAAAAATTCTATCTATTAAAAGAAAATAGTTATTATTCAATTTAAATATTAGTAATTAGAAGACCATGAGAACTCATGCTTGAAGGTCCTAAGACAAGGGAAATTTCAAATTTTCATTAAGCATTTCTATATTTTTGACTCAAAATCACATAGCCTCCCTCCATTTAATGTTGAATCAATAAACCACCTTAATGGGATAAACGTCTATTTTTCGTATCACATCCACCCTTTTGACTTGACATGACATCACATGACTTGTTTAATGAACTTTTCTTAACGAAGCGCTTTTATGCAGTGATGATTAAGATTTGTCAAAGACTATGAAGGTTTAGCAGAAATAATTTAAGCTTCATAAAGACTATCAAGCTTTGATTTTAGACTCTTAAAGTAGTGGCTTAGTTTAGTCCTGTGTTGGTAAAATCAGTAGTTCACCTCCTACATTGGAGAGTTTTGTATCAAGTTATATTTATCTCAATGAAGTATGTTTCTCTCATACCTAGAAATTTTACATGGTATGAGAGCAGAAAGAAAGAAACCCTAGCTTCTTTCTCTCTCTCCAAAAAAAAAAGTTAATGTTCATCCGCCCCAAAATTCCAGATCCCAAACCCTAGCCGCCACCTCCACCTCCTATCCACTTCCTCCGCCTCCATCCAAACCCGACGTTGCCATCACCAAACCTCCAGAGATCTTACCTTGTTGTTGCCATCCCTCTTCAGATCCGACATTGTCACCGCCTCTACATCCCATCCCGACACCGCAATCACCCTTTTCCTTTATATCTGACGTTGCAATCACTTTTTGCAGTCGTGGTCGCTTTTAGATCTATGTTCCAAATCCGACTCAGATCCCATCCAATCTGATCTTCTCATGATTATTGCTCTATAATGCGTGCATCCTCCTGATTTTCTTCATCATCTTCTTCAAACTACTTCCAGATCTGATATCGATCTACTCCAATGTCTACTGACTCAACGAAGACCTCCACTTCTAAATCTCCTCCAACTTCAACGTTTGCTCCTCAGGATAAGCCTTTTTCTTCCAAGGTTACGTTTTTTGTTGATTAGCATGTTGCCTTCAAAATTTTGCTATTCAAACAAGTATGGCTTGTCTTATCTCATCTCATAAATGGATCATAGATTCAGGTGCTTCTAAACACGTCTCCTTTACCTCTTAGATCCTTTACAAAAGTTGTAATTTTTTATGTGCATGTTGCTAATGGCTCTCCAGTCCCTGTCGAATGGATTGGAATTATCTCTGTTACACCATCTCTTACTTTGGTCGGTGCTTCATGTTCCTAGCTTTTCTTCTAGTCTTTTAGAAAACTTTGTACTGATTTACATTGTTCAGTAACATTCTTTTCGTCTCATTGTGTGTTGCAAGATATTATGGGGAAGAAAATGATTGGAGCAGGGATGTGAACATAATGACCTCTATCAAAAGAAAGTGATTGCAGCAAGACGTGAACAAAATAGACTCTTATCTCTTGAATCTATCACAGGTTTTCGACACAAAGAATCTTGGTCCTCTACGCTATTTCTTGGGTATTGAGGTTGCTCGACCTAAGAATAATATCTTCCTTTCATGGCGAAAGTATGTTATGAATGTTCTTAATGAGATAGAGATATTATGGTGTTTGACCTAGTGACACACCTATGGATCCCAATATCAAGCTATTTGTCTTTACAAGTGATAAACCTCTACGTGATCCTAGTAGATATCAATGTTAGTAGGAAAGTTCATTTATCTCGCCATAACCATGCATGACATATCGTATGCAGTGAGTTCAGTCAGTCAGTTTATACAGAACCCCACAGTTATTCACGGGGAAGCAGTCCTTCGTATACTTAGTTATCTCAAGAAGGTTCCTGGACAAGGACTATTCTTTAGACCTGGAAATTCTCTCACTCGGGTCTTCTCAGATGCTAATTGAGCTGAGTTAATGGATGACAGAAAATCTACCAGTAGCTTCTGTGTTTTCTTCGGCGGTAATCTAGTCTTATGGAAGTGAAAGAAACAATCTGTTGTTGCTCGTTCTAGTGCTGAAGCAGAGTACGGAGCATCTTATTTCATAAATACTTTGGCTTCGCTTTCTTTTTCGTGATTTAAGCATTAACCATTCCTCCCCAGTTCCTGTTCGTTGTGATAACCAAGCCGCTATTCATATTTCAAAAAATTCGGTTTTTCATGAGCGCACCAAACATATTGAAGTTGATTGTCATATTGTTAGAAATGAGTGGGAGAAAAAAGTCGTCTCTTTCACATATATTCGTTCATCATATCAAGTGGCCGATATTCTCACCAAAGTTTTACCACCCAAACCTTTTCAGAGCTTCCTTAACAAGCCTAATCTTGACTTCGACAATATCTATGCTCCAACTTGAGGGGGAATGTTAAAGTAGTATCTTAGTTTAGTCCCATATTGGTAAAATTAGTAGTTCACCTCCTATTCTCTCCTAAATAGAAGAGCTTTGTATCAAGTTATATTAATCTCAATAAAGTATCTTTCTCTCATACCTAGAAACTTTAGATAGACCATTTGACAAACTAACACAACTTAGTTTGTTAATAAACTTTAGGGAGGTTTGTTAATAAACACGTCAATTGATGTCATTATGTAATACAAAAAATAAACTTTAGGGAGGTTTATCGGTATAAAGTGACATAGGAGGTTAAGCGATTTTGTGAAAGAAAAAACCTGAGTGTCAGTAAAAAATTCCCCATATATAATTACAAAAGAATAATCTGAACAATACCCTGTACTAGCACTATTTCTGTATTCTAGGGAATTGCTCACCGACTCCAGTGCAGGACGGACAAACAATCGCTGTATCCATTTTGTTAAAAGATTGTGGATATACCCTTATTTTTTAAACAGATGTTGTTTTAAATCTTTTTTGTAGCAATATTAAGACAAGAACTCACATAAATAAGTTTATCATAGTTTTAAAAACTTATTGATGTGATAATTGGCTTTAATATGTTGTCTTTAGTATTGGAATGTAAGTGTATGAGACTATATCAATTTAGCATGACTGTATCGAAATTATTTGTACTGAGTGAGTATAAGCAAATGTTTATTTCAAAACAGGCACAAAAAAATATCCAGTCATCTATCTCGCAGCTTCCATAGTTTTGAATCCTTGGTAACATGATGGTGATGTACAATAGACGTCTCCATGAGAAGAGATCTAAAATTACTAACTTCTTTGGGATAAACACAATTATAGGATGGACTTCACGACCTTTTTCCCAATAAAATGCATCGTATATAGGGGTCAGGAAATTCGTATCATTAACAAAACCTATGAAAAAATAAATTATAGGTCAAAGGACTACCCATCGGCCTTAACTATTTTTTGGAAAATATCTACATTTAAATCAATTTGTGAATGTACAAGCACTTATTTATAGTTATATATGCATGAGTGCGTGTAAATAAAAGTCAAATTGCTGTGAAATGTTTATTAAAATGGTACCTGTAAACAAGATCAATTCCTTACTATATTTCTTTAGTTGATACAAACAGGACTTGTCGTCTTTCCCGATTTAAATTTAAACTAATTTCTGGCTCAAAAAAAATTAAAATTAGTCTAATTGATTGAGATGTAAGAATAGTTAGAATTATGTGATCTTACTTCGCCCAAATCATCCTCCCCAACAGCTCCAAATGGAATAATTTTGGCTCCAAATTTGGCAGCCATTCTCACAAATTCAGGCTGAGCAGGCCAAAACAGCTTGTACTCTTCACCCTAAAAGCATCAATTCCCCAAAACAGACATTTATAAGTGCCTACAAGTTAATTTCTTGATGATCAAAATATTAGGTCATATTGAATATGACAGAAAAGGTTAAAAGATAATTGCATGGAATTTGTAATTCATGTGGCAAAATAATGAATGTAAGGAAGCATATATCTGAAAAGACTGCCTTTGATATAGAGCATATATAACAAACCCTGAACAGAGATTATTGCAAAAGGTAAGAAGTTAATGTATGTAAAGATAATCTAGATGCAAATAGCATATCGTAACTCCTTTAAGAGATTCTATCCTCATGGTTGTAGTTCATTGTCCTCAGATATCCAAAAGGTGCACCATGATGTTCTGTCCATATATAGACAATGCAGTATTGGTGATAAGGATAAGAAAAGGATCAAGTTTTGTATATTGTATCAAATCCCACTATGCAAGACGAGATATGTAACCTCTACTTATATTTAGTAAAATTTGCTAACTAAGCCACTTGAGAAGTCAGGGGGATTAGTTTATATAGCAAACTGGGGGTTGTATGAGTATGCGCCAAATTGAAAAGTCACAGAATCAACCTATCATTTAGCAGAATTATCAGAATTCTTGAGAAATAGAATGTAAAGCCTAAACGATTATGCCAGTTTGTCTCAGACTCAGAAAATAACTGATATTTGAAAGTTGGAACCATGATTCAAATGAAAATGATTTTTATGAAAATTAACAACTACAGATATCAATCTCCTGGCAAGCATTCAATGAATGAATATTGCTACGGATTCTCAATCTATATGATCCCATCAAAATCACATCAATTTGATATAGATAACCTTCCATTTTATCAGAATTCTTACCTAGAACGTCAGCCCAGAATGAACTGTTAATACAAAGAAACTTATTTATTTATGATCGAAGAGTACAAATTGTGATGCATGCCTTTGATTTTGATTTAATTGCCTTGCACAGAATAGGATCAATGTTTCAATGGCTGGACACCATAATACATTTATATCCAAGTCTTAAGTTCATTTGATAAGATTATGGCTTGTTATCTTGTTAGGAAACAACAATGGGGAAATTGCTTCTTCTTCTGTACCCTTATTTTGAAATCAGCTTCCTTTGATATACCCCTTTTCTCAAAGCATATTGATCCATTCTCTTATGTAAAGAAGAAAGACAATTTGTAAGAATTCACCTAAACTAAACAGGGAGATAGATAAGGGACATCCCTGTCTTAAAGCCATAGCCGACTGAAGGCACGGAGACGGGATTCTGTTAACAAGAACTAGGAAGGAGAGGTTTACAAACATAAGTTATTTATCACAGCTTCAAATGGGCTTTTGCAGGTGTGGTCATTTGAATGGAATGGGTTTGCTAGCTCATTTTATTTGCCTGCACTATATATATCAATAGGCTGGTTTTGAAATTGTGGGTTGGATCTACTTTGGTTTCTGTGCATGGCCATTGGTTACTTGGTTGCCACAGGCCTAAGTCCTACTGTGACTAGATGGTTGTATTCTCTGCACTTAAGTATGAGTAGGTTGTTTATTTCTTCATTTTGTGTGTGAAGGATCAGTGCAGAGAATTCTATTTCCTTGAGATCTTTTGGGTTCATGAATCTGTCGTGCAAAGGGCGAAGTTGCAGGGAGACACGTGGCTGTGTGTTGTGTGGACTACTATAATATTTTGATGTCCGTTAGAATTGATGTGGTGGTTATGGTGATGGAATTCTTAAGCTTGTACGACTGGACTGTAGAGTATTCAGCAGCTGTGGTAGATATCGACTGAAAGTGCAAAGTTTGTGTACCGTACCTATTCCGTGTGTCATTGCCGGGTGGATTTCCAGACTTCTCGTACTAGGAATTAAGCCTTCATTTCTATTTCATTAATCTTTTATTAACATCCTTGTACTTTCTATCAGAATGTTTTATTAATATATCTTTTATAAAATGTGCGCCCATGGTTTCTATCAGAAAAGTGAGATATCGCAATCTAAAGAGCTTAGGATGTGATGAATGGTTTACATTCTAGGAATTTGTTTTGGTATTGCTAAATAAGGTTATAAACTACATGAATTTAGAAATATGGGGTAATATCCACAATTCTGAACTATGTGGGTATGAAGTATGAACACGAGTTTGCTTCAAAATAGGAGCACACTAACTAATTTAACAATGTTAAATCATGTCAAATCGGTGAAAGATACATATGGATGCTGGACAAGAAGGAAAAATTTCAAAGCAACAAAACAAATAACTAAACAAAAAGTTAAACCATTTTAGGGGTGGGAGGGGAATAGAAAGGATAAGTTAATAAGCACACCTTTCGGTGAAGAGCTTCGCGGGATCCTCCAGGATACAGAAGAACAAAAGATTTTTCCGAAAATAACCTGTACATATTTTTATGGGAGACAGGTACGGCACCAAATAATCTCACAAAATCAAAAACATGACGTCCTTCACATGAACACTCCCTCCTGCCCTTAAAAAGAACAGGGTGTGCCATTCCTCGAAGAACTATACTTTTTTGGCCTAAAAATTCAGTAACTAATGGAGACATATCAACTCCCAACATCATGTGATTTCCGACTAGAAGAACCGGGCCATCGTTAGGAATCCCAGACAGACCTCTCACAATTTTCCCATCTTCCATGGTCGAAAACATCACTGGGCTAGAGAGTATGTAAAGACCACTGCATTTCAATTGCCATAATAGTTATTTTTTTATTACTAAAATTAGAAAATAAATTAGGATTAACATAGTGAAGGGGACTACTTACTCCTGCATTATGTATGCTTGTTGTAACTCTGTCTTAGTTGTGGGAAGGAAGTCTTTAATGCAGTCGTGTTGTGTTTTATGACGGTACAAACCAGAACCTTTAATGATACTACTTATATGAACACCATCTTCCTGCATAGATACGGCAACTGTCAATCAGTTCAAATCCATATGAGACAATTTTTTGAAAATGGTTAAACACAGAGATTTGAATATCGGCATGAAAAAAAGTAGAGGTGCACTAATTATGTACACTTGGATATAAAATGAATCAACTACTTTAAACAAACCCAACAGTTCAGATAGATGTGTAACATAATTTTGTCAAAACTGAACATGTTCTCCTTGACTATCAATTAATAATGATACTTTTAACATCAGAATGGGCAAAATGCCAAAATCTTTGGAACTAATATACCAATATAAAATTGATCATTTATCAGAGACACTCTACTTAATATATATGCACATACCATTAGAATGTTGTGGCCAAGCTTTTGAAAGTAGCAAACCTTGCACCTTTGTACTAAAGTTGCTAACCTTGCACCTTCATCTCTACTAGGTAGCAAGCTGTCCAGGCAACTGAAAAATGACAAAAGAGTTGTCACAGAACCACAATAGTTAACTAAGTAAAAGAACCAAACTAAAAGACATTAGCTCATTTTCATTGAATAAATTAGATAATATGCATGACAAGAAATATCAAGACAAACGCAATTTCTAAAGATCTAACAATCTTAAGAGAAAATCATGAAATGGTGAGAGAGAGAGGTATACTGCCCAACTGGCCCAAGCATAAACTCAAATTTCATTCTCATTATAAATTTATTTCTTCATTAAGTTAAAGCCTTTGAAGCAACTCAAGAAAATCTCTTACCAGACAACAAAATTAGTAAGAGAAAGGAAAATGTAACCATAACGCTTAAAATAAGTATCTAACTCCAAACCAAATTAAGATATTCTAATCAAATATTGAGTCCTCTAAATAAGGTTTAAATAGATGGAAATCGGTTTTCCACTAAATTAATTTTATTATCATCTCATGGAACTCATGGTGACTCTAGAATCTTTGTAATAAAGATCCTTATCAATGAATATTTACATTTGGGTTCCATAATATTTATCTATTAATCAGGATTGTTTTGTGGTAAGGTTTGGGTGATAACAGGAGCCTTGCATTAGTTGAATGGAATTCAGTTTGCACTCCGATCTTGTGAGGGACTTGGATTTGGAAATGGAAGATGTTAAAGGTGCTCGTATCTGCATGCAGGCAACACGAGTGAATGATACTCCCAGTTCTCTGTATAATACAGGTGTAATCAATGGAAATAGAAGTTATCTCGATTCTCAAAAAGTGTGGGTATGGAAGCTGGTGTCCCTTCATCCTCGGTCTGGCATGCTGTTCCCTTCATCTCGATTCTCAAATGAAACAGAAATTGTTGTAGTCAACAAAGGTAATATCGCGCTCCAGGCTCTACAATTATCCCCTCTTAAAATTACCCTTGAGTTTTAATTCTCTGATGATGGAGAATGATGTCAATTTAGAGACATATACTACAAAGCAGATGAGGGATGTTATGAAGTTGTTAACAGTATTTCCACAACATATGGTTGATGAGATAATGCAAGTACCAATTGCACAAGTAGATGGTGTGGATCAATTATTGTGGAATGGTAATTCAATGTTTAGTCTATAGAGAAAATTCTTTTGCAAAGGCAAAGAAATGGAGGATGGAATCTATCAAAATGAAGAGAAATAGTTTTGGAAATTGCTGGTTCCTGTCTATTGCAGTGGTTGCATATATATGATGAAGACATCGGTTCTGTTTTGCTTTGTTTTGAGATTTAGCCATATGTAGTTTATTTGATATTTGTTTGAGAGATTTGTTTTAGATTTGAAAGATTTATTTTGGATTTATTTTGGATTTGTTTTGAGCCTATATATAGGCCTTGAGAATAATGAGAATGTATGCTATTATTGATTTAAAAAAATATATTGTGTGTTGAGTTGTTGCTCTTCATTCTCCTCGTGTGTGATAGGAGAACATTAGGGTTTGTGAGAAATCCTAAGAAAGTATTAGGGTTTGTGAGAGGCTCTAACTACATCCCCAAATCCCCAATTTCATTTTAAACCCTAACCCTAATACCCTCTTTCTCTCTCTTCACAGCCGCCACCAATCTCCCTTCTCTTCTTCTATGTTGAATCTGAACCCAACAACACCGCCCCTTCCATCTCCTTACCCGACCATCCCCTACCTATCTCCCCTTGCTTCCAGGCACCGCCACCGTCCACCGATCTCCCATATCCCTTCACCGACCAAACCCATGCCACCTTCCTTCGCCCACCCCCGACGCCTCCAGAACCCCGGCGAAGAGCCTCGCCAATCTCCTTACTGCATGTACCCCCATCGAAGCCTTCGCGAACCGCCAAGTCACAGCACCCAACCACATTTTCTACTGCCGACGGCCCAGCCATGCTGCACAATCATCGGAGCCACCCCGTCAGCCGCTACCTCGATCCCCATTGCTTATCAACACCATCCAAGCTTTTGGAAACCTCCTCTCCATTGCTACACTGTCTACGAACCTGGTAATTTCTTTCAATTATTTGTGATACAGCCAATCATCTCTGAAATATTATCTGAATTTTCTGTTGTCCACAAATATTGAGTGTGTGCTTCTTCTTGTTAATTAGAGTACGAAACTTTATTGCATATCTTACATGCTAATAACGATTAAGTACAATTGTTGATTGTTAGGCGTGAATCATTAATTGAACTTGTTAAACTTATTTCAATTCTTGAAAATCCATCAAACCAATTAGTAGTTTTAATTTCTAACTTAATCAGCATTACATGTTGGTAAACTTAATCTTTTAATATTCTTGGAAATTCTCTACTTATGGTTACGTTCACATCATTTTAGTATCAGAGCGAATGTTTTAAAACCTTAGTTGTTGCATCATTTAATCATAATTTGTGCATTCATTTAGGAACCATTCTTGCATCATTTTTACAAAAAAAATCTACATTCATTTTAGGGTTATTTATAGATCATTTCAGATCTGAAAATACCTCATTTTAGGTGCATTTAGAACATGTTTCCCAAAATTTCAGCAAGCACACGTCCCCATGATCCCTAGTTTCCTGCCTTGATGAATGCGCCTTCGCAGCACCATCACAAATCCGTAAGAGTCTTTCTTGTCCCTTCCAAACTACCCAGTCAGGAATCCCAGAAATCAGCGAGCCCCTCCTTGAACTGAAATGGACAACTCAGACATTTCCACTACCCTCGCTGACATTCAAACAACTCTTGCCAATATCAATCAGAGACATGAGCAAGTGAAATTGAAACAAAATGTTGCCCCTGAACTTCATCGTCAGATCCCTCAAGGGAATGATCGTGACGACCGACATCAAGATCGTGACCTTGACGAACAATACAAAAAGAACGTTAGGCTGACGTTCCCCACTTTGAAGGCCATATGGAACCCCAAGCTTATCTCGATTGGATCTATGCCATGGACCATTAGTTTGTGTGGTTTGACATGAGCGAAGCCCTGAATATCAAATTTGCCACGATAAAATTGACCGTTAAAACTCAACAACACTGGATCAACTTGAACATGCCCGCAGAGGCCGAAGCCTGACATCCATAACCACTTGGGAGGCCATGGATGAGAAACTCACTGGGAGATATGTGCCTTTGTCGTTCCACACCAGATTGCTAGAATTGTGGAACCAACTCTATCAAGGAAACAAATCCACCCAAGAGTATGTGGTAAGTTTGACGACTTTCTCATTCGGTGCAATGCCTTAGGTAGAGAGAGCGAAGAACAAACTCTCTCTAAGTTCAGAACTGACCTACGAGCTGATCTTAGGAACGAGCTAATTCATAGAAATATGGACTCATTGGCAGCAGCTTATGCCTTTGTCCTCGACATGGATTCCCTTAAAGCAATTTCCCCCTACAAGTCCAGCGATTCGAGAGATCATTGAAAGAGACTACTCTAAGAATGACCTCCATTGACCCCTCTAGACTTAAATCTCCCTATTCTCAGTATCCCAACAAGTCTTACCCAAGCAAGCCTACTTCAAATCTCTATCTACTTAGAAATGACAACACAGGTAAGAATACTGAAAGAGACTACTCTAAGATTGATCATCTCACTAAGTGCTATAAATACAAGAAAAACGGCCATGTTGCTGACAACTATTCCAGCCCCAATAAGATCAACATTGTGGAAGGTACCGTTGTTATTGCTGATGAGCCTAACAATGAGTTTTCTTATGAACCTAATGTAAATGATGACTTCGACGAAGAAGATGATGACGAGTATCTCAACTGTATTCGATCGATCCAATCACCCATATTGAATGTAATCAGATGTGCTTTGTCCCAACCAAACGAAGAAGTGGATTGGAAGCGCACTGATATATTTCACAACTTCATAAAAATTGTGCATGGTTATCGTCCTAGGCAGCCTATAAATCTTGTCCCCGTGTCAGAACATCATAAAATCCCAGAGTCTGCATCCACATTTGCATCCCGCATTCATGATTTGCATAGAGAAATTTCTAAAAAAATTAATGAGAATAATTTTAACTACAAGATGCAGTGTTCTAAATGGCGTCCGCCTCGGACGCCTAGGCGGTGCCTAGGCGCTCAAAAAGAGGAGAACGAACCGCATATGCAATAAGCGGTACTCTAGGCGTTGAGATGGCAGTTAGGCGTACAAGGCGTCGATATGGCGGCACCTAGTCGGCCGAGGCGGACAAGGCGGCGCCTAGGCGGCCGAGGCGGCTGAGGCGGATCAGGCGGCTGACAGATTTTTTTGTAATTTTTTTTTCAAATTCTTTAAAATATTCTCTTCATCTTCAACAGAAAAAAGCCTCTTCATCTTCAACAGAAAAAAGTCTCTTCATCTTTACATTAAGGTGTTACTAGTTCACGCTATATTTGAAATTTTATATGACTGATTATTGTTTATGTCATTATGAATCTAAAGTTTACACCATAATCGTTATTAAACTTCTAAAATCATTCTGGCCTAGCATCACTTGTGAATTGTGATGCATTTAATCCCATGGCCTGGCCATTTTCTTCAGAAAGATTAGTTGTCCTTGATCGCAATAACTCCAATAAATTGTTTGTTTCATCCCTGCAACCTCCATTGTCAAGATTAAGAATCATTCAATCATATTAGGATAAAGATTAAAGAATTCACAAAATGATTTAAATTACAAGCACCAAAGTTCCAACTTCACAAAAAGATTTAGACTACAAGCAAAAATAGAGAAATGTAACTTTTAAAAGGTTAATATATTAATATTTAAAAAATAAAAACAAAACGCCTAGGCGCCGCTTAGGCGCCGCCTAGGCGTCCTAGGCAGTAGGCGGTCCTTGGCCGAACCGCCACCGCCTGACGCCGTTTACAACCTTGACAAGATGAGAGCAAATACTAGAAGAAAATTTAAAACTCTTGATGTTGGTGACGAAGTGATGGTTTGGATTCAATCGGAACGATTTCCAGCTGGACCCGTTAAGAAATTGAATGCATGTGATGCAGACCCATTTAAAATTCTGCGTAAAATCAATCATAATGCCTATGTCGTTGACCTTATTGATGGTTTTCGCATAAGTAAGACTTTCAATATTGAGGATCTAGTACCCTAAGAAGGTGCATCTAATGCTGGTTCGAAAAGACCGAAGGCCCATAATTTAACCCGAGAAATTCTCTTAAAGATGAGCCTACCCTGCAACCTATTGGTGAGATTCCCACATTTTTCCCTCTACCTGATACTACTTGCCCACAGACAAAAAAAATTGGATAATATTTTATATGATTAGATAATCTCTACTAGAGGGTGGTATTCATAGGTATTTGGTGAGATGGAAGAACAAGCCGAAGTCGGAAGATACTTGGATTGATCATGAAGAACTCCAACGCTTGGATCCAGACTTTTTGGAGTACTATGATATGATCACTGGTTTTGACTCGAGTACTCGACTGGGTCGAGCTCTCTCTCACCAGGAAGAGAATGATGAGAACATCAATTTTGTTTTTCTTTGTTTTGAGATTTAGCCATATATAGTTTGTTTGAGATTTGTTTGAGATATTTGTTTTAGATTTGAGAGATTTATTTTGGAATTGTTTTGAGCCTCTATATAGGCCTTGAGAATATTAAGAAGGTATGCTATTATTGATTTTAAAAAAACTATTGTGTTGAGTTGTTACTCTTCATTCTCCTCTTGTGTGTGTGAGACTATAATAGAACATTAGGGTTTGTGAGAAATCCTAAGAAAGTATTAGGATTTGTGAGAAACTCTAACTACACCCCCCAAATCTCTAATTTCATTTTAAACTCTAACCTTAATATCCTTTCTCTCTTCACAGCCGCCACCAATCCCCCTTTTCTTCTTCTTACCTTCTCTTTGTTGAATCCGAACCGAACAACACCTCCCCTTCCCTCTCCTCGCCCGACCATCCCCTACCTATCTCCCCTGCTTCCAGACGCCGTCGACGTCCACCGATCTCCCCTCTCCCTTCACCGACCAAACCCTTGACACCTTCCCTCGCCCACCCTCGACGCCTCCAGAATCCAGACGAACACCTCGCTCATCTCCTTCCTTCTTGTACCCTATCGAAGCCTTCGCCAACTGTCAGGTCACAGCACCCGACCCCCTTCTTCTATTGCCGACGACCCTGCCTTGCTGCACAATCATCGGAGCCACCCCCGTTAGCCGCTACCTCGATCCTGATTGCCCATCAACACCAATCCAAGCTTTTGGCAACCTCCTCTCCAT
The DNA here is from genome assembly GCA_017893485.1 of Hemerocallis citrina. Lineage (NCBI taxonomy): Eukaryota > Viridiplantae > Streptophyta > Magnoliopsida > Asparagales > Asphodelaceae > Hemerocallis > Hemerocallis citrina. The sequence continues at coordinate 443,814,608 of CM030358.1, read as the reverse complement.
TGCTACACTATCTACGAACCCAGTAATTTCTTTCCACTCTTCAATTATTTGTGACACTGCAAATCATCTCTGGAATATTATCTGAATTTTCTGTTGTCCACAAATATTGAGTGTGTGTGCTTCTACTTACTAATTAAAGTACAAATCTTTATTCCATATCTTACATGCTAACAACAATTAAGTATAATTGTTGATTGTTAGGCGTGTTAAAATTATTTCAATTCTTGAAAATTCATCAAACCAATTAGTAGTTTTAATTTCTAACTTAATCGGAATTACATGTTGGTAAACTTAATTTTTTAATATTCTTCAAAATTCTCTACTTAGGGTTAAGTTTACATCAATATACATCCTGGTTGTTCTGGAAAATGCAATGTAATGTTGTTTCGGGGTGGGAATGACGATTGCCGTGGTACTATGAAGTTGGCATGGATTTTTGCAAAGATATCTAAGAGATGATATCTTTAGGAGTGATTGACAATGATAGTGTTTAGTGGAACAAGCATATCTACTCATGTGCGGTGGTCCAAGCCTTTATTGGATGGTCGAAGGTGGATTTTGATGGATCATTTGATTTATGTACCTGCAAAGTTGCAACGGTGATCGTTGCAAGGGATAACAAACATAATGTAATTCAAGCCAGTGGAGATCTAGTGAATTGTTCTTTCAGGCCTAGAGTTGCTGCCTTGCAGTTTGTAATTAGGGAGATGGTGGTTTGCAGAGGGATGCACGTCATATTTGTGGGGGTTTGCTTTAGAAGGTGATTTAAATCCTCAATGATGGAGATAATCATGGTCGGCCACATTTATCAAATGAAGAATGCAACGATTGGCTGTATTATGCATTTACAAGGTCCAAAGTTTGCTGTGAAAGGTAAATCAAAGTGCTGTTAGATGTCTAACAGTGCGCACCGAATTGATTTGTGTTTAATCTATGTAGGTAATTTTATTTCCAGTTTAATTACAATGTGCAAGTCTAAGGCCCATGTAGCAGAGTTTCAGTCCCTCTTAGCAGGAAAAAAGAAAAAGAATAGATATTACAATAATATTCATGATCAAGAATTTCAAGGAAATTCAATTTTTGGTGATGTGAGAACCATTTTTAAGAAATATAATATACACGTCAATGCACACATATATATTCAACACAACACTTCCAGTCATGCTGCTCGCCACCAAAAACAAATCTGATAGTACTAGTTCTATCAGCAAAAGCTGGGTCCCAAAATGCTGAAATCTTATTTTAATATAAGTTTTTAAGTTTGAATTCGTTCAAAACTGCCAGCAAGAATAAGAATATAAAAAGCTGAACTAGAAGTGCAATGTTCCATAAGTTAATGGTGTCAGTACCCGGCAAGCACGAGAACTTCAGCATTAACAGAATGGAGACGTGAATTAGCATGAGCAGCAGCTGATTTAAGTAGCTCCAGTTTCCATGGAATAGTCTCGGTCAATATGTTTCCTACTAAACGCTGCAAAAAAAAGTGTTCTACATTATATATTAACATAAGTAGTTTTCTTGAGAAGAATAGAATAGAATATGAAGGGCAGGCAGGCGACATAGAAAAATGGTATAAAGTGACAGTTAAAAGTAAAATTATGGTTCAATGAATCAATGTTTGACACACAGATGTGCACAGATGACTCTGCTAAAACTATCAAACAAAATTCTTTCTACTATTAATAAGCTAGTTTATCTTCAAATCAACTGTAAGGTTGCCAATATCACATCTCGTCAATTACTCCCCAATCAGTTTTGCATCAGAAATAGTTTCATATGTGATTTTTCTCAATTACAACTTTTTTAAAGCTCTTCCAGTAACTATTGTACCTTCCATTTTGGTGTCACACGATATATAATTGCTAATGGAAGGTTCAGGATGCAAAACCTACTTCATTTTGTTCTATCTGTGTAACATTTATTGTCTTGGAGCAAATTATCTGATTAACACGGTACATAGCCTGTAAATAACGGAATTGGGGTTTCATTGCAAGTGCACATGCATATGTCGGTCATTTCTACAAACTGTTCAAATGTTAGAGATCATTTAGTCTCATATCGGTTATATGGGTAGACGATGTGGGATTAAAATAAACTTGGGTTCCCTCCCCCTTAACAGCTAGCTTTTAAGGGTGAGTTATCTTGGGTTCGATCCTGGGTTCGTTTCAATTGGTATCAAAGCAGGGCCCATGCTCTTGATCTGCAGCGCTCGGAAAAGGGTACCTAGGGGTTGGGAAAGGGTTACTTCGAGGCTAGATTAAAATTATTGGGCCAATGTCGCTAGAGTGAAAGTCATCGAGAGTCGGAAAGGGCTACCTAGAGGATGGATTAAAATTACTGGTAGGTTTAAACCGGGCCAGTGTCGCTAGAGTGAAGCCGTCCGGTGCCCTAGAGTGTGAAATAAATTTGGGTTCCCTCCCCGTAACAGCTACCTTTTAAAGGTGAGTTCTCCTGGGTTCGTTTCATCAAACAATTTCTTACAAGTGTTGAACTATTTTCAAGTTATTAGCAAGTATATTTATGCAGCATTTGAAAAGCTAAATGTGACGCATTTGGGTCCAGCATACATCATATGTCTTATAAGATATGCAGTTGGAACTTTCTTTTCACATGAAAAGAGAAGAAAATGACATAGACATAATAAATACATTGAAGGATAAATTTTAGATAAACTCCTCTATAAATGTTATTGTGTCCAACCCCATCCCCCCCCCCCCCCCCCAATTGACTAAGTTTAAACCAACTTATGACAATTTTATTTCGTAGTTGATATGGAGAAGGGGTTAACAAGGTTTTAAATCTCCTTCGCTAATTAATGTAAATTTTAAACACAATGACTGATCTAAAGATCAAAGGTCCTCAACCTAAAATAATTTCAATCAAAAAATCTAGATGCAACTTGATAGGGGACAACATTTTGGAAAGGGGAGGTAATGGGTCATGCATGATGATGATCTAAAAATTAAAGATTAATTAAGGTTTTAAATCTCTTTCACAATTAATATAAGTTTAAACACAATGACTTGTCTAAAGATCAAGGTCCTCAACCTAACATAATTCACTTTTAAAAAATCCTAGCTACAATTTGAAAACAGACGACATTTGGGAAAGGGGGTGCAAAAAATCATGTAAGACTAGAGCATAATATATTTGATGGCCAGTTATATATGCCCATAACCACTTAAAATATAAGAACAACACAAGGGACTACTCACAACAAAGAGCAATACTAACTATGAGGGACCCTACCAATAGACCGATCCCCCGAAGTTATGGTAAGGGTGAGTGTTTAATATTTATATTCTAACACGCCAAGACCTAGACTGTACATCCGCATTAAATATTGAGTAGTTGGCAGTGTTTATGATGTATGGGTGTAACATTGGGATTGTTGAGGATCTATATTGTAAGTTATCATAAACTTTGTCTATATATATGAGGCTATTGTCTTCAATATATTTGCCGCATTTCTAATCTATATACAATCAGTTTCTCATTTTCTCACTTGGTATCAGAGCACTCATCCTCAAACCCTAAATCTGCAGCCATGATTTTTTTTTCTCAAGATCTAATTACGAGATCCCAAATCCCAAATCCCAAATCTCAAATCCTAATCTCCAATCACCACCACTCCCGACCTCCAAAAACAAACAGGAAGAAGGACGGCAGTAGCCGCCATAGTCCTGCTCTGCCTCGGAATTCGTGTCTGATACCACCGACCTCCCTTTCCCACTGACTCCTATATGGTAGATATGGAAAAGGCCATCCAATGATCCACTGAGCTGCGTACTGCAATCTTCACATATATATTTGAAGGCAACAGCTGCAGCTGCAGCTGCTGCCGACTCCTCGGATGTGCTCATATCCTTCATAAGAATATCAACAAGTGGAGGAAGGATTGAAAGCTCAACTGGAGCAGCATTGATCCATTTTGAAAATGCTCCAATGGTTGAACCAGACCGCGTGGAGTAGCTGAGGTTGGTACGGAAGCTTTGGAAGTAATGCCATAATCTGGGGCATCATTTCAGCTTCTGATTTTGGAACTGAGCTAGCTGTAGCTTGTATGCATAGACAGCTGCCTCCATAGGCTGCTATTTGCCGTTTTCACCATTGCTACAATTTCCCACTACCTGGAGAAGCTTCATAAAGAGAATCTTCAATGTCAGTTCACCTCCAAAAATTACAGTTGCTGTTGCATCCGCTAACACATCACGGACAGCATATCTGGTATGCTCGAAATCCCTGTGATCTTCCTCTGAAAGGCTCTGATAGTCCTCAGAATACTCAACCTGATAGCTGACCAATGATACAAGCATTTCATATGATCGGTGAAAAACTTAAAGTCTCTGATTCAATTGAGGCTTCCGAACCAAATGAAGAATCGGAGTCCCTTCTAGTCAGATGAACTTGGAGATGGTGCCAAAAGTTAAAATTCATAGAAGATATGTCATAATCAGGGTGTGAAGCAACTTCGAGCAATGCTTCTACGATTCGCAAATATAAGGATCCCAACCCGAAACCAAAACAGATCCTGTCTAGCATAGACCAGATCTAGATCCACTTCAAAACGATGTGAATCTGACCCGATCCAGCATCCAACCGCAGACCCAAGCCGGTCCAACCGAACCCGATCCGACCCGGTCCTGTCAACCTGGGTCTACTCATGCGCCCACCTCGACCAAACTGAACCCGACCCGGTTCAGATTTCGGATCTGAACTAACCCTTTCGGATATGCTTGTTCAATTGGATTCAAGGTCTTGCATCTTCATGTCTAATCGATAACATTTAGCTCAGTCGGTTTAGTTCATCTATATCCAAACTCATGTTGGTTGATCTACCTCGAGCATGAAAGAGGGTGTTGAGTGTATGTATGATGTATGAGTGTAATATTGAGATTACTGGGGGTCTATATTGTAAATTTTCATAAGCTTTGTCTATATATATGAGGATATTCTAATATATACAATCAGCTTCTCATTTTCTAACTGGTAGGATTCGAATTTATGGTAAGGGTGAGAGTTTAATATATATATTTTAACACTAAAAATGAGGCATAAAGCCATATACCCCATACTGCCACGCATATACTTCCCTCCCATTTATAGAGAAAAGTGGCCACATCCATGGATACGGCCAGAAGTTCTGTATTTAGAAAATACATTCACATGGATTTTCGGGAACTGTTTTCAATCTTTACAACGTGACGACTCCTCTAGGTTTGAACAGGTCATAGTTAATGTTGAGCATTCTCATAGTTTCCAAATTTTATGTTACTTTTATATTATTATTTAGTTTTGACTTGCATGAGGAGGAAATAATTTACGCCACCCACTCCCTTTATTTTTGCTATGCACAGAACTTTATGATGGGGAGGGAAAACAAAAGAGATAGAGGAGGGGAAAAAAACGAAACAACACAAAGAACAACAAAATTGGAGAAGTCAGATTAAGCAAAGCAGAAATGAGATAAGAGTCATACTGAAAGATTCATGAGTGAAGATACGAGATTGCTTTGTAATTCATTTAGTGATCGAAAAGTACCAAGTTCCTTGTAACTTTCCAGAGCATGCTTTATCTCAGGATCTAAGATCAAGCAAAAATATGGAATGAATAATCACAGCTTATGCAATCCTATTAATAAAAGTGCATGCCAATTGGTATCAGTATCAGAAATATTTGACTGGACATATACATAACATAAAAACGGTAACTATAGTGAAAATATTTATAAGCCAAGTAACGGATATATATCTAATGAAGATCGTCCATGAGAATATGGAAACCCTAACATGAAATAATTATTCAAACATAATGCACGTATTTAGTGATTACAAAATCAGCCATGTTTACTATTATAACGTCACAAGGAGTGTGTGAAGCTAGTGCCAACATGTGAAGTTGACCCTTACACACTATTGATTGCCGATGTGCATGGTAAGCACATTTCTCCTTTCAAAAAAGACGTTCAATAATACTAACATCTTTAAATGCTTTATGCTTAAATAATGATAAGCAACTTTCCATATTTAGTTGGAAATAATAGAGAAAATGATGAGGACATCAGTTCGAGATGATTTGGGCGCTTCTGTCAGCGCAGGCATCATCTAGGATGGCTACTCCAGTAGCATAGTTATCTTTATTTCAGCAATTTTTATTTGTTTTGGGGCATTTTAGTAATGTAGTAGTTTTGCAATTTGCACCATTTATTTTCTGCATTAGAATATTTTGGAGATTTATATTGAGATTTGTTTTGAGCATATATATAAGCTTTGAGAATAATGAGAATGTATGCTATTATTGATTAAAAAAATATTGTGTTGAGTTGTTGCTCTTCATCCTTCTCTTGTGTGTGTGAGACCATAAGAGAACATTAGGATCTGTGAGAAATCCTAAGAAAATATGAGGGTTTGTGAGAAGCTTTAACTACACAGTCTACACCCCCAAATTCCAAATTTTATTTTAAACCCTAACTCTAATACCCTTTCTCTCATCTTCAGTGGCCAACTACACCTCATCTACTTCTTCATCTCCCCAAAACCCAACATCCCACCATCGAACCCGACTTCTTCCCTCACCGAACTCCAACGCCAGCCCCACCAAGCCCCCCGCATACCACCTCGGCGCCCCGCCTTTGCAATCTCAATGCAACCCGACGGCCATCCTGCCTCCTTCAACCCCGTGTGCCACCATCCCCTCCCTCGCCCTCTCGCGCACGCGACCGCCACCAATCAACACCATCAGCTCCATCGACAGCCGCCAGGACCCCCTCCTCCGACTGCACCATCACCTCCGAAACCACCCCCACTCCAAATCCACAAATCCACTCAATCTGAAACCCTAAATCCCCAAAATTCCAATTTCAAATCCAAACCCTAATCTTCATATCAAGAGAATAATTTGCGGAGGTGTAACTCCCTGTTCCAGTTGTACGTATTTTATTACGTGAATTTTTTTACTTCAATTTTCAGATCAATTTTATTTTTCTTCTCTTTGGATTCTTTATCTAGAGCCAGAATATTTTTCTGATCAAATCCATAATTTTGTGATTCGATCGGAGTCTAAATACAAATTCTAACCCTGATTAATCCTAATCCTAATCATAATCCTAATTTTTAATCCAACAGCTAACCTAACTCACCTTATTTTCTTCCTCCCTACGCTTCTTTTTCTCCTTCCCTATAATCCCCACTTCTGCATACGCCAACCTCTCCCCCTCATTTTTCTCATTCTACGCCTAACTCCCTCTCTTCCGTCAACCCCCTCTTCTATCTTCTTTTACATTTTCAATATATACACACCCCTCCACTCATTTTCCACACCTAACACTACACTACCTATATAATAATACACATGCATACACTTGCATGCATATTATATATATATATATATATATATATATATATATATATATATATATAATACACCATGCATGCATTCAACATTCTGTCTCTCTCTTCCTTTCTTTCTATATATATACACATGCACACAACACATAAACCCATATCTCTACGTCTCCTTCTTCTCTTCCTCTGCCTTCTTCACACCCGAGAACTCAAGCCAACACCCGAACTCCACTTTATCCTCCACCTTCGAGCCGACGACTGCACTTCTACGGTCCCGTGAACCCCGAAGAACAACTCAAACTCACTCCCTCTCCGCACGCCGTGCCACCTTGTTGTTGTCACTCACCGTTGCTACCGTTGCTCACTCGTTGTCGTCTTGCTGCCATTCTTGCCGCCGTTGTGTCGCCATCCGTTGCCGACATTGCTTCTTTCCGTAGTTAACATCACCACCGTAATCGTCACGTTATAAGACAAGTATCTTGTACACTCTTTTTGTTCTCGTACAAGCATTTTCCTTGAACTCGTGGCAAGTAGTCTAGTTATTATCATATTTTATTGTCAAATTCCGTTCTAGTCACTTGTTCCATGCTATATCAACTCAAGAGTGAACCGTTAACACATTTCGAATCATGTTATCGAATATCGAATATTAACTTTGCTATTTCTAAATTTCTTGACCTTGCACTAAGAATTCAACCATGTTTCTGATACTGGATTGAAGATTTTCTACGTGGAAATCGTAGTCCATCGAGTCCCGAATCCAGAACATCTTACGGTTTCTCAATCTGAGGTATAGATTGTGAGATATCGCGATTTTAGTATTGTCATATCGTCAATTTCTGAACCTGCACGGGATCACTAACCGATCTCTTGTACTGAGAATTTGACCATGTTTCCGATACTGGATCGAAAAACTTTCTACATGAAAATCGTATCCCTTCGAGTCTAGATATCCAGAACATCTTACAGTTTCTCAATCTGATGTATAGATTGTGAGATATCGCAATTTTAGTATTGTGACTCTGAATTTCCAGAATGCGCGTGAAACATCGAAACCAACGAAGAATGAATTATACGCATAGGTACTGTCTATAGAATGTATCGTGTGAATATGCATTGGAACCGGAAGAGTCTACTTTCTAGAATCTCTGACGGAATTGGATTTACTTTTTCTGTAAACGGGAAAGTGAATTTGAATGCAGATATGTGATGTTGTCTAAAAATTCATCTCTACATTTTTTCATATAAACCCGTTATTTTTCATATTTTATGAACTGAACTATATGTATTGCTGTTCTTTGTAATAATAACTTGCATAGATATAATAGGTTGATAGATTTTCTCATGTAATGCAATTTATACCACTTGATAATTTATAATAACTACTCTCGATACATGTACCCGTTTCATCTCATACCATAATTACTGCCCTTAATATTTTTCTAGATTAACTGTCTTGATTTCACCGTTCCACTAGGCGTACCCAACTGCATATTCATAATTAATTATAAAAGAATAACAAGCCGGAGTTATAAGGGTACGGCTTAGTAATGGACAATATAGGAAGTATACTCGGAAGGGGGCCCGTATTTTCCCGAAATAGTGATTCTTGATTCTTGATTCTTGATTACACAATTCTTGATTACATGTCTTGATACTATCACTGGAAGACCCGAGTACATAATCCTATAGAATTCACTACTTAAGTCTAAACGTCACATGATTGATATGCACCGAACTTGTGATATGGACACAGGATTGCGTGTATTAGATAAGTTAATAAAACAGATAAACTCGATATTTCCACTAAGCATGATTCTTGATTACATGATTCTTGATTACATGACTCTTGATTCTTGAACACATGATTCTCGATTACATGACTCTTCATTACATGACTCTCGATTCTTGATTACACGACTCTTCATTACATGACTCTCGATTCTTGATTACACGACTCTTCATTACATGACTCTCGATTCTTGATTAAATAATTATTGATTAACTGCGAGTTGGTTATCAATTGATTATACGTTGAAGTCTTGATTACACTAATTTACGGTTATTAATTGCATGATCATATTGTCCCAGTTCCTTGCTTACTTTCATATTGTATTTGTACTTCTACTTCTTGTTTCTTCCATATTATATCTTTTACTGCTTGTTGCTACTTGTTGTCCGAAGCTTGCTCTAACGGGTACTTTTTCATTTTTTTTGAGTTAATAATTATACAGGTACTGATGGATCCGTCGAGCAAACTCTCTAGACGATCGTTGCTGCTTTCTTACTACTTCATGTTGTTTTTCTTTCAGTCGCTATTTTATCTAGTTGTTATAGTGAACTGCTTATCATATTATTTTAATTCTGGCACCTTATATTCTCGGGCATCTTGACCCGATGTTGATGTATTATCCAGATGATGGTTATTCTATTTTCAGCTCATGTGATCATTATATTTGCCTGTGTGAATGTGTCATAAATATCTGGTTGAGTTTATAATTGTACAGCTTATGGATGATGTTAGATCATTCGCTGGGCCTCAGTTGCGTGCCTGTATTTTTGTATAGTGGGAAGCGGGGCGTGACAGGAGTACAGTGTTGTTGATTGCGACGACTGACATCTTCTTCGTTTTAATAACTCTCCCTTTTATATTTTGCAGCGATGCTCGGCGAGAAAGAGATCGAAGCAAGGCGGGCAGACCATGGACTGGCCACCGCTCTTCTATATTCAGATTTTTTTAAATTAAATGAAAATTATTTTAGGCTAAACTTCTTTCTATTCTTACATTATTACATTAGTTATGTTACTGCCTATCGTCTCTATAATATTATCTAAATTATCTGTCGTCCACATATATTGAGTGTGTGCACTTCTACTTGCCAATTAGTATACAAATCATTATTGAATATCTTACTTGCTAATAACAATTAAGTATATCTGTTGATTGTGAGGCTTAAATCTTTAATTGAGATTGTTAAACTTAGTTCATTTCTTGAGAATCCATCAAACTAATTATTAGTTTTAATTTCTAAGTTAATCGGCACTACATGTTGATAAACTTAATCTTTTAATATTCTTGAACAATTCTCTACCTAAGGTTAAGTTTACATCAGAATACCACATGCATTAGAAGTGTAGAGATACCCATTCCTACTTGTACATCAAGTAATTCTGTCTTATGAGGAAAGGTAGATCTAAGTTGACAATGTTCCTTGCGAGCCAGTTGTAATCTACAGACTACTGGGTTTCTTCCTGTAGAAGGCACCATTACCCCTGTAACGCCCCATTAATAATAATTGGCACCACAATTATCCACCATCATTTTCTACCAATAGCTCTCATACTGTTTCCTACAACTATCTTATTGAAGTATCGGGCTTGTTACGATTTTTCTCATCTCAGTAAGCCGCTCATTTACAATTTCATCACCTGAATTCCAAACATTTATTATATTATACCACACTCTACAAACACCATCAAATTACAAGTCATGTCATATTATACAAAACTCTATGAATGGGAGTTAAAATTGCCATGGTTAAGAAAAGTAGAGGAGATAAGAGTAATCCAATTGGCACAAAGTGAGTAGGGTCAACCCCTTACTTGGGCATGGGAGGCGGCCGCCTCGGGCCCCCGATTTTTTTCGCAATTTTAGGGGCCCCAAATTTGTTTTTCCTTACATTTATATATATACGCATTTTACACGTAATGTTTTTTAGGGGCCTCCAAATTTAATTTTTTAGACTTTTTGTTTTTAAAACTAGTACTTAAGCCGGTTTATTTTAGAAGGGCATGGGTTTGTGTGGAGATTTTTTTCTCAAATCCCTAAATCTCTATCTATTTCTTCATATATCTCGGTTTTTAATAATTGTAGCCAAAAAAAAAATCAAAAAATTTGTTATCAATTTTTTTTAATAACAAATTTTGTATGGGGGGCCCATTTCAAAAGTTTGCCTCGAGCCCCCGTAAACTCAGGGCCGGCCTGAAAGAGAGTACGCACAAAGATTAATCTCAGATGTTTTAGCACAAATAAATAGTAAGAAAAACCACGTACTGATAGATAACATCATTAAAACTTGGGCTGCAATGTACTGTTGATCGCGAATAGTAAATAGCGGCAGAAACCTTAATCTCCAAAAGATGTAGCTGAGAGAGAGAGAGAGAGAAGCATTAGATTCTAATAAATCTTTTAATTTAGAGTTTTTTGCTTTCCTACATCGTTCTTCGAATAACATGCTGACTAACCTGGATTGGTTAATATAAGTATTAGGTCAATATTAGGGTTCCTAGAAGCAACAGAGAGAGCTAGACATCCTCCGAAGGAATGACCAAGCAAATATATTTGCCTATTTTGGCATGTGGAGTGCTGAAGCCTCACAGCATCTTCAACAAATTCTAACAGTCCTGCAATAAAATAATCAAATGTTTTAGAAAAGACAAAAATGAAAGACAAAAATTTTGAAACATACGAATAAAATTCAATTTCTAAGTCATGTAAGAAAGAAATATAACAAGACTGTGAAGAGGAAAAAAATTGTAGCTTCATTTATCTGAGCTATCAAACAAGAGAAGAATAGACTGCTTTGAAGAAACATATGGCAGTCCTAAAAAAGATGCAGTAACAAAGAAACTCCCTCTGACATCAGGAAGGGAATTGAGAAAATTGTTCACTACTCTACTATTAGTCCATGTAAATGATTAGAAAAAAAAAATTATTGGGAGGTATAATATGAAATAAAGTTTGACAGAAATTTTGAATTAGATATTTAGAAGCTATTAAAGGGTCATTTTTTTGAAAAAGAACTTAATATAGAAACTACTAGGATCACAAATTAGGAAGAAGAGCTAAAATAATGTATGAAGTATTTGTTATCCTAGTCTACGATACCACCATTTTAAGTGAACATTTGATAGTAGCAACTTCCATTTTTATGAATCAATAGTGTTGTGCTTGAGGTTAAAATTTCGGGTTTTTCTATGAGCCCTCTATGCAAAGGTTTTACTTGTTTGCAAAAACTAAAAGCCTGTTCCAAAGGATATCTTCATTACTGTTTTTAATTCTTATAAGTAGTCTAATCATCTTCGCTCTTTTAATGTCACATTTACTTATCTCTGCTAGAGCACAAATTTCTATGAATTTTTTTTAGAGAATTCAGGTTTGGCAGTTGGCATGAAATTTAGCTCCACAGATTTATCCAAGCTACCAAGATAACAAAACATCAACAAAATAGTGTGAATGGATAAATTTTTCTTATTAGGATTTAGGGGGTAGGTTTTCTTCCTTCATGTTTGATAACCAGTATGAGAAGAAATACAGTGCAAGAAAAAAAAAAGTACATATCAATAAGACTATCTTCATTAGAGTGAAGAATATTACCTTCCAATGGAGTGCGGTCAGAAAAAGGAATATGCATGCACCTGACTTCAAAAATCCTGCCAGTTAAAGTAGATGAATTATACTTCATAGGAATTTATATGCATAAAGTAATTGACCACAATTAGGAAGTGATTACAATATGTCTATTACACAAGATCAGCGTCTAAGATAGTCAATAGCTACATGATGATCTACAAGGCGACAGGGTCAAGGAACAGAGATAAGGATCTCCACTCTAACTAATGTATTAAGTAAAAGTATGAGATGAGGACATCTTTCCTGTTTAGTTTAGGATTTTTATTTCAGTACCATTTTTGTTTCTGACAATTATAGCCATATGTAATCTTTTTTGTATTTTTTTAGATTCTGAGAATATTTTGAGATTTGTATCAAGATGTATTTTGAGCTTATTTGTAGGCCTTGAGATTAATGAGAAAGTATGCCACTCTTGATTAAAATTTATTGTGTTGAGTTTTTGCTCTTCCCCTCTCCTTTGTGTGATACAACTGAGATCTAAATTATTAGGGTTTGTGATAAATCCTAATACAATTTTAGGGTTAGTGATTAACTCTAAAATCTACCACAAATTAAAATCCCCAAATAAAACCACTTTCAAAACCCTAATTTTTCTAATCCCGATTACAAACCCTAATCCCACGCTCCTTCACCAGCCGCCACCCGACTCTTCTCCTTCCCTTCTTTTTTCATCTATGCCTTCTCACACCCGAACCCATGGAAACCCACTCCTCCCTCTACAGCCTGAGGTCCCCTTAATCCTCCTTGCAACCCGACCCCGACCAAGGCCCTCACTGCCATCCCGCAACCGACCTCGCCACCCCTCCAACACCCGTCGACCACCCCCTTCCACCTCCATTACCTCCTCAGCTCCCCGTCAGCCTTCTCCTCTGCCGCCGACCCTGCCACCCAATCAACACCAGCCCTCGATTGCACCCAGAACCCTCTCCCCCACCCGCGAACCACCACCTGCACATCATCCCGATCATCCCGTCTTCCTCACTTCGAGATTCACTGCACCCTCCATCGATCCTCACCACCTCTGATCACCCCGTCGCACCTCGCCGACGACACCGCCCCCGCTCGTCGTCAACCCGCCGTCGGCTAGATCTGCCAACCTCTTTGGCTTTGTTGCTGCCTTTGTTCACTGTGATTGCTGAGTTCTTAGTTGCTGGTCCAACTCTGAGATCTACGCTGGTTTCTTCGCATTCGGTATACTCTTTCCATTATTAAATATTTGTGTTCTACTGTCCTATTATCTATTATATTATCTGATTTGTCTGTCGTCCACAAAATAACTGAGATTGAGTGTTCCACATGCCTGAGTAAAGTACGAATCAATATTGAACCTATTACTTGCTAAAACACTTAGGGATTTAATTATTGATTATAGGGTTGAATTATTAATTGGGACTGTTAAATTTGATTCAATTCTTGAAAACCCATCAAACCTGTTAACTGTTAAAATTCCCAACTTTGATCTGCACTTATATGTTGGTAAAATTAATCCTTTAAGATTCTTGGAAATTCTCTATTTAGAGTTAGTTTTACATCATTTTGGTATCAGAGCGAAGGTTCTTTAAATCCTAGTTCTTGCATCGTAGGCATCAATTTTGCAGTCATTTAGAATTGTGTAGTCTTTTATTTTAGTTTATTTCAGATTCATTTTAAAAAAAAATAAAAAAAATTAGGACACACGACCCTTAGTTCCCACTTTTGGTGAATGCGTCTTTGCAGCACCATCACAGATCCTGAAGAGCCTTTCTTATCCCTTCTGAATCACCCAATTAGGAACCCTAGACTCTCAAGACCTGAAATGGACAACCCTGATATCTCCGCTACCCTAGCTGCCATCCAAGTAACTCTTGCCAATATCAATCAGAGGCTTAAGAAGTAGAGTTAAATCAAACCATTGTCCCTGAGCTTCATGTCCATCGTCAGATCCCTCAAGGAAATGTCCGTGGCGATCGACATAAAGAACGTGACCCTGACGAACAATATAAAAAGAACGTTAAGGCTGACGTTCCCCAGTTTGAAGGCCACATGGAACCCCAAGCTTACCTCGATTGGATCCGTGCCATGGACCACTACTTTGTGTGGTTTGACATGAGCGAAGCCCTGAAGATTAAATTTGCCACTATGAAATTGACGGGTAAAGCTCAACAACACTGGACCAATCTTGAATATGCTCATAGAGGCCGAGGCCTGGCACCCATAGCCACTTGGGAGGCCATGAAAGAAAAGCTCACTGAAAGATATGTACAGTTATCGTTCCATACCCGATTGCTAGATTCATGGAACGAACTTTATCAAGGAAGTAAATCCACACAAGAATATATTGATAAGTTCGATGACTTCCTTATTCGGTGCAATACTTTAGGTAAAGAGAGTGAAGAACAAACTCTCTCTAGATTCAGGGCTGGATTACGAGCGGATCTTAGGAACGAGCTAATCTATAGAAATGTGGACTCAATAGCGGCAGCCTACGCCCTAGTCCTCGATATGAATTCCCTTAAAGCTAGTTCCCATTACAAGTCCAGCGATTCGATGGATCATTCCTCTAGAATGAATCCTCCTGACCCCTCTAGACCTGAGCACTCTTCTCCTCAGTACCCTAACAAGTCTTACCCAAACAAACATACTTCAAACTCCTATCCACTTAGAAATGACAACACGGGTAAGAACACTGAAAGAGACTATTCGAAGATTGATCCTCTCACTAAGTGCTATAAATGTAAGGGATATGGCCATGTTGCTGGCAACTGTCCTAGCCCAAGTAGGATCAATATAGTAGAGGGTACCGCAGTCATCGCTGATGAGCCCGACAATGAGTTTACCTATGAACCTAATATAAGTGATGACTTTGATGAAAAAGAGGATGACCAGTCTCTCAATTGTATTCAGCCTATCCAGTCACCTCCATTGAGTATACCTGAGTCACCCATTCATTCCCAAGTCACTTGGCAACCCATCGATTTTACCCCTGTATTAGAACATCACAAAGTCACAGAGTGCACCCACATTTACATATAATATTCATGACTTGCATAGAGAAATTTTCAAGGAACTTAATGAGAATGACTTTAACTACAAGTTAATAGCATATACTAGAAGAAAATTTATAACTTTTGATATTGGTGACGAAGTGATGGTTCGGATTCATCCGGAACGGTTTCCTGTTGGACCCGTTAAGAACTTGAACATACGTGATGTAGGCCTATTTAAGATTCTACATGCAATCAATGAAAGTACCTATGTCGTTGACCTTCCTGAAGGTTTTGGCATAAGTAAGACTTTCAATATTGAGGATCTAGTACTTTATGAAGGTTCAAAATTCAACCCTAGAAACTTTCTTATAGATGAGCCTACCCTGCAGCCTAATGGTGAGATTCCTACATTTACCCCTTTACCTGATACTATTCACCCACCGACAGAAGAATTGAATAATATTTTAGATGATCAGATAATCTCCACAAGAGATGGTGGTATGCACAAGTATTTGGTAAGATGGAAAAACAAGCCAAAGTCGGATGACACTTGCAGTGATCGTGAGGGGCTCCCGCAACTGGATCCAGATCTTTTGGAGCACCATGACAGGATCACTGGTTTTGACTCGACTGGGTCGAGCTCTCTCCCACCCGGAGAGAATGATGTGGACATCTTTCCTGTTTAGTTTAGGATTTTTATTTCAGTACCATTTTAGTTTCTGGCAATTATAGCCATATGTAATCTTTTTTGTATTTTTTTAAATTCTGAGAATATTTTGAGATTTGTATCAAGATGTATTTTGAGCCTATTTATAGGCCTTGAGATTAATGAGAAAGTATGCCACTTTTGATTAAAAATTATTGTGTTGAGTTTTTGCTCTTCCCCTCTCCTTTGTGTGATACAACTGAGATCTAAATTATTAGGGTTTGTGATAAATCCTAATACAATTTTAGGGTTAGTGATTAACTCTAAAATCTACCCCAAATTAGAATCCCCAAATAAAACCACTTCCAAAACCCTAATTTTCCTAATCCCGATTACAAACCCTAATCCCACACTCCTTCACCAGCTGCCACCCGACTCTTCTCCTTCCCTTCTTTTTTCATCTCTGCCTTCTTACACCCGAACCCATGGAAACCCACTCCTCCCTCTACAGCCTGAGATCCCCTTAATCCTCCTTGCAACCCGACCCCGACCAAGGCCCTCACTGCCATCCTGCAACCGACCTCGCCACCCCTCCAACACCCGTCGACCACCCCCTTCCACCTCCATTACCTCCTCGGCTCCCCGTCAGCCTTCTCCTCTGCCGCCGACCCTGCCACCCAATCAACACCAGCCCTCGATTGCACCCAGAACCCTCTCCCCCACCCGCGAACCACCACCTGCACCTCATCCCGATCATCCCATTTTCCTCACTTCGAGATTCACTGCACCATCCATTGATCCTCACCACCTCTGATCACCCCGTCGCACCTCGCCGACGATGCCGCCCCCGCTCGCCGTCAACCCGCCATCGGCCAGATCTGCCAACCTCTTTGGCTTTGTTGCTGCCTTTGTTCACTGTGATTGCTGAGTTCTTAGTTGCTGGTCCAACTCTGAGATCTACGCTGGTTTCTTCGCATTCGGTATACTCTTTCCATTATTAAATATTTGTGTTCTACTGTTCTATTATCTATTATATTATCTGATTTGTCTGTCGTCCACAAAATAACTGAGATTGAGTGTTCCACATGCCTGAGTAAAGTACGAATCAATATTGAACCTATTACTTGCTAAAACACTTAGGGATTTAATTATTGATTGTAGGGTTGAATTATTAATTGGGACTGTTAAATTTGATTCAATTCTTGAAAACCCATCAAACCTGTTAACTGTTAAAATTCCCAACTTTGATCCGCACTTACATGTTGGTAAAATTAATCATTTAAGATTCTTGAACATTCTCTATTTAGGGTTAGTTTTACATTAGTATGCATATCAAATACACCTGAAGGGGGCACCAGATTAAGAAAAGACTTCTTATACATCAGCAAATTACTATTGGTAGTTCATGTGTGATTTAGAGAGCACTATTCTTGGCCTCTTCCTAAAGAGACAAATAAAGTAATAGAAAAATATCTCCACAAATCAAAATGGCAGACATCTGTTATTAAAAACACCCTTACAGAAAGGAACACTTAAAATATGAAGGAAACAGTAACACACCAAGATTCATAGCCTCCTACTTACAGACTTGAAGTCTGCCTCTGTTTAAGGTCATCCGGATTCCAGATGTTGTTAAGTTAAACTACATAACTAGATGCCAACCTAAACCTGGTGGCATGATACCAAACATTTGTTGATTCTTTATACTCAAAATTAACCCACTTGAATGACAACAATGAGACATCTCCAAAATTGGCTTGAAGAGATTTACATTTAATTAGGTCTAAGATCTTATTTCCCTCACACTAAGTCGGTCAAGTTCCATCATGTTATACTCAAAAAAAAACCATATAAATCGTTTTGCTAAAATTTAAATGATTAAAGGTATCTGAATTTTCTCTTTTTATTCAATTTACCCATATGTAAATGTAGCAATAATTATTTTTGTTTAAACTTCTATATAGAAGATTCTTATAAAATGGCTGAATAGAGATGTAATCAGCAGTTGTTGAATGGACTACTCACAACAAAGAGCAAAATTAACTAAGAGATACCCTACCGATAAACCAATCCCCCTGAAGTTATGGTAAGGGTGAGGGTTTAATATTTATATTCTAACACGCCCCTGCAGGTTGAAGGTCATCTTTGTGGGCCAAGACCTAGAGTGTACGCAGTGGTATTTTTATTTTTAAATCCGCATTATATATTGTGTAGTTGGTGGGATTCGAATCTGGGTAGCTATGCTACCATGTGAAAGACCTAATAGACCAAAACTCCAAAGTTAGAGTAAGGGTTTGGTTTAATATTTATATTTTAACACAAAAAACCAAAAAGTGAGGTATAAAGCCATATACCCCATACTGCCACGCATATACTTCTCTCCCATTTATAAAGAAAAGTGGCCACATCCACGGATACGACCAGAAGTTCTGAATTTATAAAACACATTCACATTGATTTTCAGGAACTGTTTTCAATGATTCATCTTTACAACGTGACTCCTCCTCTAGGTTTGAACGGTCATAGTTAATGTTGAGTATTATCATTGTTTCCTGTTGCCGCTGATTTCGGTGTGGGAGCAATCAGATGAATTTGTGAGTTCGAGAGGAACCGAAATGGGTCAAACCTAACCACTTCCACCATTGTTGGGCTGGCTTCTAGCTGCTCCCGTTGACCTGCACGAAGTTCAAAACACCGAGTTGATTCCGGCGACGAACCCTCCAACGCTCTTGTCAGTACTCAGAAAAGAATGTGAAAGAGCTTTAGGTAGGCAAAAAGTGATCACCTTGTAACGGTAGGAGGTAGGGGGATTTTTATAGTCGCCGGAGGGATCTGCTTCGAGATAAGAACGATTCTCTACTCCCCAGTGTGGCTAGATAGGGGTGGTTAGAACCACCTCCTAGAGATAAGGTCGAACCAGGATTTCTTCATATCCTTGTGAACTGGTCCTTAACGGGTCGGGACCCTGTACCCAGTTGAACGGATTCGTTTATGGGTTATTGGGCCCTAGAGAAGAGACCCAGTTTCCATTTCGGACCAGTCTGTAGGCGAGATTACCGTTTTGCCCCTGTGAACTTTAAGATTCGTGCCCAATTTGAACGGTTCCGATTTAATCCTATTTTTAGCCATATCACGAGTTCCCCCCACTCCTAAAGACTGTTTGCTACAGCCTTTGGAAAGTAGTTTTGCTGTTTCAATGATGTACAGGACTTTATCGGAGTTCTTAAAGGGGGTTCGAAACTTGTTCGAGTAACGGTGTTTTTTTGATCTGGTAACACACCCAAGATTGTTCTTAGGCTCTTCTGGATTTTTGGTGATTTTTCTCGATTTTTACATTATTTTTCGAATCATTTATTAAATTTTGCAAATCGATGATTTATTTTCCGAGAGCACTAATTAATTATTCTAACCAATAATTATTTACCCAGGGACTGAAAAATATTTCCCCGAATTTATAATTATTTTTTAGAATTTTTAATTAATTTTCCTGAATTTTTAATCATTTTTTTTACAATTTTTAAATATATAATTCGAATTAATAAATAAAAAATAAATTTGATCACCATATTAATGACGTGGACGAATCTGGGACGTCCATCGCTCATCGGCGCGAGTTTCTGAATGATAAGAGGGTGAATCTGTGCATAGGTGACGTGGCTGAATCTGGGACGTTCATCAAGATCTGGCGAGCATTTCTGAGTGATCGAACGGTTGGGAGAAGAGTGGTGTTTCCCCGTTTTTAGTTCGGAAACACGTCTGTTCGACGAATTGGGCGAACGATGCGTTGAACGCGTCGAACGGTACGCCGATCGTGGCGAACGGTGTGTCGAACTCAATGAACGTCATGTTGAGCTTGGCAAACAGTAGGCAAGCGCTGACTAGTCAACGCCATTTTGGCTATTTTTAGCTCGGAAACACGTATGTTCGACGTCTGCGGCAAGCTTGGCGAACGATGTGTCGAGCTTGGCGAACGAAATGTCGAGCTTAGGAGAACGTTGAATAGTCAACACAATTTTGCTCATTTTTAGCTCGGAAATACGTCTGTTCGGCATCTGCGGCGAGCTTGGCAAACGAAATGTCGAGCTTAGGAAAGCATTGAATAGTCAGCGTAATTTTGCTTATTTTCAGCTCGGAAACACGTCTGTTCGGCATCTGTGGCGAGCTTGGCGAACGAAATGTCGAGCTTAGGAGAGCGTTGAATAGTCAACGCAATTTTGCTCATTTTTCAGCTCGGAAACATGTCTGCTCGACATCTGCGGCGAGCTTGGCGAGTGAAGTGTCGAGCCTGGGAAAGCGTTGAATAGTCAAGGCAATTTTGCTCATTTTCAACTCGGAAACACGTCTGTTCGACATCTGCGGCGAGTTTGGCGAGCGAAGTGTTGAGCCTGGAGAACCATTGACTGGTCAACGCTATTTTGCTCATTTTTAGCTCGGAAACACGTCTGTTCGACATCTGCGGCGAGCTTGGCGAACATTGTGTCGAGTTTGGCGAACGAAATGTCGAGCTTAGGAGAGCATTGACTAGTCAGCGCAATTTTGCTCATTTTCAGCTCGGAAATACCTGGAGAAATGTCGAGCTTAGGAGAGCGTTGAATAGTCAACGCAATTTTGCTCATTTTCAACTCAGAAACACGTCTGTTCGACATCTGCGGCGAGCTTGGCGAACGAAATGTCGAGCTTGAAAGAGCGTCGAATGGTCAACACAATTTTGGTCGCTTCGAGTCGCTTCCCTTTTGTCGTTTTGCATTCTGACTGCTTAGAATTCCACGCCTTTTGGACTTCCTAAGAGCCCATCAAGCTTTTTGGCCCAAGCTCACTAAGTCTCGCTATAAATCTCCACCCCCTTTCCTTTTTACCTCATTTTTCACTTTCGCCTCGTCTGGAATTTTCTCTCCTCATAGCTTTGAGCGGAGTCTCCGGTGATCTTTTCGTTTTCCGGCCTACTTTCCGACCGTGATTGTCAACTCAACAGGTAATTTATTTTAATTTTAAGGGATGACTAGGGTGTCTTCCGGCGAAGAGGTCTCCTCCTAGGGTCAGCCAGAAGTAGCCCCTCTGCCCCCTGCTTCTAAGGTCGACAAGGGAGAAGGGCATCGTGGTTCTGTCCTCACCGGAAGTCGAAGAGGATGGCGGAGCGGCGGCTCTTTCTTCGACGGTGGAGACTAGTGGAGAGAGATCAGAGGATGGGCGAGTTCGAAAGGCATTTGATCGCCGTGTCCCACCTTGGGGGAGTTCGGCAATATAGCGCTGAGGAGCTAAGGCGTGCCGAGCACGGTATGGTGCAGTTTTACGAGAACGCGCCGAAGGAACGCACGGAGGCGAACGAAATTATCAGCGTTCTCAAAGAGTCGGACCTGCGAATCATCCGAATGTGCTACATGATCCCTCCGGAGTTTGATCTCATCGTCCCTGGCCCAAGGGTCAGGTCCTGCTCCTCGTTTCCCTCTGACACGTGCGTGTTTCCGTTCGACGCCTTCCACGCTGGGCTCCGCCTTCCTCTCCATCCCTTCGTAGGGACGGTGCTGCAATGGTACGGGGTATGTCCAATATAGCTCATGCCGAACATCTGGAGGCACGTCACAGGGTTCGTCCTTCACTGCCAGGCCGCAAGGATCGAGCCAAGACTCAGCGTGCTTCGCCTGCTATACAAGATCCACCAAAAGATGCGAACGGAATATCGTTTCTACCTGACTGCCCAGAAGGGCGTCAAGTTGGTTGACAATCCCGACTCTATAAAGTGCTGGAGAGATAAGTACTTTCTCGTTCGAGGTAAGAAGCCGTGGGACATCCCCACGATGCAGAGAGAAAATATTCCGAAGAGGGCGAAGATGGAGCCGACCTTGAGCCTTGAGGAGGACGAAATGGTCGACATCCTCTTGGACCGACCCACGATGCACTGGAAAGATATCTCCGAGGAGAGTCTCTTTGGGGGAGGCCTTAGTCAGATGAACCCTAGTACGAGTTCTTTACGTCGATTGCACTTCTGAACATTTCAATAGTATAAAAATTCTTAATCCTGTTCTTGTTATCTTTCACTGTAGGGTCCGCAGGTATGGACTTCGAAGATATCATGAACAGGCGTTCGGCTCTCAGCGGCAAGCGGGTTGAGGAGAAGAGAAACCGTGTTGTCGTCCGACCGACACCGTCGAAGGCGATCAGAAGCGAGAGCGTCGTCGCTCCCGTTGTCGACTTGGAGGCTGTTCCCGCTCCAGTTGCTCGGCCGGCAGGAGAACTTGATCTTTCGGCCGCGCTTGCCCTTCAGGCTCCTCGCACGGAGGTGGCCAAGGTCATGCTAACGGATGAGCTAAAGAGGATCTTCGTACCAGATTGACAAATCCTAAGGCACAACGGTTTCCTCGGAGACTCGACGAGCTGTATGGACGCAGTTCGCAACTTGGCCACGCCCAAGGACAAGGCGTCGATGGAGCACGGGACTGTGGGCGACTCCGCCTTAGAGATCGCGAAGGGCACAAATGACGGTAAGCTCTAGATGTAAAATTACTCGCTCGACTCTTGTTCCCCTTCCTTACACCACTTGTTTTCTCGCAGGCGATCTGTCACTTTAGCCACTTGATGAGGCGAGTGGCGGAGCAGGAGAAAGAGCTGAAGGCTCTGCAGAACCAGGAGAGGTTCGAGCGGTCGAAGGCTAAGAGCGAGCTAGAGGCGGCCAGGCTTTTAGCGGAGACGCAAACCACCCAGATCAAACTCCTGGAGGAGGCGCTGGCAAAGACAAAGGAGTCCGCCGCCTTGGAGAAGGAGGAGGTGGCTCGGGAGAGAGCCGCCGAGCGGGAGAAGGCCGCCTTCGCGAGGGACGTGGTCGTATGGGAGGCCGAGGCCGCGGCGGAGAAGGCTATCGGCTACTTGGAGAAGAATATGCGGAAGGCCTACGCTAAGGCCCTGAATGACGTCGGTGAACGTCTCCCTGGTTTCGATCGTTCTGGGTACTCTTGTTTCCCGACGATGAGGGGGAAGAGACGGAGATCGAGGGAGGAGAAGAGGCTAGCGGCGAGCAGGCCGTGGTGATGGACCCCCACTGGCTATGGCACCAGCGTCGGAGACAGCTAAGGGGGGCGGACACGAATTAGCACTCCTGGTGGATCCATCTGCCGAGGTGGACACTTAACTTCCGTCTTAGTCTCTTCATATTTTAGCCGTAGATTTTCGTCTAGGGTCTATTTTGTAGTAATGCCTAATAGCGGACTGGCCACTGCTTTTTGTACTTGTGGACTTTAATGAGAATTTTGATTAAGTGTTGAACTTGCGTTATGTTTCACAGCAGAGCTGTTCCCGTAGGAGCTGTTTAAACTTAGTATCGTCATGTTCCTGCCTTTTCAGATCGCCGAAGCATGTCAGATGGTCGAAGTGTCTCAAATGGTCGAAGTGTCACAAATGGCCGAAGTATCAGGCCTCCGGTCGGGTCTGGGGGTCGCGAGGTTGGGCCTCGCTCGGAGTCAAGAGAGGCTTTTCAAAGCCGAGTCGGAGCTAAACCATCTTAGGCTGACGTTGGCCCGTCGAACTCCGAGCTGAAGCGTCTAGAGGAGAAGGCTCTCGAAGTGCCACCTGAAGGGGAGGAGACTTGTCCCTCGAAGGCCTTCAACCAAGGCCTGAGACTCAGGTTCCTTCGTCAATCCCTGTTCGACGTCCGAGCTGAACAAGAGGGGTTAAAGAATGTAGTGCTCAAGAAGAGCTTGGAAGTGGCGCACCTACGGAGGGCAATCTCCGAGGCTTCTCGTGGGGGCAGCTCTAGTCGAATGCCGCGCCTGAAGATCAGGGTAACGGACTATTCGCAGAAGGAATGAGTCGTTGAGTTAGAGGCGGAGAACCATCGACTACGACGTCTTTCGAAGGGGAGCAACGTCAGGAGCACTTCCTGCCCTCGAGGAGAGTACGCACAAGGAAGGTCATTCCACGAGTTGGTGCTACGTTCGCCCCCAGTCTCGAGGTGCCCTGAGAACGCACAGAGCGGAGTGGCCGGTTCATCGAGCGGAGCGATTGTGAGAGCGACACTTAGGCTCTTAGGCGCCAGAGACGCGACTCGGCTCGTCGGCTTGGAAACCTCCGCGGAAGTAAGGCCACAACAACACGGCGTTCGCCGGCCTCGCTTGTCACTCAAGAGAAGCTTTCCACTCCCTAGGAGGGGTTAAGGCCAATCTCTGAAACGAGTAGTTGAAGCGGAATCGAACCAAGTGTTGGACTCCGAGCGTGTCGTTAGATAGTGTCAACAGCTGTGGGAGCAATTTCGAATGGTGAACCGCTTCGTACTTGCTTAGAAGCAAGTAGTTGAAGCGAAATCGAACCAAGTGTTGGACCCCGAGGGTGTCGTTTAGATAATTTCAACAGCTGTGGGAGCAATTCTGAATGGTGAACCGCTTCGTACTCGCTTAGAAGCAAGTAGTTGAAACGGAATCGAACCAAGTGTTGGACTCCAAGCCATTGTTCTTAGAGAGTTTTGCGCGTCTCAAGCAAGCCATCTAGGTTATTATAAACAAAAATTCCCAGAATGTAACTTGCCTTTATTAAAGATGACTTGAGTGGCTGCTTCTGAGTTGCAAGCCACTCTTACATTTTGAGAAAAAAAACAATAATAACAAGGTAGATAAAAACTTCGAATAGAAACTGCTCGACTCAAGAGTTGTCTGAAGTTGCTTGGAGCGGTGTTACGACACCCTCTTGATACTTCATTAAGTGGTCAGTATTCCAAGTCCTCGGTATCTTCCTGCCCCTCGGGTCTTCGAGTTGATACGCGTCTGGGCGAATAACTCTGGAGACCCTGTACGGACCTTCCCAATTGGGTGCTAGCTTGCCCTTCTTGCTCGGAAGAGAGATCGATAGCTTCCGGAGTACTAGGTCCCCCTCTTTGAGATTAGCGGGCCGGACTTTCTTATTGTAGGACTGGGTGATCCTGCGTCGGTACGTCTCCTGTCTGATGGAAGCTCTTTCGCGGATCTCATCGATGAGGTCCAAACTGTTGCGAAGCTTGTTCGCATTCTGCTCTTCATTGTAAGCAATCAACCGCGGCGAAGGTAGGCCGACCTCGAGGGGGATAATGGCTTCAGAGCCATAAGTAAGATTGAAGGGGGATGCACCGGTCGGAGTTCTCTTGGTGGTGCGATAGTTTCAAAGCACGTTAGGAAGTTGTTCGACCCACAAACCCTTGGTAGATTTGTCGAGCCTCTTCTTCAGGCCGGAGAGTATTTGTCGATTAGCATTCTCCGCTTGGCCGTTGGATTGAGGGTCGGATATCAAGGAGAACCGCCCGCTGCTGGATGCCGAGGTCGGTGCAGAAGTTGCGAAAGGTTGCTCCTGCGAATTGAGTCCCGTTGTCGGTTACGAGGACACAGGGTACACCGAACCGGCAAATAATGTTCTTCCAAAAGAACTTCTGGACCTTGTGCCCAGTGATCGTTGCAAGGGGGTTCGGCCTCGATCCACTTAGAGAAGTAGTCTATCGCCACGACAAGGAACTTCAGCTGGCCTAGCGCTGGAGGGAACGGTCCAAGCAAGTCCATCCCCCACATCGCGAAAGGGATCGGACTGGCTAAAGAGGAGAGTTGGGCTTGTGGCAGGCGATGGATCAGAGAAAACCTTTGGTAGGCGCCGCATTGGCTGACATACTTTTCGGAGTCACTAAGTAACGTGGGCCAGAAGTAGCCGTAATTTAAGAGTTTACGGACGAGGGATCTCGCTCCCAAGTGTGCGCCACACATACCGTCATGGGCCTCCTTCAGGGCATAAAGTGCTCCCTCGGGGGAGAGACACCTTAGGTATGGCCTGCCGTCGATCTGAGTGTAGAAGCGTTTGTACATGACTCCATCAAGGAGTGTGTACCACTCGGCTCTGGTCCTGACCCTTCTTGCCTCTCTCGGGTCTGCTGGAAGAACTCCGTCTTTAAGGTACTCGAGTAGGGGCTTCATCCAATTCTCCCCAAGTGTGAGGGGCATAGTCTCCATCGGCTCTAAGCTGTCATCCTCAATACTTAGTCTCAGGAGGACCTCAATCAGTACGGTTCGCTCCAAACCCTGGAGGCAAGTGGAGGCGAGCCTTGAGAGAGCGTCCGCTTGTGCTTTTTCCTCCCGGGGAATCTGCTGGAGTCGAGCATCTTCAAATAAAGCTAGTAGTCCCTTTACCTTCGCCAAGGTACTTGGCCATGCGTTCATCTCTTGCTTCGTACTCCCCAGACACTTGATTCACGACCAGCTGCGAATCACTGAAGACCTGGATATGCTTGGCCCCTGCTTTGCGGGTCATGCAGAGCCCCGCTATGAGGGCCTCGTACTCGGCTTCGTTATTCGATGCACGGAAGTTTATGCGGAGGGAGTACTGCAGAACGAAACTGTCTAGGCCAGTCAAGATTACGCCAACCCTACTTCCGTCGGAGCACGAGGATCCGTCAACATAAACAGTCCAGACCAGGGGTTCGACAGCCGACTCGCAGGGGTCAGGAATGGTGCTCTCCATAATGAATTCCGTCAGGGCTTGTGCCTTGATAGCGATTCTGGGTCGGTAGCTGATGTCATGCTGGCTCAGCTCTATAGGACCATTTCATCAAGCGCCTCGATGTCTCGCGCTTGTGCAGAACCTGCTTCAGCGGCTGGTCGGTAAGAACGACCACCGAATGAGACTGAAAGTAGGGGTGGAGTTTTCGGGCCGCCATAACCAAGGCAAGCGCCATCTTCTCTAGCTTCGGGTAACGGAGTTCAGTGTCCCGGAGGACCTTACTCACGTAGTAGATGAGCCTCTGCGCCCTGTCTTCTTCTCTTACCAAGACAGCACTGAGGGTCTGCTCCGAAGCGGCGAGGTATAGGTAGAGGACCTCCCCGGGCCTTGGCTTGCTCAAGAGTGGGGGGTTGGCTAAGTACGCCTTGAGCTGGTCGAAAGGACTCTTATTGTTGTTGCCCTCATTCAAAGCCTTTAGCCCCCTGAGGGCCTTGACGAACGGGAGGCACTTCTTTCCGGATTTGGAGAGGAAACGCCCAATTGCCGCAAGGCGCCCGGTGAGCCTCTGCACATCTTTAACACCGGAGAGGGAGCCATGTTGAGTATTACCTGAATCTTCTCGGGGTTAGCCTTTATGCCCCTCTGGCTGACCATGAACCCTAAGAACTTGCTAGATGAGACTCCGAACGCACACTTGCTCGGATTCAACCTCATGTTGTGCCTCTTGCTCGGATTCAACCTTATGTTGTGCCTCCTCAATACCCCGAAGGTTTCCTGGAGGTCGAGGACATGCTCCAGCCCTCGGATGCTCTTGACCAACATGTCGTCCACATAGACTTCCATGTTCCGGCCAATCTGGTCTCGGAAGACCCTGTTGACTAGGCGCTGGTATGTAGCTCCCGCATTCTTCAGCCCGAATGGCATAACCCGGTAGCAGTACAGGCCTTGGTCAGTCACGAACGAGGTCTTCGGGATGTCGGGAGGGAACATCCGGATCTGGTTATACCCCGAGAAGGCATCCATGAAGCTGAGGAGCTCATGGCCGGAGGTCGCATCGATCAGAGCATCGATGCTCGGAAGGGGAATGGATCCTTTGGGCGCACCTTGTTGAGGTTGGTAAAATCGATGCATATCCTCCAACTCCCGTTGGCTTTTTAACCATCACCACATTGGATAGCCATTCGGGGTAGTTTACCTCCTAGATGAATCGGACGTTCAGGTTCTTCTCGACCTCTTCCTTGATCGCTTGTTGGCGCTCGGGAGCGAACTTACGCCGCTTCTGCTGGACGGGCTTGACTCCCGGGGCGACACTGAGGAGGTGCATCAAGAGCTCCTCTGAGATCCCGACATATCTGCCGTGGTCCAAGCGAAGAGATCGCGGTTCTCCCTTATGCATTGGGAGATGTCTTTCTTGATGGAGGGGGAAAGAGCCTTGCTGATCCGAAATGTCTTGGTGGCATCTTCTTCTGAGAATACCACTTCTTCAAGCTCATCAACCGGCTCGGAGATGATCTGGCTACCTTCTCGTGGGAGTTCGAGGGCTTCAAGGGAGAAGACCGGGCCTCCCATCGAGGTTATGTAACACTTGCGAGCCGCCTCCTGGCTCCCTCTCACCTCTCCCACTCCTACGGGAGTGGGGAACTTCATCTTCATGTGATAGGTCGAAGGGATGGCCTGGAGTGCGGCCAGACCTGGTCGACCCAGGATAACATTGTAGGTGGCTTTCACATCCACCACCATGAAGTCCATCGGCTCTGTGCGGGTGATCGAGGTTTTTCCAGCGGTCACGTCGAGGGTTATAATTCCCTCGATCGTCACCGGCACCCCGGTGAATCCATGAAGAGTGTAGTCTGCCGGCTTGAGGCGATCTCTTGACAGCTGAAGACCTTTGAATGCCTCCAAGAACAAGATATTGACCGAACTGCCGTTGTCCACAAGGATCCGGCGTACATCGAAGTTGGCCATCCGGAGGTTGATAACGAGGGCGTCGCAATGGGGCGTGCGGACGCCCTCTAAGTCCCTATCGGAGAACGTGACAGGAACCCCAAGGCCCCTGGGAGGAGGATGGCTCTGCACGGTGTTCACTTCCCCAACAAAGGCTTTTCGGGAGGAGTTGGAATATCCCCCCATTAGGCCTCCATGTATGAGGCGCAGTATGGCCTCGGCTTCGACGTCCGGGGTCGCTGCACGTTGTTCGATTCGCCTGTTAGCCCCCTTGGGGGGCGGGTGGATCAGCTATGTCCCTGTGGAAGCGGCACCACTTATCCTGGTTGCTCTTCTTTCCGGGGGTGTTCATCTTGGGAGATGGCGGTAGAATACCCTCGTTCCCAATTTCCATCAAGATGGCAGATACACTCGCATTGAACTTTTCGAAACGGGGGAGAGGGGCGACGTTAGGCCCTCCGTTGTCCTTTTGGAGCTTTTTATCTCCTTCAGCATTCTTCCGTTTGTTCCCGGAAGATGACCCCTCAAGAGTGGGGCGGTTGAGAGCTTCTTCAGCTCGGATGTACTTCTCGCTCCTGAGAAGGAGCTCTGGGAAGTCCTGAGGAGGCTTCTTGGCTAGGGACGCCCTGAGGTCGGGATTGGTGACATTGGACTGAAAAGCTGTCGAGGCCACGGATTGATCTAGAGAGGCGATAGATCTGACCTCCGCCAGTGAACTACTTGACATAGTCCCTCAGACGTTCGCCCTTCCTTTGGCTGAGGAAAGAGCAAGGAGGTGCTAGTCATCTCGGAGCGGCGGCTGCTCACGAAGTGGGTGAGGAAGAGACCTTCGAATTGGTCGAAGGAGAAAATGGAGGCCGGCGCAAGTCTGAAATACCACTCCCGAGCGGGACCCTTGAGGGTGGCAAATTTTTTCCCAAACTGTCCCACTTTTTTAAAGTTTTTCCCAAACTGCCCTATTTTTAAAAAAAATCCCAAAATGTCCCTACTCGCTTTCGAGTTTGGCTAAATCCTCATCGCTTTTTTAGAAAGCGAGTCTGAGGTTTGGGTTTTGCACCCACCCACACTCGCTTGCTCAAAAAGCGAGGGGATTTATCCCACACTCGCTTTTTGAAAAAGCTAGTGTCGATTGGGTCTTTAACCCCCAAGCTCGAAATCAGATCTCACTTCTCTCTTTAATTCTCTATCTTCCTCCTCTTCTAACCCCGAAACCCTAACCCATCTCTCATCTCATTTTCGTCAATTAACCACAAAAAATCGTCGATTAACCCATAAAATCGCTCTGAAAACCCTAAACTCATCTTTCGAAAGATCCAAATTTTGGAATTTTGATAAACTTGAAGAGGATAGCAACTTCAACTCTTCTACCCAAATATCTACGGCTATATCCTTTCGAATAAGCTTGTGAAGGTATGATGCATATTGGCCTATTATTTTGTTCATTTTCATAGGTTTCGTTTTTGGGTAGATAATAACTCGTATATTCGTATAAATATACGTAGGTATGGATTACGATATTCCTATTTGGTTATACTTTGGTGGTGAAATAATTTGTGATCCAAACATTGGTTGTTGTTATAGTACGGTGAATCCTGAAATAGTTTGGGCACCTCGTACCATTACATTGGCAGACTTAGTTGAGAAAATTTATGAAGTTACTAATTGGGATAAGGATCAATGGAATGTGAAAATTTTAGCTCGATACGCAGCATGAAAAGGAGATGGTCAGTATTTTATGACAGTGTCCGTTTCTACTGATAATGCTATGAAGTCAAATGATTGCTAGGACACTTGATCCCAATTGTACTTTGTCTGCATTAGAGTTATATATTCAGCAAATCCAAATTTTGAATACTCAGCCACATGATATTCCGTAGTTCAAGCTTCGTACGGGTAGTACCGACACAACAAATGAGGTCTAATCCTGTTCAAACTTTACAAGCCATCCCACTGTCCCCACAAGAAGACACCTTCACAAATACAACAAACCCGGTTTCTACAGAAGTTGAGTTGCCACGTCAACCTAGTCCGGTTCGTGACTATGTTCCAAATGACACTTTATTTGAATTATTTCAAAATGCAACCATTAACAACGACTTATTAGACGATGATGAAGAAGAGAAAGAAACAGACGATGAAGTTGATGGGAGTGTAGAAAATGATGATGGGGATGAAGATGATGATGTAGCAAATGTGAATCCTACGAACAGCAGTTCTAATGAAGTGAGAGCTACTGATAGCTATGTCAATGTTAACACTCATGTTACCAAGGAGATGACACAAGGTGCTAGAGTACATCAAGTTCCACAAGAGCCGTCTGGTTCATCCAATGTAGACGAATTGTACATTGGACAGGAGTTTGTAAGTAAAGAGTCGATTCAGCATGCTGTGAAGCTGTATTCTATCAAGAAACATCGTGAATTCGTCACATTGAAATCTTCACCGTCCTGTATACTATCAAATGTAAAATGGCACCTAGAAAATGTACAATTGAGGAGATGGTGCAAAGTCCCCCAATAGTAAGTGATGGTGGGTGCCCTTGGAGATTACGAGCAATTGTTCCAAAAGGCGGGACAAATTTCGTGGTGAAGAATATAGTTGGGCATCATACTTGTATGAATCCCACGTTGAATCAGGATCACTGTAAAGTTGATTCTAACCTTGTTTGCAATTTGATTGTGAGTGGTGAAGTCTGAGATAGGTTTAACACCACGGGCCATTATTGAGATAGTGAAAGTACAATATAATTATCGGGTTTCATATAAGAAAGCTTGGATTGCAAAACAAAAGGCAATTGAGAGGTTGTTCGGTACCTTCGAAGAAGCATACACGAAGTTGCCTTTTCTACTATCAGCAATACAAGCAGCAAATCCAGGAACTGTTGTCCACTGGAATAAATATCAGTCTAGTCCTAGCGAGGAAACATTCAAGAGAGTATTTTGGGCATTTGGTCCTTCGATTGAAGGTTTCAAGTCTTGCAGACCTGTTATTAGTGCTGACGGAACTCACTTGTACGGTAAGTACAAGAGCTGTTTGTTAATTGTTGTTGCCCCAGATGCAAATGATTGCTTATTTCTATTTGCATTTGCATTAGTTGATGGGGAGAGTATAAATACGTGGACATGGTTCATGAGTTGCATTCGGTATTTTGTCACCGATCGTACTGAGTTGTGTGTTATCTCTGACCGTCATGCTGGTATTTTGTCTACTATGGAACTGCAAAATGGAGCTTGGAACGAACCTAATGCATATCATCGTTATTGTATGCGTCATTTCGCTACAAATTTCTTTAGTAAATTTGGTAGCAAGGCATTGCGGAAAAATGCCAAAATTATAGCGTTTCAAAACCAACCCAAAAAGTTTAGGATCGAGGCGGCTAATTGGTTGAAAGAGAAACCAGTTGAGAAATGGGCACTTTATGCAGATGAAGGTCGAAGATACGGCATAATGACTACGAACCTATCAGAAGTCTTCAACTCAGTCTTGAAAGGTGTCCTGTAGTTTACCGGTAACTGCGATTGTGGAGATGATCTTCTATCGTCTAAACTCTTACTTTACTACTCGTCGACAGGAAGCCAATAAGCTTTTAACTGAAGGGAAGATTTTTGCTCGAAGAGTACATGAATTGATCGATAGTCGCTGTGAGAGAGCAAACCGACATGAGGTTACAATGTTTCATCATCCACCTGGAGTTTTTTTCGTCAAAACGGGTCTACGCATGGTAAGTGGAGAAAGGAAGGGTGGAACTTGCACACTGTTAACTTGGGTACCAAAACATGCACATGTATGAAATTTCAACTATATCATATTCCATGTTCTCATGTATTGGCAGCTTGAGGATATCGTGCAATCGATCACAAGCCTTTTGTTAATAAATTTTACCTTGTCACTTCATTAGCACAAACATGGGCTCCCCTCTTTCATCATACTCTAGATCCAGCATATTGGCCTACTTTTGATGGACCACAACTCGTATCTGATGCTAGTTTGCGACGTTCAAGGAAAGGCAGACCTAGATCTACGAGAATTCGCAACGACATGAATGTGAGAGATAGGTCTAGCAGGGGTACGGGGATGAAATGTTCGAAATGTGGGTTGCATGGACACAATAAGCAGCGATGTATTAATAGAGGATCTCAAAACATTTAATTGTTGTATGTTTGTAATTGTACTATGTAATTTGGACTTCGTAATTGTACTAATTCGTACGAGTTTAATTTTGAAGAAGTGTTATTCTCTATTTGTTATGTATGAGTGACTGTTGCGTGTTGAGTATTGTAAGCAAATATGAAGATGTCATTTTTAAGCCTAAACTCGCTTTTTCGGAAAGCGAATCTAATAAAGATCTCCTCGCTTTCTGAGAAAGCGAATCAGAAAGCGAGTTTTGATCCTAAATGTTTTCACAAGCAGACCCAAGACTCGCTTTCTCAGAAAGCGAGTGTTGTTAAAGCTACATCGATTTTTCGAAAAGCGACCGTGGAGTAGAGTATTCTAAGCAGTTAAACTCCCTGATTATGCCCGATTAATTCCCAATTAATCGCTAATCGGAGGCTAAGCGATTATTTTTTTAGCAATTTATAATATTTCAATAGTAAGCGATTTAATCGGGTATAATCGGCCTATTAGTGGTTAATCGGACGATTTTAAGTGACCGATTAACCGATTAAATCTACTTTAATTTTCATGCTTGTTTGTATTATTTGGGCTCAATCAGGCCCAAACTCAAATCCAAACCCCTTCTGGTCCTCGCGCAAACCCAAATCCGACAGGTCGTTGCTCTCTTCTTCCTCACGCAAACCCAAACCCAAATCGAAACTGATCCTTTTCAAACACAAACCCAAACTGATTCTCTTCTACTTCCTCGAGCAAATCCAAACCCGACCCGTCGTCGCACCCCCTGTGTCGTCCCATACTTGACCTGACCCGCATCTGGTGCACCTCCTCTTACTGCTCGCGTTGCTCCTCTTCCCCGATTATTTTTGTTTGATGAAACCTACCAGCAAACCCGATCCGACCCACATCCAGAATCCAAACTCCGTTCAAAACAAATACTTTATTCTTTTTCTATATAACTAAATGTTCATATTTGATAATCTCATAATAGTTTTATGTTAGGATTTAGAGTTGCTACATAATAAATATATATATATATATATAACGATTTTTTCGATTTAATTCCTGATTATTTTCCGATTAACCGATTAATCACTAATCGCTCCTAGACCGATTAGTTGCAAAAACTGATTTTAACTGCTTAGAGAGTTTTTTCCATAGATCAAGTTGTTCTCTGGAAAACACTCTACTTCACAGTCGCTTTTCAAAAAACCGAGATAGTTTTAACTACACTTGCTTTCTCAGAAAGCGAGTCTTGGGTCTGCTTGTAAAAAAAAACATACAGGCTCGAAAGAGAAAGCGAGTCTAGTAGAAAACTCGGTTTTTCGAAAAGCAGCTGTGGATGATCTCTGGAAAAGACTTTACTCCACAGTCGCTTTTCGAAAAATCAAGGAGTTTTCTACTAGACTCGCTTTCTCTGCTGGTAAAAAAACAGACCTGTGTCACACCGAACATGGGAATCGGATCCTCTTCTTGTTGTGTGTCCCCTCAACTTGTATCTCATCCTCTCATCTTCTTCTTCAGACTCGTTTCTAGGACAACGTGGGGGTTTGTGGGCAACTTTCTTCCTACGAGGACCACGTGCACTTGTTCGATGAGCGGGAGTAGTTAGAATAGCATCTAAGGTTGCTCCCTCACCCACAGCATCAGCTTGTGCACGACATGACGTCAACATCTCACGTGCAAAGTCCTTAACCGCATCCGCGACGTTGCTCCTCAACACAGCAGCACATTTTTTATCCATAGTCCAAGTCTGGCTCATCTACAAAATATGAGAAGTTGAAGTATTAAATACAGTGAATGTATATGTAAACCAAAACACTAGAAAAACTTTTTGAAATACAACAAAACTTAAAAACTTACAATTGTACGAAGAGCCGATGCCTTCGATTGGAACATAGGCAAATTCATCGAATGTTAATCTGCTGGTTCGGCTGCTGGTCAACGAATCGGGACTACCACACCTGCAGGAGTCTGCACTGTCGAAGATATATAGCATCTCGTCATCCTCCCGTACCAGCCCATGTAATTGGCATGCACCGATCGATCAAACAGAGGAATGTTATCAATGATTTCGTCGAACCGGTGCTGATTCCATCTCTCAACATATGTAGAAAAGCTTGCGGCACAATTATGTCCGGGTCGTCGACCCATTCAGTAATAGAATGCATATCAGCATTGAACGGTTCGGCAACAGGAATCATTTGATGTAGACCAAACTGACGTAGCACTCTATTCACATAGTAGAACTCAATTGTGCCAAAGTTGATTAGTGGTGCTTTAGTCAACCACAGATTGTGCCTGAACAAGCAAATAGGCGGTAGTCGAGCAACACGCGCCTCCGTGTAGGGCATCCACACGACGCAATCATCTGCCAACCTATCCAACTCATCACGGAAGTAGGTCAGGCATCTATTGGGGTTGGCAGTCCAGGTAAGATTGCCGGACCAGTACACACCGAGTGGAGGTAACATGTGCTAGGTCCTCGGGGAGATGGACCCAATTGGGTGATTGCCTCCACTACGGGACGACCCACATGAATATGCTCTCAACTCCATACTTGTAGCAAGATCCTTGGTCCATTCATCTGCACCGAACCAAGACTGCACAAACACAAACTCCTGTACAGGGACGACAACGCGGCACTATCCCAACTGTACTATCCGACTCGTCCCAGATCGGCAATCAATGGGAGGTACATCAAGGAGACAGAATGTCCAGTCAAATTTGGGAACATCACGCCTCCAAATAGCGTAAGGATGTAGGCCCTGCAGTAGCACTGAACCTCCTCCTCAGAGGAATCTTCATTCAGTCGGTTCTTGAATGTGTCCTTCAACCACTTCAACCGAATAAATTTTCCATTTACTGCTCTGGTTTCCACTTCGACGCCGAGGTACTGTTCCACTAGATATACCGGCTCGAAGTCCATTGTGTCGGTCACTGCCTTCCCATCAACTGGAAGACCGGTGAGTACAGAGACGTCCTGCAGTGTCACTGTCATCTTCCCAACTGGCAGGTGAAAGGTGTGTGTTTCAGGCCGTCATCTCTCAAGCAGTGCGGTAAGAAGAGACCGATCACATTTGATAGAGCTCATCAGTGCAATACCATATAATCCAGTCCCGTAGGATCTCATGTATCCGTGGGTGCATAGGCAGTGGATGACCCCCCTAAATGTACATTCCTTCGATTCACCTTCCCACACATCCTTCGAACGGTGATGCGACTGGAGAATAAGGAGTGTAGGGTCGAGGGGACATGAACCTCCGAGAGGAATATAAGATGATGAAGGGGCTGAAGAAGGACCCGCCTCATTTGGATTAGTTGGGACCTATACAACAATAACATTTACATCAAAAGACCGATATTACATTTTATTGTATGATAATCAAATTAATCGAATATAAACAATTATAAGCTTACATTAGTATGCTCGGTACCACCACGACGACCACCACGTCCACTACGAGGAGGTGGGCCAAAAGAAGTACGTGGTCCATCGCCCCGAGGAGGTCTACCACTTGATCCTTCCTCCACATTCCCCATCGTACGTGCCATTTATAATAAATAGAGTATATCACAACTAAAAATAATCATTATTAACTATACCAAAATATATAACCTGCATATATCTACATATATCCAAATTCAATATATATCCAATTTTTATCCCCAATTTTTGACTACATATATCTACATATATATACAACATTAAAAAAGCAAGAGTTTGATAAATATACCACAAGCTTCACCCCCAAAATCGAAGCACTCCACCTCCAATGCAAGCTTCACCCCCAAATTCGAAGAACTCCACCGCAATTACCCCCAAATTCGAAGCACCCCCAAATTCGAAGTGGACAATCGAGCGAAGATGAGAAATGCAAGAATTTAGCGAGTGAATCGACGAAATTTGGTGGGTTAATAGCCGAAATTAGACCTTCAAAAATATGGGTTAGGGTTTCGGGGTTAGAAGAGGAGGAAGATAGAGAATTAAAAAGAGAAGTGAGATCTGATTTCGAGCTTGGGGGTTAAAGACCCAATCGACACTTGGAATAAATCCCCTCGCTTTTTAAGAAAGCGAGTGTGGGTAGGTGCAAAACCCAAACCTCAGACTCGCTTTCTGAAAAAGCGATGAGGATTTAGCCAAACTCGCTTTTTCAGAAAGCGAGTAGGGCATTTTGGGAATTTTTTAAAAAAGTAGGGCAGTTTGGGAAAAACTTTCAAAAAGTGGGACAGTTTGGGGAAAAAATCGAGGGTGGCTGGGAAGGTTTTGCAGAGAAGGGCATCAGAGGCATGGTGGATCACCATGAGAGTTTTGAAACTCTCAATGTGATCTGCGGGGTCCGACTCCCCGGTATAAGTCTCGAAATGCGGAGGCTTGAAGTTCTCTGGAATGGGGGCCTCCATGATAGTTCGAGAGAACGGGGGCCTGCTCGGGCGAAGGTTCCTTGCCCATTGTTCTTCATCTCTATCGAGCTGGCCGAGGTGCCTCTCCATCTCGTGGAGACGGCGGTAAACCGAGGCCTCCCTTCGGTCATGCCTCGCTGAACCCCGAGTGTAATATCCTAGATTTCTATTTATAATAAATTGAGAAGTTATTGATTTTACGTGTTTTGCACGTATAAATTCTTGTACATTCTCCCTTAAAATTATCTCTTTTATAACATGAACAAATGATCATTTTAAATTCTTCTTTTAAAATTTCTAAAAGCCTATTTTAAAAAGCCTAAGACCTATTTTTCTAATTTAAGCCCATCCTAATTAATTGAGTGTTTTATTAATAATCCATGGGTCTAAGGCCCACTATTTTTGAAACCCACTAATTAAATTACCTTTTTAATTGTCATAACATGTAGTGTAGACACATTTTAGTAGACAACAAATTTATTAATCATGTATAACAATTAATAGGGGGTACTATGGGAAACGTGCATTGCACTAGCACGTGTCTAGTGTGCCTAAAGGGGGTGGCCGGATGGTACAGGAGAGAGGGAGAGATGGAGAGAGTGGTGTAGTGGATGGGGTGGTTATGTGATCTTGGGTAGTTACTACAACTTCCTAACACATCCTAACCTTCTATTCTTAACCATTTGATCTAATCTTAGCCATCTATTTTGCTCTCAAAAAAGTATAAATACTCCCCCACACCCTTCTTATGGAGTACATTAGAAATTTCATTAAAAAAAAGAAGAAAAAAGAAACATTAGAGTGAGAAAAAGATTAAGAGTATTTGTGAGATCAAAAGAGTGCGAGTCTTTGTGTGTGTGATCATCCAAGGAGGTGGCCGGCCTACTTCAAGAAGCAAGAGAGAGAGCTCGGGTTCCAAACAAGCAAGGAGGAGGAGACGAGTTGGAGGCACAAACTAGGAGGAGAAGGATCCATTCGTTCATTCTAGGAGATTTCTAGGAGCTTTTATTCATTTTTTTCTCCAATAGGTGGGTGATTCTCATGCTTCTAATTTAAACATCATGCTAGGGTTTGAATTGATAAAATTGCTAAAGAGAAACTAAGTAATTTTAGCCTCATGTTTGCCTATTTAGAGAAGAAAAATTGTAGATAAGAGAATGCTTGACCAATTGATTACTAATTGCTAAAATTGTGATTTGATGTGCAGAATCTATCATGCTTTTGAAATATGCTTTATTGAGAAATTTTGTGCTTATGAAACGAATGATTGATTAAATGCACCATGAAAATTTGATTGTCTAAATGTAGAAAGATGAAAACTTGTGTTCTAAAAATATTCTTTTGTGGAAACTTTAATTATAAATAATGTGAAAATTGTGATTCTTGTTTTCAATGTCGAAAATATACCCATGATTTACTCTAAATAGCAACCTAGTGCAATCGATAGTCGACCGAATTAGAGTCGACAATCGACTGTCACGTAATAAATTTCGGATTTTAGTTACGGAACAGTCGACCGACTAGATTGTAACAGTCGACTGCCCTGACTAGTGATTTTTGAGTTTTAAATCCTCGCAGAACAGCCGACTAGCCATGTTTTAACAGTTGACTTGATGAGGACATCAATTTTATTTAGTTTAGAATTTTATTTCAGTATCATATTTGTTTTTGGCAATTATAGCCATATGTAATCTTTTTTTATGCATTAGAATATTTTTGAGATTTTGAGAATATTCTGAGATTTGTATCTTGATTTGTTTTGAGCCTATATATAGGCCTTGGGATTAATGAGAAAGATATGCCATTGTGGATTAAAAATTTATTGTGTTGAGTTTTACTCTTCTTCTCTCCTTTGTGTGGTACAATTGAGATCCAATTTATTAGGGTTTGTGATAAATCCTAATACAATTTTAGGGTTAGTGATTAACTTTAAAATCTACCCCAAATTAAAAATCCCCCAAATAAAACCAACCAAAACCCTAATCCCCTTCCTCCTCTTCTTCCTCCCCCAAATCCCGACCAAAATCCAACCCACCTCTCTGGTCTCGACCTTCTCCGCCATCAACTCCGTCGCCCTCGCCCTTCCCTCTCCCCGCCGCCTACACCCCTCTCATCTTCGTCAACCCACCTCCCTATGCTGCCTCACCCCGTCACCGCCCTACACCAGTACTGCCACCTTCATCCCCTCTCCCGACCTCTCATCTCCCGACTTCATCCCTTCATCCTGATCAATCCCCTGTGCGACCTCTCCTCCACGGCGACATCCCGACGCTCCACCACAGCGAGCCCTGTGCCCCTCCTTTCAAGCGACACCAGCACCAGACGTCCCCCTTGCGTGCTCCTCCCGAGCGCCGACACCAGCCCAGATCCACCAGCCCTTGCGTTGCTGTCGTTGCTCTTGAAGTTGTTGTTACCATTGCTGTGTTCAACCCAAGATTTACGCTGAGTTCTTCGAACCCTCGGTATACTATTTCCACTTTTAAATATTTATGTTCTACTGCTCTATTATCTATTATATTATTTAATTTGCCTGTCGTCCACAAAAAATTAATTGAGATTGAGTGTTCCACTTGCTTGATTATGGTACGAATCAATATTGAATCTTTTACTTGCTAAGAACACTTAGAGATTTAATTATTGATTGTAGAGTGAAATTATTAATTGGGATTGTTAAACGTGATTCAGTTCTTAAAAATCCATCGCACTGGTTAACTGTTTAAAAATTCTAACTTTGATCTGCACTACGTGTTGGTAAAATTAATCCATTAAGAATCTTGAAAATTCTCTATTTTAGGGTTAGTTGTACATCACGACTGCCCTGATTATTTGTTTTCGAGTTTTAAATCCTCGCAGAACAGCCGACTGGCCATGTTTTAACAGTCGACTGCCCTAATTATTTGTTTTTCGAGTTTTAAATCCTCGCAGCACAGCCGACTGGCCATGTTCTAAAAGTCGATTGCCCTGAAGTTCAAATAATATCCAGATTTCCTGAGATAATTTTCTATAACCTTTGGCCTAGTATAAATGAGAATTTGAGACTATTTCTGCAAAAAAGAACTTACTATAAATTGTTAGTTTAAATTGTCTTTGGATAAAGAAAAATAAATGCATTGTTTAAAAGAGTTTTGAAATGAGATTTGGTATTGGAAAAATTGAAAGTGTGAATTTGGGATTTAGTGTTGATAAAATAAGAAT
Organism: Hemerocallis citrina; assembly: GCA_017893485.1. Taxonomy (NCBI): domain Eukaryota; kingdom Viridiplantae; phylum Streptophyta; class Magnoliopsida; order Asparagales; family Asphodelaceae; genus Hemerocallis; species Hemerocallis citrina. The sequence continues at coordinate 443,774,147 of CM030358.1, read as the reverse complement.
AAAAGAATTATGAATGTGACAAGTTAGAGAATGAATTCATTTATTCTATGCATGAAATTGTACATGAAAGTGAAATCAAATGTCGTGATGAATTATGAAAGATCTTATGAATATGAATACTCAATTGCTATGAACAAGAAATGGAATTAAAAACTAAAGGGTAGCTAAGCCTTATACCGGCATTGAATTAATACCTTTGAGATGAGATATTGAAAGGAAAAGACCAAGTTTGGGTCGTATTGTTGAATTGATGATTAAGACCAGTATAAAGGAAATGCCGACTCTGGAGTATTGATTTTATTCATGATTCAATAACTAAGGATTAGATACATAATGAAAATGTGATGAAAGTAAGAGAAAAACACGAGTATGAGGGCCTCGGAGCTACGGTGTGAGAGTATTCACAGGCTGTCTACACGATGCGTCGTGTCATGACGTGGATATGTCTCCAGGAGTCTGTACCGCAGGCGACGCTTATGAGATATTTGGTGACTACGGGTGGTGTCATGTCCCATGACGGAGCTGAATTGTCCACAGACTGTCTACACGATGCGTCGTGTCATAACGTGGGATTCCCTTCCAGACTGTCTGGACATAAGCTCGTAACTCATAGAACATCTAGGATACTTACTGTAGTTACTGTAGTAGTTTAAGTCATGGCGAGGGATTGAACTCTACAAGATGAAGGACGATTAAGGGCTTGCCCTCGGACCTATATAGTATGGGATGCATAGAATCCGAACAAGTGCGCATTAGTATCATGTAACATAAATAATTGCATCAAGGACTAAGTGCACAGCACAACATGACGTCAATGAGATAGTCCCTTTGTAGCTTTGTTTGTGATCAAGTTTGTGGTTTGTTAAAGTATTTGAGAATCGTTATACCATTCGGCATAGCGAGGATGGTCGTGTATAACATTTCGTCGGTTGTAAGCAACTGACGCGCCCACAGTTTCCATGCAGGATAAAGTGCACGAAAAAAACTAAGGAGGAATTGATGCTTAAAGGATTATTCAAGTGTTGTTGTATTTCATTCATGTAATTGTTGTAATTTTGCTTCTGCTGTTTAAAAGTATAACTCTGATGTAAAAAAGTTTTAATTTCCTTGTAAAATTGTACGAAGAGAAGTGTAAAGATCCTGTGGAACTTCGAATTCGATCCTAATTGGAATTCGGAGTGTTACAGAGTGATATCAGAGCCACACTTCCAAGTAGTACAAATTTATAAGGAACGACACCTTAGAGTGGACATTAGAATATGTGTTGAGTCTAGAGATTTAAATGTAAGTTACTATTACATTTGTGTTGCTCTATGATTTATGCTTCTTCTTTTCCTTTCTCTAAGATGGCGGACCACTTTGACCCAGCTGGCGGTGATGACTGGCACATAGTCGAGGAGGACTACTACCCCGGGCAAGCTGATTAAGACGAAGAAGATCCCGAAGAATTTGAAGAGAAATGACCTAAGTCCCGAGAGATCACTCCACCTCCGGATTCATCTGATGATTCCTCCGACGAGGAAGAACCAATTCCGAGTAGTCTCATTGTGTCTCTTCGGAGGCAAGTGGAGACTCAGCGGGAGTGAGCAGAGCTACTGCAGACTCAGTATGTAAAGTGCAAGAAGGATATTGCAACTCTCAGTCATCGTGTTTGGAAACTCGAGAAGAGGAAAAACATGTACGATGTACTGAAGGAAGAAGACGTGGAACTACGGGAGGAGCTTCGAGAAGCCAAGAGGAACCGTAGGAACTAGAATGTTGTATCTTCTTATATAAGAACGAATCTCTACTCTCCGGTGTGGCTGGATAGGGGTGGTTAGAACCACCTCCTAGAGATAAGGTCGAGCCAGGATTTCTTCATATCCTTGTGAACTGGTCCTTAACGGGTCGAGACCCGTACCCAGTTGAACGGATTCGTTTATGGGTTATTGGGTCCTAGAGAAGAGACCCAGTTCCCATTTCGGACCTGTCTGTAGGCAAGATTACCGTTTTGCCCCTGTGAACTTTAAGATTCGTGCCCAATTTGAGCGGTTCCGATTTAATCCTATTTTTAGCCATATCATTTCCAAATTTTATGTTACTTTTATATTATTATTCCGTTTTAACTTCCATAAGGAGGAAACAATTTACGCCACCCACTTCCTTTATTTTTGCTATGCACAGAACTTTACGATGGGGAGGAGAGAAAAAAAGACCGAGAGGAGGAAAAAACGAAACAACACAAAGAACAACAAAAGTGAAGCCAGATTAAGCAAAGCGAAAATGAGATAAGAGTCTTTCTAAAAGTTCATGAATGAAGATAAGAGACTGTTTTGTAATTCATTTCGTGATTGAAAATGCTTTTCTACTTGGAAAAGTGCATTCGAAGCCATCTCACGAGTCCAATCCCTATTCAAAACTCTACTTCATAAAAAAATCTTCTTCATTCTCTCGTCTTGCAGATCCTACCTAAGTTTAAATTTCGTTAAGAGTTCCATTCATTTAGAATTCCGTAGCTACTATCCCTCACATGATTTAGGCAATTTGGACATCTATTTAGATGGCATCAAGCAATTCTACTAGACAAATTTCTATAGGCCATCATGGCCATTTTTAATCATTATCTAAGCTTAATATCCCATTAAAAATTAACCATATATTCCATTGATTTCTTAGACACTTCATGTCAATTCATTTCACCTTTTTGCATCAAGATTCGACTTGCAAGTAAAATATCACCATAAGGCCTACACCTGTTCAAGTACTCATATACCCAATGTTGCGAATGAAGAAAGCAAAACAAAGCACGAGACTGCAGCATAGGCTTCAAGGTCCTCGGGGCCGAAAAGACCCATGAGTATATAAAACTACGAACTTCCGAAAACTAATACAATTAAATTTCCACAAATAACAAAAATTAACACTAAGTTATTACTAGCTATGATAATGAGAACCAATACAAGTATGGTGACATCCAACATTGTAACATGCCGAACTACAAACAACAATTACCTTCCAAGAGCCTGATGATGCCTAAAAAGTCCCATTCCAATGCCATCAATACCTACGCACACAAAAAACCCACAAACCAATTTACTCAATTCAACCCCTAAAGAATTCAAATTTCCAAATCATATTATAAAAAAAAAAAAACAACAACAAATTTCTACCAGGCAAAAATAAAAGCAGAGGAGAGTCCTCGACCGGGGGCCCCGAATCCAACGGGCAGAACCACCGCAGCGGGCCCTCATTGTACCTCAGTGTCTCAGAAACCACCTCATGATACTCCCTGACCCCTTTGGGAGTCATGTACCCATCATCATAGAGTGGCTCCAACTTCCTTTGGCAAAATGGGAAGATGGGCTTCTTGCTTTTGAGCTTAGTGATTGTGGGTTTGGTCTTTCGGGGTTTCGAGAGATGTGGGTGGATTGTGGTGGGCAGAAGGAGGGAGGACATGGCTGTTGGAAAATGGGGAGTTCAAGGGTTTCTTCTTCTTCTTCTTCTTCTTCTTTTCTTTGTTTATGATTCCTTTTTGTGAATTTTTGGTGTTTGTTGTGTGGAGAAGGTTTTGTGGTCATGCTTTTGGTGACTGGGGGTTAGTTTTGGAGAGTGATGATGGATAGGTGCATGGGTTGGAATGCGGAAGAAGATGAAGGTATCAGAAGTGTGAGCTGGGGTTTTGGGTTCCAATTTTTCCTTTTCTTTTTATTTATGTTTGATTTTTTATTTAATTGCTTTTTTTTCCTTGTTTAATGAATGCACAATATATAAAAGCAAGAAAGAAAATGCGCGCTTAGAGCATCACCAATGTTTTTGCTATTTTGATAATTTGGCAAAATAGCAAATAAAAAATCGAGTATTTTGCTGAAGTCGTTGTTTGCGATAAGTAAATGAGAAAAACAAATGGATGGATACACGTTCCGTCCAACCAATTAAAATAACTTTTTAAAAATAATTTGAGCCTCTTGGGAGTGTATTGGATTAGGATTTCATGAGATTTTAAAATATTTTTTTGTGATAAAAAAGTCTTGCGGTATTCAAGCAAGACTTTTAAATAATCTAAAAAGTCTTTTGGTATTCAGTCAAGACTATCATAATTTTTTAAAAAGAGTGTCAAATCTAGTGGTATTCAATCAAAACTTTTTATAACTTAAAAAAAATCTTCTGGTATTCAAAAGTCACTAATTTCCATAGATTGTTTTGTATAATGGATTCTGCGAGACTTTTTTTTAGATGTATAAATACCAAATCAATCTCAAAATCCCATCCAAACCCATGAGACTATTCCCTACTCTTTCATTTCATGTTGGAAATTTCTCTCTCAAACCTTCTTTCTTTCTCTCTAACCCTTTTTCTTCTTTCTCTAATCACTCATGTATTATGTTTTAAATATTATATTTGTTTGTCTTCCTTTTTTGTAATTAGGGATGGCGAACGGGTCGTTCGGGCCGGGCCGGGCCCAACCCGTACGGGTTGGCACGAATACGTAGCCGGTCCGGGCCGGGTTGCACCCTTATACGGGCCGGGCCGGGCCGGGCTACGTTTTCGTTTGGGTGGCCCGCCCAACCCGTGAACCCTTTAGGGTTCAACCCGGGTTGGACCGGGTCGACCCGCGGGTTGGCCCGTTTAATAATATAATTTATTTTTTTTGGTAGCTTAAATTAAAATAATAATAATAATAATAATTTTACAAATGATGTATACAAACAACCATATCTTTGTTTGATGAATACTACAATTCTTCAAAAATTATAATACTAAGTAAGTAATAATACTACAATTCTTCAAATATCCCCAAATTATGTTTAATTATAATACTAAGTATGTAATTCAGTGATAATACTAATAAGTAATAATACTACAATTCTTCAAATATCCCCAAATGATGTTTAATTATAATACTAAGTAAGTAATAATACTAATAAACAAAAAAAATCGTAATAATAATAATAAGATTGAAAGAGTGAAATTGACAACAAATTTTGAAATTTTATTTATATGAATTTAAGTTATACAATTTGAACAATTTATAACGAAATGAAGAATTCAATTCACAAATGAGTTTTATACAATAACATATTTGTTATATACAATTTTAATTGAGTACAAATTTTCTAATTTGACATAACAAGCAAAGCTATTGTTGTTGTTGTTGTTGTTGTTCTTCGGGCGAGTTGCTCCCACTTGTGGAACTTGATAGTGCTTTCCCTTGCGTCCTATCTTCAGCCTTCAGCCAGTCTTCTGTGCAAACGAGCATCTCCAACGCCTCGGGCTTCAACCGATTCCTGTAATCAGATAGAACCCTGCCACTTGTAGAAATGCACTCTCAGAAGCAGCTGTAGAGACAGGAGGAGTTAGCAAATCTTTAGCCATAATTGACAGAATACTAAAAGTGTGTTTATATTCTTTCCACCATTGTAAAATATCTAGTGGAGAAAGAGTAGGCTCAGTCACCTGTTGGTTATACCAATTTAATTCATTTGGTTGATTAGTCCTAGGTTTTTTAGATTGAATTTGTTCAAGTAAACTAAATGTTCTATCACCAATTCTACTTTTACCCTTACCTTTAGAACTACCAGAAGAAAAACTAACTACAGAAGTTGTACTACTAGAAGCAAAATGTTTATCATAATAATCATACAAGTTATTTAAAGTAGATTCAAACTGAACTAAAAAAGTAGCGCAATCAGTTGTTAATTCTACATTGTCCTCTAAATATCCAAAAAATATTTGTATCAAATTCTTCGTACCTTCTAATTTGATACGGGGATCCATAACAGTAGCAACACAAATCAACATAGGAGGAGGAAAATAATACTTCAAAAATTTTTGAAATGCAGGTATTACAATGTCACTAATATAGGGATCATTTAACATTTCGTTAAATATTTGCATCATGCTAACTAATTCAATAAAAATTCTACTAGAAGTAGATTCATATGTTTTTGAAAACTTTAAAGTTGCGGTTTTAAAAGGTTCTAAAAATTTCAACATAGATTCGGCAAAAAACCAATCGTTGGGAGTCATTTCAAAATTGTGCATAATTTTTTGCGATACAAAAATTATTTACAACTGCTTTATAATCGGTGACAACATTTAGTAAATCAAAAGTAGAATTCCATCGGTGTCTAACATCCTTTGAAAATTTTCTAAAAGGAACATTTCTAACCCTACACCAAGCTTTCCATTCTTGTAAAATGCTTGGACATAATGCAATGAAATGTACACAATTTCTAATTTTATGTATATATGGATCAGCTATTTTTAATGCATCTTGAACACATAAATTTATAATATGACATGCACATCTAACATGAAAAATATTGTCAGATGGAGGGTTTAATACAGATTTTAAAGTAGTAATTGCTACATTGTTGTTAGATGCATTATCAAAACTAATAGCCATAATTTTATCGCGAATATGAAAAACATCACAAATTTCTATAATACGGTTTGCTATTTCAGCACCACTATGGGGATACGGCAACGACGCAAGTGATATGATTCTTTTATGAAGAATCCAATCATTGTCGATCCAATGACAGATTATTCCCATTGTTGGAATATTGTTGACACCCGTCCAACAATCCAAAGTTAAACTAACCCTACAAGTTAAACTCCATAAAATTACAATCAAAGCGTCCTTCATTTCTATGTACACTTTAAAACAATCCGATTTGCAAGTATTTCTCGGAACTCTTTTAAAATGAGGGTTTAAGGCCGTTTGATTAAAATTTTCCAAGTTCCTACTCTCGGGATAGGAAAATGACAACTCTTCCTTAATGACTAATCGGGCCATTTCCCGACGAACAAGTTCGGGATCATAAGGGTGGCTATCTACTTGACCGGTCCTAGGGTTGATTTTTTATTGGCCTTGTATTTGATCAAGAAGTTCTTTATGGTTATGTTGTATGTGCCTACTAATTGTACCGGTGCCGTCACCCCTCTTGAATTTGTATATTTTACTACATGTTTTACACACTTTCAAACCTATACCCGGAGTATGTTCGTCCGGGATATACTCATAAAACTTATGCCAATCGCTAGTTTCTCCTCTACTTTTCCTACTACTACGCGGTTGTGTGGTTTCGGGTTGTTGTTGTTCTTCTTCTTCTTCTAATTGTATGTCACCTACAACATCCATATCGTGTGTACCCCATTGTTCCATAGTAGGATCAATGTAATCTTGGGCGGGCTCACTAGTTGGGACAATTGGTGGCCTACGTGAAGAGGAGGAGGAATCTTGTCCGCTACGACCGCTACCGCGTGATCTAGACATAATGTAGTAATGTGCTAAAGTAAAGTATGTAAAAAAAATATACAATGTAGGAGCGGTGAATTATACAAAAAAAATCTAAAAAACAAGAGGGTTGAGATAGAGAAGTTCAAAAAAACAAACAATAATTTTAACTCCAACGCAAAAAAAAAATTAACGAGAGAGATAAAAATATTTTGATACCGTTCACCGTGGAATACGCGTATGTAAAAAAACCGTGAAAATAAGAATATAATAGAAAAGATGGAGGAGCGCTTTGCCGATTCCGCAATTGAAGAGTTGAGAAGAGGTTGAAGTAGATTTGACGAGGGTTGAAGAGAGTTGAAGACGTTGAAGACGTTGAATTTTGTTTCCGATACGACCGAAATTTGATCGTGTATATGCCTCCTTGTACAATTGTTTGATGAATACTACAATTGTTCAAAAATTCTTTAAAATGGTGTATAATAGTAGAGAGAGTAAGAGAGTGATGTGTGATTTTTTATGAGATTTTTGGGGGATATTTATAGGCTAAATAAGTGGGAAAAAACAAAAAAATAAAATAAAATAAAACCAAACGGCTCTTAGAGCCGTTTACAACGGCTGGACGACAGAGCGCAGCAGCAGCGATTGCAACGGGATTTTCGACCGTTCGACCCGCGGGTCAACGGTCGACCCGTCACGGGTCGAACGTTCGACCTATACGGGCCGAACGGGTCGAAAACTGCGGGTCGACCCGCGGGTTAACGGGTCCAACTCGCGAATTGGGTCGGGTTCGTGGGCCGGGTTTTGCGAATTTAATTTGCGTAAATTGCGACCCGAGTCGACCCGGTACTGTTCACCGGGTTCGACCCGAACCCGCGAAGCGATTTAACGGGCCGGGTTGGTGGGCCGGGTCGCGGGTGGGTCGCCGGTTGACCCGGCCCAGTTGCCATCCCTATTTGTAATCCAAAGTTCTGATTATTATTAGGGTTTTTTGTATTATGTTTTATTAGGGTTTTGAGATTACTGATTATTATTAGGGTTTTAAAATTTTGGCAAAAATAAAAAATAAAAAATAATTTAAATATTTGAGTTCGAGGTTTTGAGTTATGAATGGTTGCCTTCTGTTAGGATTTGCTGGAAATTTGTTTGTTCATTATCACTCATTGTTGACTGCGATGTTTATAGTATGAGTGATAAATCTGTTTGCCACGTATTTTTTTATAGTAAAAATATATTTAGAGTAAAATTTAAATCAAGAAGTTGAAGTAGTTGTTGTTGTTGTTGTTGTTAAAAAAATTGTTTGATGCAAAGGTTTGAGATCACTAATGGGTGAAGTGCAGATTAGGTGTTTGAAAATATGTCTTAAAAAAAGAGTTTTTAACTTATGGGTGGGTGCTCTCTGTAATAACTTATGGGTGGGTGCTCAGGGTGAAGTGCAGATTAGGTGCTCTCTGTGATGTCTTAAAAAAGAGTTTTGGAGAAATGACTGTATAATTCTTACTTTAATTCTATGACTATGAGTGTCTTAAAAAAGAGTTTTGAAGAAATGACTGTATAATTCTTACTTTAATTCTATGACTATGAGTATCATCGTTCTAACTTCACCATTTCATCGCTGGCTTAAGTACTTTTTTATGCAGTCTGTGAACTTAGGCCTAATTTGCTCATTATCATCTAAACTTATTTGAATATACTTTATTTTTCATTTATGTCCAGTTGATTTCACTAACTAAAATATGTAGCTTATTTGCAACAACTTTTGGGGAAGAAAATAAAGATTTTGGGATGGAAGGTTTTTCATACGATCCTAACAATGATGCAATAACACCAAGTCACTATAAACCACTATTCCAACCACCATCACCTCGCCAATGTAGTCCACCATCTCATTCCTCTTTAGGTTCGGAGGTTCCCACTGAAAAACCAAGTTGTCATAAGCGAAGTTTATCCGAGTATGAAGGGAGTGCTAGCTCAGTTGGGATCAACATTCAAGTCAATGTTTTAGAAGTTCTTTCTGTTGGCATTGAGACTATTGTTGTCCATTTTGAAAAAATATCTAACCTAATGGAGAAAAGAGAAAGAGATAGAGAGAGTAATATTCGGGATGCTATAAAAGAGGTTCCAATTTTGGATGATAACACTCATTATATGGCGGCTGATTTGCTTAATACTAAATCAAAGAAGGATTTGTTCTTGAAGATGTCACTCGAAGAACGCTCATCTTGGATAAAATTTAAGTTAGGAATATGATTAGTATTTTGATCATCTCTTATAAAAAAAATATTTTAATAATCTTGGATTTTGTTGAATTGTAATTTTTTTGGTGCTATTTTGGTTGTACTTGTTGGAATTAATTTTTTGCTGATTTTCCGGGCCAGATTCCGGCAGGCTCCAGCTACCGGCGGCGCCGGAAAATGATTGGATTGCGATCCTCTCGTCGAGTACTATTCCGTGGTGTACTCATTTGACAAAAACGAATTCTGTATGAATGAGAAATGTTGGTCCAAAGTTGGGTACTCGAAATGTACTAACTTGGAAACTTGGAGAAAATGGATAGTCCCATATCGGAGATGGGGAAAGATTTTTCTAGTATATATACTAAAAAATTGGACTAAAGGGCGTGGCCCGGGGGTTACCACTAATGTATAGTGGAGAGAGGACTTAACCAAAATGACAAACACACACGCGCGCGCGCCCGGCCCGGAGGTTACCACTAACGTGTAGTGGAGAGAGGACTTAGCCAAAATGACAAACACACGCGCGCGCATGCCCGGCCCGGCCTCGGCTTTGGCTTGGCTTGGCTTATATTTTTTTCACCCAGTCAAATATTTTCTTCCCCACTGTTGAGGCTCTTTACATTCAGTAACTGGCACTATTACTCTGTAACAGCAGATTAATGGCTCATCAGTTGTGAATATGAACCACTACTCTGCTGTTGCAGAGTAATGGACCATTACTTTGCTGTTACAAAGTAATGGGCCTCCCAACAGTTGCTCAAATTTTCTCCTATAAGACTAGTAAGTCCTGTCTGCCAGAAGGTCGTTTTTTTTGTAATCCGAATTCATTTCTACTTCTTCTTCTTCTTCCTCTGTGTCAACCACTGAGAGTACAACACAGCAACAGTTCGCTGAAATCTCTGAAGCAAGGGTGCTGCTCTTCAGGAAAAGGTAATACAGTTGTATCCTGGGAGGCAATTCGCCAGCCACCGTCACACTACGGGACGAATTTTGCTTTAAGGACAGAGATATTCAAATCTCGACTCTGTATTAAAGCTTTTGGTTTGTTCTTTTACTCCTGTAATTCTGGTTCTTCACAAGCATTGTTAGTCTTTTCTATTTTATAAAATTCATGTGTTAAAAATCTTAAAGCAAAATTTTTCCTCTGTTTTAACAGTTTTATGAAGATCTTTTACAAGTATTGTTATCATCTCTGAAAAACAACTGACGGTTCTGTTTTCAACTATTTCAGAACATGGAAAACAAACAAATCGAAGGTGTCAATGGGCTTATCTGTGCTGAAACAATAGTGACCCAAAATGTGACTGCACAATCGGTTGCGGCACATTCGGTCGTTCTGCCCATGCATATTACTGTGGGAGAAAAATCAAAGAAGTTCAACGAAACTGGATTCAAGAAGTGGCAGGGGAAGATGCAGTTCTACCTGACCACCTTGAAGCTGGACAGGTTTCTCACTGAATTTGCCCCTATGCTGGCACTAATGGATGCACACTTCGTTGCTGCAGTTGACGCATGGACTTAGGGTGACTACCTCTGCAAGAACTACATCCTGAATGGCCTGGTAGACCCTCTGTACAACGTCTATTGTGTCTTCAAGACGTCCAAACTCCTGTGGGGGTCTCTGGAGAAGAAGTACAAAACAGAAGACGCCGGGTCCAAGAAGTTTGTAGTCGGCAAATTTCTAGACTACAAGATGGATGACTCCAAAACAGTTGTGAGTCAAATCTAGGAACTGCAGGTGATAATGCATGAAATCGCTGTAGAGAACATGACGCTGTGCGAACCGTTCCAGGTTGCAGCATTCATCGAGAAGCTTCCACCTGGATGGAAAGACTTCAAGAACTACCTCAAGCACAAGCGAAAGGAGACGTCTCTTGAAGACCTCATTGTCAGGTTGCGGATCGAAGAGGAGAATCTCAAGGCTGATAGGTCCTATGGAAATCAGTCCATAGAAAATGCCAACGTGGTGGAGTACGAACAGAAGGGCAAGAAGATAAAGTTTTTGCCACAGGCCTCAAACAAAAAACCTCCTGCAAAGAGGTTTGCTGGGAAATGTCACAAGTGTGGTAAGATGGGGTACAAAATTTTTGACTGCCGCAGCAAGGACAACAACAACCATGCAGGAACTAGACATGCAAAAGGGAATGAAAAATCCCATGCACACATAGCTGAGAACTTGTCCACTGGTCTATCTGACTTGGACCTCTGTGCTGTAGTATCAGAGGTAAATCTTGTGGGGAGTAATCCTCGTGAATGGTGGTATGATACTGGGGCCACCAAGCATATCTGCTCGGATAAGGACATGTTCACTTCATACCAGAAGTGCAACAAAGATGAACAGCTGTTCGTGGGTAATTCTTCCACCTCCAAAATTGCAGGAACAGGAAAGATAGTGCTGAAGATGACTTCAGGCAAGGCACTAACACTCACAAATATGTTGCATGTTCCAGATATTAGAAAGAACTTGGTCTCAAGCTCTTTGCTAAGCAAGAATGGATTTAAGGTTGTTCTTGCTTCTGATAATTTTGTATTGTCTAAAAATGGGGTGTACTTGGGTAAATGATATGTAAAGGATGGACTATTCAAGTTTAATGTAATGACAGTCATCCCTAAAACTATTGTTCATGTTGTTCCCAAAGTTAATGAAATAACTCATATTGCCTATGTTGTTGAGTCTTCTTCTGTTTGGCGTGAAAGATTAGGCCATGTTAATGTCAATTCTATGCGTAGATTAATTAACATGAATTTGCTACCAAAATTTAAGGTAGACAACTCCGAAAAATGTGAAGTTTGGACAGAGGCCAAACTCACTAAAACTCCATCACGTTTTGTAGAAAGAAACACGGAAACTCTAGGTCTAATTCACACAGATCTGTGTGATTTAAAATACATGCAGACCAGAGATGGCAAAAAGTACTTGTGACATTCATAAACGATTGCACAAAATTCTGTTATGTATACTTGTTACATAGCAAAAATGAGGCCGTGGATAAATTCAAGGAATATAAACTTGAGGCAGAGAATCAACTTGGCAAAATGATTAAAATCGTTATAAGTGATAGGGGAGGAGAATATGATGCACCATTTAATATGTTCTGCTCTGAACATGGAATAGTTTATCAAACAACTGCTCCTTACTCACCTAAATCAAACGGTACTGTCGAGCGCAAAAACCGAACTCTAAAGGAGATGATGAATGCCTTGTTGTTAAATTCTAGATTACCCCAAAATATGTGGGGAGAAGCGTTGCTGACTGCCAACTATATTCTCAATAAAATACCTCACAAGAAAACTGGCAAGACACCATACGAAATGTGGAAAGGAAATGTGCCTTCGTATAAATACCTCAAAATGTAGGGGTGTCTAGCAAAAGTGGCAATACCTAATCCAAAACAGGTTACAATTGGACCTAAGACGATTGATTACATATTCATAGGCTATTCACACAACCGTAGTGCATATCGGTTCTTGGTATATAAATCAGATATACCGGATATCCATGTAAATACAATAATGAAATCAAGGAATGCTTCCTTCTTTGAACACGTGTTTCCGTGCAAGGAAACTACGTATCCCAAATGTACACATGAACAAGGGAATGCAAGCACTTCGGTTGATGAACCAGAATATGATAATGATGAGCCTAGACGAAGTAAACGGGCTACAACATCAAAGTGATTTGGTCCAGACTTTGTAACTGCTTTTCTGTTAGAGAATGAACCCAGAACATTCAAGGAAGCCATGTCTATGCTTGATGCTCCTATGTGGAAGGAAGCAATCAAAAGTGAAATAGACTCCATTATGCAAAATCATACATGGGAGTTGGTCGATTTGCCTCCTGGGTGTAAAGCTCTAGGAAGCAAATGGATTTTCAAGTAGAAATTGAAACCAGACGGTTCAATAGAAAAACATAAGGCGAGACTTGTGGTATAAGGATTTAGGCAAAAAGGAAGACCTAGATTTCTTTGATACTTATTCCCCAGTCACGAGAATAACTTCCATAAGAATGCTGATAGCTATTGCAGCTCTACGTAACCTCGAAATACATCAAATGGATGTAAAACCTACATTTCTAAATGGAGATTTAAAAGATGAAATATACATGAAATAACCAGAGGGTTACGTAGTTCCTGGACAGGAAAACAAGGTGTGCAGGCTTGTAAAATCATTGTACGGACTGAAACAAGCTCCAAAGCAGTGGCATGCAAAATTTGGCAATATTATGATGTCAAATGGTTTCAAAATAAATGAATGTGATAAGTGTATCTACATCAAAGATACTCTAAATGAATACATTCTGGCGTGTCTGTATGTAGACGACATGCTCATTATTGGGAGCAATTGTAATGCCCTGATTTTTCATTTAATGAAAAATTATATATTTTGCACGTAGTGTGCACGTGCAATATTTTTGGTTGAATTAAATCTTATAATTATTTTCATCATGATGAGTAAAGATATTTAAATATGTGCCTTTAATTATTTTTCTATAAAGCCTTCTTTCAATTAGACAAAAAGCCTTTTCTTTTAAAAGCCCAAAGTTAATTTAATTTATTATTTTTATAATAATTATTTTGGCCCATAAACTAAAGCCCATGAACTATTTTTATACAACTTGTCATGTAGAATACAATTTAAAGACTATTTTATTTTTATACAAAAATTTAATGTACAATTTTGGACCTAGTTGCATGCACGTGCACTACACGTACACATGCTATATGCACATTCCTTGCATGGCCGGTTGCAATCTTTTGGAGGGAAAATCAAAATTGGAGTGGAGATCATGCTTGGTGGTTACTTGGTTGTGTGTAGTTAATGCAACTCCTACTTTCATCCTAGCCCTCCATCTTATAACCAACCACTTGATCCTAGCCATCCATTTTCCTTGATTTTTAGTATAAATACCCCCTCCCATGGCTAGTTATTCTTGTGCAAAATTATTCTCTTCCAAACCTATAGTTCAAATACCTTATCTAGTAGTGATTGTGTGAGTTAAAAGATTGAGAGTATGTGGGATTGTGCTTGCAACACCAAGGAGAAGAAGGGCCGGCTTTGGAGTGCTCAGTGGGCTTGTGTGGTGCTCGGGTTTGGTGCTTTTGGAGGCTCGAGTGCGCGCTTCTAGGAGGAGGATCGTTCGTGTGCAAGGACTTTTGTTTAGGAAGTTGCTAATTGTGTTTGTCTCTCCATTTGAGGTGGGTAAATTTTTCCTATTTCTACAATAGGAATGCATGCTAGTTTTAATTAGAAAAATGAAGCATGAAAAAGATTAAGAAAAATAACCTATTGAATGATTGAAATGTGGATATACAAATTTGTATGTGGTTCTATTATTTGAGTTGTATGTGAATTGATTAGAATCATGGTTTGATTGAAGAAAACACATTTATTACCATCAAGAATTACACACAAAAGTTAGTAGATTGATAATGCTATTTCATGTGTTAAATAGATCTTTTGTGTTAATATGGGCATGAATAATTTAAAATATGAGTGGTATGTTGAGTAAATGATTAAAGACAGAGAATTAATATTAAATTTGTTGATAAAGAGATTAGAATGCTAATTGCTAAGAAATGTCGAAAAGAGAAGGAAATGTGGTAGTGATAGTCCACTGTTTCGAATTAAATGTATGAAAAATGTGTTTTGATTATTGAAAAAATTTATTTTATTATACTGGAATATAAATTATGATAATGTTAGTCAATCTGGAATTTTCAGTAGTTTTTATAAACAAAATGAGAGGAGGACTTGTTGAATATCGAATTGTCTTAATAACAGAGAGAATGATAGTAAAAAGAATTTAAGTTGTACTTTGACAACCTGAGCACGTAGCTCAAGTGGTCAGAGCGTGCGTTGGTTTCCCTGTAGTGACCGGTTCGAATCCATGTGGCACACTTTGTTTCACAATTTTTAAAAATATAAGAATCAGCGGCCGAGAGCATTAAATACTCTCTGTCTTCTCTTTATACCGCTGGCACAAGTGACCGGTTGGTCTGTGCCTTCGGCTGTGTTCTCCTTGGTGCTGGGTTCGATCCTTGGTATCGGCAGTTAGGGAAAATTATTTTTTTTGGGTGTTCGGTGATCCAAAAATTATGAAAAAAATATGACTATTCTTCTAAAAATACATGGGACTTATTAAAAATAATTTGGGAATGATTTACATAAAGTAAAGTATAATTTGTGACTAAATGAGTAAATAGAACTATAGTCTACATTGATATTCTTTGTGATATTGTATTTTGCAAAAATTGATTTGAAATGAAGGATTAGAAAATTAATCTGGCAAAAAGAAATTATATTGTGTGATGTGATGCAAATTATTCTCATTTGAGAAAAGTGTGAAAAATGTGAAATTTGAATATTCGTTAGTGATGTGAATTTCAAAGTGAAAGTGATAATTGATAAAGCATATGAATTTCATGTATAGTTATGGACTATTTGAACGAATTAGAAATCATGATTAGAAAAGAGAATTACTTTTGAGTATGATAACTCAACATGAAAATTTATGAGTCAGAAATGCTCATTTGGAAATTGTGAATGAAAAATTGAAACAAAAAGAGTAGCTAAGTCTCCCCCGGCATTTGGAAATAAATGAAATGAAAATTGAAAAGAAAGACCAAGGTTGGTCATGTTTAAATGAATGAATAAGTCCGGTTTAGTGGAGAGGCTAACTCTAGAGCTTTGATTTTTGTTCATGATTTTGATAAAAACTAAGAATTAGTACATAGTGGAGACGTGATGAAAGTAGGAGAAAAACACGAGTATGAGGGCCATCGGATTAGCGGTGTGAGAGTGATCCACAGGCTGCCTGCTTGATGCGTTAAAACATGGCGTGGGCACTACTCCAGAATTATCGTCCCGGTGGCGACGCTTGTAGGATGTTTGAGTGGCTATGGGTGGTGCCATTGTTCCATGGCGGAGGCTGAATTGTCCATAGGTTGCCTGCTCGATGCGTCGTGTCAGTGCGTGGGATTCCCCTCCAGGCTGCCTGGACATGGGCTCGTAGATCATAGAACATCTAAGATACCTACCGTAATTACAGTAGTAGATTAAATCATAACGAGGGATTGAACCTTGCAAAGATGAAGAACGATTAAGGGCTTGCCCTCGGACCTATGTAGTATGGGATGCATAGAATCCGAACAAGTGCGCATTAGTGTCATGTAACATAAATAACTGCATTAAGGACTAAGTGCACAATCACAACACGATATCAATAGGGTAGTCCCTCTAGTTTGAAACTAGTATCATGCACGTGCGATGCACGTGGAGGAAGAAGGAAAAAGACAAAAAAAGGAAAATAATTTCCAAACTGATCCACTGTCGAAAATTTTATCAAACTGGTCCACTTTCGCACGTGCACGCGGAGGAAGAATGAAAAAGAAAAAAAAAGGAAAATATTTACCAAACTGGTCCACTTTCGAAAATATTTACCAAAGTGAGTCATTTTGTCAACACGTGCGCTGCACGTGTTGACAAAATGACATCCGGTGACAGATGACACTAAGCCCTTCTCCCATTATAATAGTAGAGATGTGACAAGTTTGTGTTTACTAAATATGGAAAATAAGTTATACTATTTCCGGCATAGAGAGGATGGCCGTGTATAATGATCGTCGGTTGAATAAACTGACGTACCCACAGTCTTATATGCAGGTAAATGGCTTGATAAAGATTAAAGAGGAACAAATGCTTAAAGATTACTCAATATTGTTGTATATT
Organism: Hemerocallis citrina; assembly: GCA_017893485.1. Taxonomy (NCBI): domain Eukaryota; kingdom Viridiplantae; phylum Streptophyta; class Magnoliopsida; order Asparagales; family Asphodelaceae; genus Hemerocallis; species Hemerocallis citrina. The sequence continues at coordinate 443,756,963 of CM030358.1, read as the reverse complement.
TGTTTCATTGTTGTAAAGTTTACTTCCGCTGTGCAGTGTAAATTGTAATGTATTCATGTAAACTCTGATGTAAAGTGAAAAGTTTAAATTTCCTTGTAAAATTGTACTAAAGGAAGCGAAAAGACCCTGTAGAACATCTCGAATTCAGTGTATTTGGGATTCGGGGCGTTACAGCAATAATGACATTATCAAGCAAATTAAGAGCATGCTTAGTGGCAAGTTTGATATAAAAGATTTGGGAGTTACAGATGTCATACTAGGAATCAAAATTTCCAAGACGTCTGAGAGAATAACTTTATCTCAAGCTCACTATGCTGAGAAAGTACTTGACAGGTTCAAAAATTACTAGAATGGGACTGCCAAAAGTCCTGTGGATCCCAGTTTTCACTTGTTCAAAAACACGGGTGACAGCTTATCACAACTGGAATATGCACCTGTAATCTGTAGTCTGATGTACTTAACAAATTGTACAAGCCGGACCTAGCACATTCGGTAAATTTACTGAGCCGTTACACAAGTAATCCAGAACGAAGTCACTGGAAAGGAATAACTAGAGTATTGAACTACCTGCGACATACTCAGAGTTATGCGCTGTATTACACCAGATATCCAGCAGTGCTAGAAGGCTATAGTGATGCCAACTGGATATTGAACTCCAGAACTCAAAATCCACAAGTGGGTATGTCTTCACACTTGGTGGTGCAGCGGTGTCATGAAAATCCTCTAAACAAACGTTATTGGCCAGATCCACCATGGAATCTGAGTTTATTGCTTTAGACAAAGCGGCCGAGGAAGCAGAATGGCTTTGAAACTTTTTAGAGGATATTCCTATGTGGGAAAAACCAGTGCATACTTTATGTGTACACTGTGACAGCCAATCGGCGATAGCACGAGAACTGAGTTGTATGTATAATGGTAAGTCTCGTTGTCACGCCCCGCTTCCCACTATACGGAAATACAGGCACGCAACTGAGGCCGAGCGAATGATATACATCATCCATAAGCTGTACAATTCTCGCAGACAAATATAATGATCACATGAGCTGGAAATAGAATAACCATAATCTGGATAATACATCAATATCGGGTCAATTTGCCTGGGAATACAAGGTGCCATAATCAAACAGTACAATAAGTAGTTCGCTATAACAACTAGATAAAATAGCGACTGAAAGAAAAACAACATGAAGTAGTAATAAAGCAGCAACGATCATCTAGAAAGTCTGTTCTGCAGGTCTATCAGTACCTGTATAATGATTAACTCAAAGAAAAATAGAAAAAAGTACCAATTAGAGCAAGTTTCGGGCAGCAAGTAGCAACAAGCAGTAAATGGGGTAATATAACAAGATATAATATGGAAGAAACAAGAAGTAACAGTGCAAATACAATATAGAAGGAAGCAAAGAACTGGGACAATATGATCATGTAAGTAATAACTATAACTAGTGTATTCAAGACTTCAAGGTATAAGCAATTGATAACCTAGTCTCAGTTAATCGATAATCATCTAATCAAGGATCGAGAGTCATGTAATCAAGAATCATGTAATCAAGAATCAAGAGTCATGTAATCAAGAATCATGCTTAGTGAAAATCTCAAGTTTATCTGTTTTATTAACTTATCTAATGCACGCAATCCTGTGTCCCATACCACAAGTTCGGTGCATATCAATCATGTGATGTTTAGACTTAAGTAGTGAATTCTATAGGATTATGTACTCGGGTCTTCCAGTGATAGTATCAAGACATGTAATCATGAATCGTGTAATCGAGAATTATATAATCAAGAATTGTGTAATCAAGAATTTTGTAATCAAGAATCAAGAATCACTATTTCGGAAAACACGGGCCCCCTTCCGAGTATACTCCCCTATATTGTCCATTACTAAGCCGTACCCTTATAACCCCGGCTTGTTATTTTTTATAATTAATTACGAACATGCAATTAGTACGACTAGTGGAATGGTGTAATCAAGACAGTTAATTAAGAATCAAGAAAATATCAATGACGGTAATCATGGGTATGAGATGTGAAACGGGTACATGTATCGAGAGTAGTTATCATGGAATTATCAAGAAGTATAAAATGCATTATGAGAAAATATTTATCTATGCAAGTTATTATTACAAGAACAATAATACACTCAGTTCATTAAATATGAAAAATAATGGGTTTATATGCAAAAACGCAGAGGTGAATTTTTAGACAACTTGACATTCAAACTCACTTTTCCGTTGTTACAGAAAAGCAAATTCGATTCCGTCACAGATTCTAGAAAGTAGACTCTCTTCCGGTTCCAACGCATATTCACCGATACATTCTGGAGATAGTAGCTATGCGTACAAATTCATTCTTCGCTGGTTTTGATGTTTCGCGCGCATTCTGGAAATTTAGAGTCACGATACTAAAATTACAATATCTCACAATCTATATATCGGATTGAGAAACTATAGGATGTTCCGGATATCTAGACTCGAAAGGCTACAATTTTTATGTAGAAAGTTTTTCGATCCAGTGTCGGAAACATGATTGAATTCTCAGTACAAGAGACCGGTTAGTAATCCCGTGCAAGTTCAGAAATTCACGATATGCCGGTACTAAAATCGTGATATCTCACAATCTATATATCCGATTGAGAAACTGTAGGATGTTCCGAATATCTAGACTCAAAGGGCTACGATTTTTATGTAGAAAGTTTTTCGATCCAGTATCGGGAACATGGTCAAATTCTCATTACAAGGCACCGGTCAGTGATCCCGTGCATGTTCAGAAATTTACGATATGATAGTACTAAAATCACGATATCTCACAATCTATACATCCGATTGAGAAACCGTAAGATGTTCTGGATTCGAGACTCGATGGGCTACAATTTCCACATAGAAAATCTTCAATCCAGTATCGGGAACATTATCAAATTCTTAGTGCAAGGTCAACAAATTTAGAGATAGTAAGGTTGAATATTCGATATTCGATAACATGATTCGAAATGTGTTAACGGTTCACTCTTGAGTTGATATAGCATGAAACAAGTGACTAGAATGGAATTGGACAATAAAACATGATGATAACTAGACTACTTGCCACGAGTCCAAGGAAAATGCTTGTACGAGAACAAAAAGAGTGTACAAGGTACTTGCCTTATAATGTGACGATTTCGGTGGTGGTGTTAACCACGGAAAGAAGAAGAGATGTCGGCAACGGACGGCGGCACAACAGTGGTAAGAATGGCGGCAAGATGGTAGTGAGCGAACAACGGTAGCAATGGTGAGCGACGGTGATGAGCGACAACAACAACGAGGAGATGGAGCGGCGTCGGGTTATTTTTTGGGGTTCACGGGGCCATAGAAATAGAGTCGTTGGCTCGAAGGTGGAGGGTAAAGTGAAGCTCGGGTGTTGCTTGAGCTCTCGGGTTTGAAGAAGGCAAAGGAAAAGAAGAAGAAGTGTAGAAGAAAAGAAGAATAGGTAGTGAGAATGGTGCATGTATGTGTGCTTATATATAGGAAGAAAGGAAGACGGACAACATGGTGCATGCAAGGTGTATATTATATATATAATATAATATATAGTATAGGTTAGGAGGATGTATAGAAAAATGAGACCAGAGATGTGGAAAAATGAGAACAAGGAGGAGAAGTCGTGGAGTTAGGCGTAGAATTAGGCAGGATTTGGCTGTGAGTGAGTGATTAGCGGGAGTGGGTTAGGATTAGGATTAGGATTAATCAGGGTTTAAAATTTGTATTTAGACCCCGGTCGAAAAATCACAAAATTATAGAATTGATCAGAAAAATATTCAGCCTTTAGATAAAGAGTCCAAAGAAAAAAATAAAACTGATCTAAGTACAGAAATTCACGTAATAAAATACGTACAACTGGAACAGGGAGTTACACTCATCATATCAGAAGGCGATACAAAACCATTAGACAACTGCTCTCAAATGGAGTAATCTCTATAGAGTATATAAAATCGGCCGAAAACCTAGTGGATCCATTTACTAAAGGTTTGTCATGAGAGCAAGTTGTAAGATCATCAAGAGGAATGAGTTTAAAGCCTATGACAAAAGAGGATACTTGATGGAAACCCTACCTAAGAATTGGAGATCTAGGTTCAAGGGGACAACCAAATCTTGTTGAATCGATGTGAGCACTGAGAGATTAAAATCTCGTACCCACTCTTAGGATGGTAAAAAAGTGCTGCCTGCAAGGTGTAAGGATAAGCTTGGCTTTTAATGATTTTTATAGCTTTGAAATAAAAGTGGGGTATGGCAGGATACCCTTTATGGGCAATCACCTTGTGAGTGTGAAAATGAGGCCGTTTCTAGGAGAATGATGAAAGGCTACATTCTCCAAGTTTACTCACGATTAACCAGGGGTTCAAGGCCAAAATGAACACAACAAGAGAACCTAGTTCTGTGAGGAGATGAAACTGTGTGATAGTTATTGTCTAGGTTCACATCAAAGTCCGGGTAGTTCAAGACATCATATTCACTACCTGGTCAAGTGAATCCGATAGCCACTCACTAAGGGTGGTTCAAAGTTGAAAAATTACTACCATTCCTGATACAGTGATTTTCCGATTGTACTCTCAGAGTTTTTCTGTCATGTCTTTTCTGTCATGTCTTTTTATGTCATGTCTGGATTACATAGTCTGGTAATTTCCATTCATGTGGGGGATTGTTGGAATTAATTTTTTACTGATTTTCTGGGCCAGATTCCGGCAGGCTCCGGCCACCGGCGGTGCCGGAAAATAATTGAATTGCGATCCTCTCGTCGAGTACTATTCTGTGGTATACTCATTTGCCAAAAACGAATTCCGTATGAATGAGAAATGTTGGTCCAAAGTTGGGTACTCGAAATATACTAACTTGGAAACTTGGAGAAAATGGATAGTCCCATATCGAAAATGGGGAAAGATTTTTCTAGTATATATACTAAAAAATTGGACTAAAGGGTATGGCCCGGGGGTTACCACTAACGTGTAGTGGAGAAAGGACTTAGCCAAAATGGCAAACACGCGCGCGCGCGCCCGGCTGGGCCCGGACTCGGCCTCAGCTTCGGCTTCGGCTCGGCTCAGTTTGGTCTGGCCTGGCCTGGCTTATATTTTTTTTCCCCCAGTCAAATATTTTCTTCCCCACTGTTGAGGCTCTTCACATTCAGTAACTGGCACCATTACTCTGTAATAGCAGAGTAATGGCTCATCAGTTGTGAATCTGAACTACTACTATGTTGTTGCAGAGTAATGGACCATTACTCTGCTGTTACAGAGTAATGGGCCTCCTAACAGTTGCTCAAATTTTCTCCTATAAGACTAGTAAGTCCTGTCTGCCAGAAGGTCAGTTTTTTTGGTAATCCGAATTCATTTCTACTTCTTCTTCTTCTTCCTCTGTGTCAATCACTGAGAGTACAACACAGCAACAGTTCGCTGAAATTTCTGAAACAAGGGTACTGCTCTTCAGGGAAAGGTAATACAGTTGTATCCTGGGAGGCAATTCGCCAGCCACCGTCATACTACGGGGAAAATTTTGCTTTAAGGACAGAGATATTCAAATCTCGACTCTGTATTAAAGCTTTTGGTTTTTTCTTTTACTCCTGTAATTCTGGTTCTTCACAAGCATTGTTAGTCTTTTCTGTTTTATAAAATTCATGTGCTAATAGTACTATGATTACAGTATTTAGATTATATTTTGGATGAAATATTATGGTTTCATTTTGGTTTTGCTGGTTATACTTTGGTTCTGCACTGTGTTGAAGTTTATCAGTTTATCAACAAAGGTTATAGTAATGGTATAGTCTTGTTTACTTTTACGTACATTTTTTGTTTGCAGTCTCGTATATTTTATATATATAATAATGTCACAATCGAGCATGTCGAGCATGTATGAAGGTAATGACATAGAGGAAGAAGAAATTGATGAAGATATGGATGATGAAGAGATAGAGAAGAATTTTATGAAGCCATATACATATCTGTGATGGCAGTGCATTAATGCATGTGCTAAATCAGTTTGTGATTATGGTGCGTGGTGAACATATTGAACGTCCATTAACTCGACGTCGAATTACTAACATGGGATATGAATATATACATCAAGCATTTAATGATGATCCTGCAATCTTTCGACAAGTATATAGAATGTATCCAGATGTATTCCGGAAGTTATGCACAATTCTTAGAGAAAAAAACACCTTTGGAGGATACAAGATTTATAAATCGCGATGTATTTTTAAATCGCGATCGAGATGAATGTATCTAGATGTATTTTTAAGTCGCGATTCACAATTATTAAGTCAGCGCCTCCTTTTCTATTTAAGACACAAGCAGAACTTGTGTTATCATGTGCAGCACTGCATAACTTTCTTCGCAAAGAACGTCGTTCTGATGAATTTTCAATTGAACCAATAGACGAATCTCCATCTTCATCGTTAATAGTTAATGAAGACAATAATTTTGAACCTATTGCTCAAACCCAAGAGCAGGAACGAGAAGATGCTAATGCATGGAGGGCTAGCATAGCTTTAGATATGTGGAGAAATGCTACTTAGGAAGACATGAAGCTATATCAAATTGGCTATTAAAAGATTGAAAATATTGTATTAGAATTTTTTAGTGTTTTAATTATACTTTGGTTTAATTTTGATTATACTATGGAGAAATGCTAATGTTTTGATTATACTTTGGTGTAGTTTTGATTATATTGAAATTTGATAATTGAAAGTTTGCTAAAAATTCATGTATTTTTTCAAATATTATGAATCCATATAATCCTTTCAAATCTTATAAATTCTTATGATACAAATCTTTTAAAATCCTAACAAGACAATCTGGATTATAACCATCTTAAAAAAAAATCTTATAAGTCATTACATTCCTATATAGTCTTTTAAAATCCACAAGACTTTTTTAAGCCAAAAGAGTCTTTTAAAATCCTAATCCAATACACCCCCCTTAGACTTTGATGTAATTTGTTTATAATTTGCTTTGACTCAAATATGGCAATCTATGAAAAGAATGGAGGAAACTTGGACTTGGATTAAATTTTACAAAACAAAGGAATGGAAGGACGAAACATGTTGTTCTGTCCGATCGTTAAAACAATTAAAAAAATATTTAAAAAATTATTGGACAAAACATGTTGTTTCGTCTGACGCGTTTAAATTTTTTTTAAAAAAAGTAGAGACGAAACATGGTGTTTCGTCTGCTATATTTGGCAATTGCCAAATTCGTTTCTCAGATATGAGAAGGTATTGTTCCTCGTTTGATAAAATTTGGCAAAATAGCAAACGCTTGCAGCACTCTTTTGCCAATTTTTTTTTACCAAAATGGCAAAATAGCAAACGATTGGAGATGTTGTTATAATTTGTTTTTAGACTATTTTTGAAAAAAATAGTTTTGTTGTTAGACTTAAAAAGTTGTAAACCTACAAAATTTAATGAATTTAAAATTTCATTTAAACTCTCTCATCCGTTTTACGCACGCATGGCACATTCGAGTTGAGTTGTTTATCTTCCTTGTATTTGGAAGGCTACAATTATGGGTTTTCAACATGTTAGAAAATAGCAAGGCAATGTTTTGTTGCATTACAACTGGACAATTTTGCAACTAGTCTAGTTACAATGTTCTGAATGATTGTAAATTAAAAGTTTCTTTTGCCCTTTTCCCCCATAATTCCAATCTCCAACTTGTATCGAATCTTGGTTGTTGTGGGTTGCATACGATATGGTGTATTGCATGTTGCACTTCATTTCTTTTAAAAGTTGTTTAGTAATACTAAAAGAGGTGATCGTAAAAGTTATAAAAGTTTTTTGATGAAACGGATAGAGTCCAAAGACTCCAGCCATACAATCGTATAAATAGTCAATAGATTACATGAAGGGTTTTACCAGAGGTAAAACAAAATACCAGAATGGAAAGTCTATATACAGTGAACCGAACAACAACACGACAATAAATCAGGGAATACAAAAATATGAACTAAGCAGTAGAGGAGCATGCCGCAAGAAAATGACCGCAACAGTACCACGCGCCACTAGCTGCGCGAGAAGGAAGCAAGCCTGAAGCTACGGGTTGAAGGATAGCGCACAAAGACCAGGCGATCCACAGAGCCCACATCAACCAAGCCAAGCAGTCAACAGCATACCAAACAGCAGACAAAAGAAAGCACAACCCAGAAAAGGAAAAAAAGCTAGGCAAAGAACAATGCAAACCTAATCGCCAACAGAGAGGATATGATGGGGGAAGAAAAGGGAAGCGAAGAAGAGTTCCCAGGAAGAGAAAAGAAAAATAAAGAAGCGCAATAGTGAACTCCATACACACACACTGATGGGTCACACAGACAGACAGCGGGCGAACCAAACTCCACAAGCAAGATGGACTCCAAGTCCACCCTCCTAATACCACAACAACTCAAGGGGCACCCCCAGAGATCCACATCAAGACTGAAACGCATAGAGATGACGCGCACTAAAAAACACAAGCTATGCTGCAAGAATCGCAGCAAAAACGAAACCAGAGGAACAGACAGAATTAGATGTTACAATCAGACCAAGCGCACAACACAGAAAACAGATAAACATCATAGGAAAGAAAAAACATAATAATCTCCAGCCAAAGAAGTAATAGGGAGAGCAGAAGAGAGTAAAGTAGCCCAACTAAGCTATACAAACCAGAACCAAAAGAGCAGTTGGAATATAAGCATCAAGCACAACCAAAGCCAGCAAAAACAATCCCTACGCCAACAAAAAACAAGAGCCCGTTGGGACACAAAGAGAAAGATACGGCTGGAGATCAGCCCGCCAAAACATCAGCTAAGGCAACCAAGAAACTGCCCGGAATTAACCCTGCAATACACAACAAGAGAAAAGAGAAAAAGTATGTAAGAAAGATAGAAGCAAGAGAGAAAGAAAACTATAAGAAGTACTATAAAGCTTGAAGATTTTTTAGACAATTAAAAGATTGCAGCAGTTTTTGAAATGCCATTGAGGCGTTCTCTTTGAAAGCTGGGCTAGAAGTCCAGAGATTGAACAGGAAAAAGAATTCGTCGATAATAGCCGCAATCGGTTTGCGTCGATGACGGAATAACCTACAGTTTCTTTCCTTCCATGAAATCCAAATGATGGTGTGAGTAGCTAGAATCCACGCACTTCGAAACATACTGTTCGAAGGCGTTGAAGACCAAACAGATGATAATTGGAAGGGAATCACCCTCGTATTCCAAGCTAAGGTATTAATCTTCCAAAGGGGGAGAATGAAAGAGCATTGAATGAAAAGGTGGTTGACGTCTTCCGGGAATTGGTCGCACAGCGGGCAAAGTTGCCCCCATGCTAAGTTTCTTTTGTTGAGAATCTCGACAGTGAGAAGTTTGTTATTAAAGGCTAACCAAGTATTGATTTTGACTTTAATAGGGACATTGGAATCCCAAATGAAATGCGATGAAGAAGATCGCGTTCCTCTAGAATTGAGGAAACGATAAAAAGAGTTAACCGTGAAGACTCCCGATGCAGTCCAGCGCCAGGAGATGCCCTCGAGAGGGAACCAAGAGTAGCCATTGAGGAGACTTAAGAGGTTATTGAACTGTACAATGAGTGGAAAGGGGAGTTCAATAATGAAGGGAATCGACCAGTGCCTCACATTATCAATAAGAAGAAAAGACTCTGCTACCGTGGCAGCCGGGAGCGCAGCCAATCAGAATAAAGAAGGGAATGCAGAAGATAGTTTGATGTTACCGATCCACAAGTCGAACCACAGACCAACAGTGGTCCCGTCAGAGCAAGATCGAGAAATGCTACACTGGAAAGCATTAGACGCTTTCCAAATACCTTTCCAGAAAGGTGAGGCATAACGAGAGGTGGAAGGAGGGAATTCCCACCAATTGGAAGAGGATCGATAATTTTTGATACAACGAATCCAAGGGAGGTGATTAAGGTTGTGGAATCTCCACAGCCACTTGCCTAGAAGGGCGATATTATGATCCCTAAGGTCCAGAACGCCGAGCCCTCCTTCAACTCTAGGAGAACAGATGAGTTTTCAATTGGCTAGATGCGAACCAGGATTATAGATAGAGGATCCCGACCAGAGGAAGTTACTCCTGATCTGATCGATCCTTTTGATCACCCAGGAAGGTAGGAAAAAGAACGACATCATATATTGGGGCAATGCCGAGAGAACTGAATTGATGAGGATTAATCTACCACCTCGAGAAAGGACTTTGCCGGACCAGACAGAGAGTCTAGACTCCACTTTTTCAATCAGTGGAATCCAGTCAGCTCTGAGGAGTTTGCCCCATCTGAGAGGGATACCAAGATAGGAGATTGGGAAGTTGGCGATGGGGCAATTAAAGAAATTGGAGACCTCTGCCTGACGATTGGGGGATCCGCTCAGCCAAAGCACAAAGGATTTTTGGAAATTGATAGATAAACCTGATGCCAATTCAAAGCAATAAAGGAGCAGTTTCAGGTTACGAAGAGAGTGAAGGTTAGGCTTGGAGAAAATAATAGTGTCGTCAGCGTATTGGAGATTTAGGACACCCTCAAAATGGGGAGAAGAACCAAGGCCCTCAATCATTTGCATGTTCCAAGCATTCCTGAGAAGTCTGCTAAAGACATCAGCAACCAGAGAGAATAGAAGGGAAGAAAGGGGATCTCCTTGGCGGAGACCGCATTTCACTTTAAATTTATGGCCCTCTGAACCGTTGATATAGATTGCAGAGGTGCCGGAATAAAGACTTGATTTAATCCAGGCAACCCATTTGGGGCCAAATCCCCTGAAGGAAAGAATGTCCAAAAGGAATTCCCAATTGACATTGTCATAAGCTTTTTGAAAATCTAACTTCAGAAGGATACCCTCCTCTCGGGATCTATGACAATGGGAAATGATTTCCTGCGCTGAGGCCACGCTATCAAGGATGAATCGGTCCTTGATGAAACCCGACTGCGCAGAGTCAATAAGGGGGAAAATGATGGCACTCAGTCTAGTCGAGAGGACTTTCATAATGATTTTAAAGGAAGTGTTGATCAGGCTGATAGGCCTAAAATTGGTCAACAAATGAGCCCCCGCAACCTTAGGGATAAGAACAATGTGAGCGTAATTAATGCGGTCAAAAGAGAAGTGACCCTGATGGAGATCCTGAAACAATTTGAAGAGATCATCCTTGAGCCAATTCCAAAATCTCTGGAAGAAAAAGGCAGGGAAGCCGTCAGGACCTGGGGCTGAGTCGCTTTTTAAAGCAAACACCGCCGAATGAATCTCCTCCATAGAGAAAGGAGCTTCGAGGGATGAAAGATCGTGAGATTGATTGCCATAAAGTTGGAACCAATCGAGCTCAAGGGTGCGTTGTTTATTCGAACCAATGAGGTTTTTATAAAAGTTAAGGAATTCCCGATGGATTTCTCCATCGGTTGACACCTCACCCCCTTGAATAGAGAGAGAAGAAATACGGTTACAACGTTGCCTATGGGAGGTAAAGTTGTGGAATAAAGCGGTGTTAGCGTCACCCTCTTTCAACCATCTAATACGAGCCCTTTGAGCCCATTTAGTGTGATCTTGCTGGAGAATATTAGCATAGTCCTGCTTGCAAGAAAAATGCTCAGCACGGGCGGCTTCCGATAAAGGTTGAAATTCTTCCATCTTGTCAATGGAATCGATAGTTTGGAGAAGAAAATTTTTGAGGAAGACAGTATTGTGATCCCTCTCGGATCGCCAGATTTTGCACCCATGTTTGATAGCATGAAGTTTTAAGAGAATGTTACCCAGGCCCGAGGATCCCGTAATAGAGGCTAGACATTCCCTCACCAGACTAACGAAAACCTGGTCTTGCAACCAAAATTTTTCAAAGCGAAATTTGTGCTGGTGGTGGAAAGGGAAATGGGACGACAGAGAAATCGGGCAATGGTCAGAAGAAGGATTAGGGAGCGCCTGAACGGAAGACTCGGGGAATCGGTTAATCCAGGATAGGGAGACAAGAAAGCGGTCAAGTTTGGCTAAGGAGGGAGGTTGACGCTGGTTTGACCAAGTAAAAGATCTACCAGAAATCGGTAGATCGGATAATTGTAAGGTGCGGATGCAGTCATTGAAAAAGCAGGATTGGTTGAAAGAAAAAGCAGGGTTAGATCTTTCAGAAGCGAAGCGAGTGACATTAAAGTCCCCGCATAAGAAACAGAGGTCAGATAAGAAGGGTTGTAAAGATAGAAATTCATTCCAGAATAAAGGCCGTCTCTCCGCGGTCGAAGGGCCATAAACCGAAATAACATTGAGAGGGCAATTGAAAAGGGTCCAATGAAGTTGAATAATAAGAAAAAAGTTAAGGCGTTGAATAGCAACTAGAGAAAAAGTCGATTCTTTGAAGCCGACAAGGATCCCTCCTCTCGAACCTATGGCATCCAGAGAAATCCACTTCGAAATAAGGGAACCGCCTAGGTTCCGATAGATACAGATGGAGGGTGAATCCAATTTGGATTCTTGAATAGCGATTAAGTCGCAACAGGAAGAGGATATAAGATCAAAAATTGCCCGTTGTTTAGACGGGCAATTCAATCCACGAATGTTCCAAGAGACTCTAATCATGGGGCTGAATATGCTCCATGACTCTACGACGTTCCAATTTTCTAATGGCACGGATACTATGAGGGTCCGCGGGGTTTAGGAGAAAACCCATATTATGTGCGAGGGAAGCAATTTTACCATCAGAGAGCGAGTCGAATATGGGAAAATAAAGAGATCCGAACTGATTATTGGGAGTTGGGATGTGGTCCGAAGAAGTCTGAGATAAAGGGAAGTGAGGTCCACTCGAGTGAGGATCACTTGAGATCAGCTCATTGAGCACCGGAGCAATTTTCTTTTTAATGACCAACAGGCGAGCGCTAGATCTAATGAAGCGCTGAGAGGAATTTGAGGGTTTAAAAACCTCAAAATCGGAGCACCTCGACTCCAAGGAAAGAGAGGGGAGAGAGGGAGAAGAGTTTGTTGTGGAGGGGCGAGAAGTGACCGGGGTAGAATCCGTAGCTAAGAAGTTAGCATTGCCAGAAGATAGAGATAGTGGAGAGAAGTGAGTCGGAGACTCCAAGGGCCTTCGGATCTTCGTATCGGCGGATGGAGAAGTCCAAACATGATACAAAGATCCAAGGCAAGCAGGTATCCCAAGGACAAGGTCCCGATGGGATACGTTAACTAATTTGACCAACACAGCCAGATGCACTAATTTAAATAAACAGAACGCGTAGACAATAATGAAATAAGGAAAATGATTGGCTAAAGGAAAAGGAAATACCTGTTTGTCTTGCGTAGCTCTATTGAGGTCCTCTTCTTCTTCCAGAAGCAGAGGATCCTCATTAATCCAAGAAGAGACTTTGGAAGACTTCGAAGATTTGAGAATGGCAAGTTCAAATGCTGGCTCGGCTCGCTTGGGAGTAGGAAAATGGGCGATCTGTTGAAATTGCTCCCAATCCGAAGCAAAGTTGGGATTGACCTCCCACTCAGGCCAAGGAGAGGAAGAGGACTTGCCTTTAGCAATAGATGAAGAGGTTGCAAGCGGAGCAGTCGAGCTAGGAACTGAAGACTGAAAGAATTTAGGGGGCGAAGTTGGGTTGACAGAAGATTTAATAGGCGTAGTAAGAGTGGAAGAAGAGGAAGCCTTCGCAGGGTTAATATCAGGGTTGATCCACACAAGGTTAGGCGCTTTAGAAGGGGAAATCTTAGGAACTGGAGGGTGAGCTGTAGGCCTGGGGGGATGAGAAAATTTGCTGCACGCGGAACCCCCACGGGGAACTTTCACTGCAGGGGAATAAGTTTTCACAGGAGAATCGTGACCAGGGTGAAAAGGAGCCTTAAGATCAGCATCAAATTTCGGTACAGTAGCCTCAGATAGGGAGGTAGGGAGTGGCGCAATCGAGGCCGACGACTCGTGGTAATGAGCAGACACAGAATAAGAGGATAAACCGTCTTATAAGCAAAATGCCTCAATAGGGAAGGGATTTGTTGCAGCGAAAGATCGCTTCAATTTGCACACAGCCAGAAGCAAGCCACGCTTTAGAGCTAATGCTGAATAAATCACCAATACATTTGGCCATCTCACCCACCAAACGGGGAGAATCACAGAAAGGAGGAAGACCCACTAAAGAGACTTCAGTATCAACGACATCAGAACCCTGAGATAGAGAAGGGATCTTCACCCATTGGCGAACAGAGAGATTGATGGAGCCGATAGTAAGGGAGGGAGACGCAATCAAATCTTCCAGTAATTTTGGAGAGGGACAATGGATCACCATGTCACCATTGGAACAGTTGTAAAGAACCCACTCCCAATCCTTGATATTACAGAAATTGCTAAGGAAGGAATTGAGAGTGAAAAAAGGAACCACACCTCCTGAGAACGAAATTGCACCGTACGTACTGAAAGACTTTAGACGATCCGAAAGCACAGATTTAGAAACGAAAACTTGAGTGACTTGCTGTTTGGGAGAAGGATGAGAAGAAGTAGCCGAAGACACCTTCGGAGGCAGAGAACGCTCAGGGATGCGGAGGTCTGAAGAAGGCGTGGGGAGCAATGGGGGTTTGGGAGAAGCATACTGCTTACGGGATTTAGATGGTTTAGAAGGGGGAAGCTTGCTGCGAAGAGAGGTGAGATCCACAGCGCTGATAACCTGATCGGAGATCAGCGCGCCCATAGGAAGCCCTAGTATTTTTTGAAGCGCAGAGCAGTGCTGTTGCGCATGCCCATCTTTGAGGCAGAAGAGGCATTTCATTTTGTTGGGGCAATGGATTTTGATATGGCCGCGCTCAAGGCAACGGAAACAAATCGGCCAGGAGCTGAGAGAACGAGAGGAATTGGACGAGGAAGATGAACAGGTGAGATTAGGAGGGCGGGAGATTGTAGTGGAAGATAAAGAGGGAAGCTTCGCGAAGAAGTTCCTAAGCAGATGAGAGAAGCCCGCACCAGAAACTACAGTGGGCTCAGGTTTGAAAAGAGAGGTAGTATTGTTGTTGTTTTGTTTTTTGTTTTTTTAACCACCTCAACCCAAGAAAGGTCCATGGGCCTAGAGATACGAGGCCCACACAAGAAAGAAATCCACAGACTGTGAGAGAAGAGAGAGGAAGATGAGAGAAGAAATCGTGCGTAATGGCGATACGCTAGATAGAGCCAGAAGCAGAAGAAAAGAGAGGATCTCAGCCAGAATCCTCCCAAAGGAGGAGAAAATAAAAGCACACTAATACACACAGAGATCTCACGGTGATAAGGAACCACCTCACAACACCCAGCAGGCGAGTGAAAGCCAGCAAAACGCACAAGAGAACACAATAGAGAAGAAATAAAATCACAGGGAACACAGTGAAAATGAGGAGTAAAATAAAGAATACTTACAGCGCACAAGTAGACAGCACTTCTGAGAAAGGGAGGAACCTGATGCTGCCGAACAAAACTCCTCCGAAACACCGAGATGGCGCAAGGCAGGGTCAGAGCGAGAAGGACCTCAGGCTGGAAGAGGGGCCGTGCCTCGATGAGGATGGAGAGGAAAAGCCGGGGAGACTGCTCAGCACTTAGGGCAAAGAGAGGGGGAGAGAGGGGAGCACACCGGCGAAGAAAGAGGGAGAGAGGGGGATCACACCGGCGATCTGCAAGGGCAGTGCTGAAATGAAAAGGGTTTGGAGAGGAGAATCCGGAGAACAACTTTTGTGAAGGAAGGAAGGGGATCGGATGAGCCCCGGAGCTAGATCGGAGTGAGGAAGGGGAGGGGGGATGCTTAGAGAAAAATCGCCTTTTTTGAGAGATTGAATTGAAGTACTCGTAGATCGGTATACTTTCTATCTAAAAGTTATAAAAGTTGGGGAAATTCTTTTGGTCATTTATTATCCGACGTACGTTTGGCAACAAACTTCAGATACATATAATTATATATTTAAGTGAATGTAGAAGTATACAACATTTCCTACCTACAAAGTTTAAATAAGGCAAAATTTTAAAAAACGTCAAAATAGTTTGGAGCTCTTTAAAAAAACGTCACAAAACTTTGACTTTTTAAAAAAACAGCACAATGTTTAATTCTCAACTCACAGAGTTAAGCAAACGTTAATTGGGTTATACGTGCACTGCACGTACTTGCATAAAATGTCCAAAATACCCCCCGGATCCTCTTCCTTCTCCTTAACGTAAAAAAACCCCAAATCGCTGAACCCTAACTCATACCCCCGGATCCTCTTCCTTCTCCTTAACGTAAAAAAACCCAAAATCGCTGAACCCTAACTCACCGATCAAGAACGTGTTCCCAATTCGATGACACCCTGACTCTTCGATTCGTCAATAGGTCCCAAATCGAACAAGGTTGGTTGTGAAATTATTATATTTGTGTATGTTGGTATTGGTATTCTGATTTTGTTTGAACCAATTGAAAGTGTTGTTTGGGTGGACGAATTTGGATAATTTTTTGGTTGTTAATGTGGTGTGGGACTAGATTTTGTTAATCAACCCATATATTCATCTATCTTACCAGATCTGATGCTGTAATCGGAAGTGATTATCATTTCCAAAAGCTCCATGTCAGGTTGAATCTTTATTTCAACTTAAATCTGTCATATAATTTTGATGTTTCCATGTCTCATATAATTTTTTTGTTGTACAATTTAAATCTTTGCATACTTTTCTTGCAGATTCGACAATTTCGAAAGCTCCAATGAGGAGGTTCACAAAGAATTGTGATGGAGGTGGAACCCTATTGTGTCATCACAAGGAGCCAGCAGTAGTGAAGATAGCCAGTACCCGTACAAATGCTGGAAGGTATTTCGCTGGATGCCCAAAATGGGAAACTGATAATTGCCATTTTTTTAGGTGGGCAGAAATTGTGGGAGACAACAAGAGGGAGAAAGCACACTCTGATTTGATGGCAGAGAATGTGAAGATGAGTTTGGTAATTGAGGAAACAGGCAGTAGGTTAAAAAAATTGGAAGTGGGGAATTTTTGGTAATTTTGGATCTGTGGGACTGGGTTTTGCATCAGTTTTTTGTGTGCAGAATGGATATATGCAATGTGTACACATCAGTGGGTCAATGAATATATGCAATGTGTACAGAATTTTGTGTACAAAAGGTTAGACATGAATTTTGTGTACCCCATTTTTTGTTATGTTTTTGGATATATGGCAATTTTGTGATCTGATTTGCATTCTTGTGTTCTGATTTGTACCCCATATATGGCAATTTTGTGATCTGATTTGTACCCTATATATGGCAATTTTGTGATCTGATTAAATGGAATGTTGTTTAATGCAATGTGTTTAATGAAATGTGTAAATGTGTTGAATTCTGATTAAATGCAATGTTGTAAATGTGTTGACAGTATAAGTGAATGTGTGAAATATACCCACAAAGTTGAAAGAAAGCATAATAATGCCAAATATACACACTAACAATTTTTTTTTAAAAGAAAACCTGATCATGTGTACATTCTGGACATTATCCATAGTTCAGGGATGTTTTTTTAACGAAACTAATAGATATGTGATGTTTTTTTAAAAAAAATGGAAACTTTTGTGATTTTTTTTAAACAGAATAATAGTTCTGTGTTGTTTTTTTAAACAAAACAATACTTTTGTGATGTTTTTTTAAACCGTTGTATACTTCTATTACCAATTCATTATACTTCTATTAACATTTCATTACACTTCTATTAACAATTCAAACACTACATCTACTAACATTCATAAATACTACATCCATTAACATTTCAAACACTACATCTAAAATGAAAATATTTGCTTTTATCATAACCACTGCATCTATTTATCATAACCACTGTATCTATTAACATTACAAGCACCAAATGAAACTCCGCAAACAGTACAATACTGCTATTTCAAGACATACAATATGAACAAAAAAAATACAAACAACGACAAAGCAAACCCCTTCACTGTTCCCTCCTTCACCTTCAAATCGACCACCTTATTACGCAATGAGTCGCACTCCACTTCCAATTTTTTTAACCTACTGGCTGTTTCCTCAATTACCAAACTCATCTTCACATTCTCCGCCATCAAATCAGAGTGTGCTTTCTCCCTCTTGTTGTCTCCCACAATTTCTACCCACCTAAAAAAACGGCAATTACCAGTTTCCCAGTAATCCCAATCCTATATATCCAAACATACACTAAAGTTCTTATATGTTATGTTATCCATGGTTTCTAATAACCAGTGAAGGAAATACTTCACAATAGTATATTTTCTTGTAGTAAAGAAATAGATGTTGCATATTTGCCTAGGTTGCTAATCAGCATACTTATCTTGCTATGGTTTGGAAGCTCAAATTGAGGCCATCAAATAATCCATCTCTCACTTGTGTACACCTTAAATAAAAGCCAATAAAAAACTCATCAAATAAATCACCAAATAAAAAAAATTTGTAACACCCCGAATTCCATTTACATGTAATTTGTAGTACAACAGGATCTTTTACTTCAATTCGTACAATTTTACAAGGAAATTAAAACTTTTATCTTATTACACAATAATGTTTATTGCAGAGTTACACAACGGAATAAAATACAACAAGAATTATAACTCTAATATCAGCAGTTTACATATAATCTTTATCATCAACCGTCTTTAAGTACTTGCCAATCCAATCAAGCCCTGCACTGAAAATCTATGGGCACGTCAGTTACTTACAACTGACACAATGTTATAAACAGCGATCCTCTCTATGCTGTATTATAACGAAATCTCTTACTTTAACAAACACAAACTTGGATGCATATAAAAGTGTAAATAGTGACTATCCTAAACATGTCAGTGTATGATATGACTTAATGCCTAATGCAGATATTATACTACAATAACACTAATGCATACTTATTCGGATTCTATGCATCCCATACTACATAGGTCCGAGGGAAAGCACCTATGTACTCCAAATTAAAGGATTTTATCCCTCGCCATGATAACTACCCAGTAATAAAACAAAGTTTAGACATTCCACGTGTACGGATTTCAGTCCTGGAGATCCACCACCCCACTATACAGAATTCTCGTCTTGCGAACACCCCGCAAGTGTCCCTCTAGCCCTGGTATACTCATATACACTGGAGTACAGCCTACTATCCGCCCGACTAATCATGATCCCGGAATCCACCGCCCGATCAATCATAATCCCGGATTTAATTAAGGCTCGCCTTCATCGCAAGCAACCACAGTCCTGAAATCCACCACCCGACTGGGTCTATAGTTCTGGAATCTACCGCCCGACGATATAGAGGCCCTCCACTCACGTTTGCCCAAGTTGACTACTTCTTTACATATTGCCTAAATCTTAAGTTTAAACGTGAATAAATTATACCACTAGAGCTAGCTTACCTCATACCAGTCTTACACTAAAATACCGAGAATGATAGCCCATATTGGCCACTTCTCAAAAATAAATTATTCATTTCCATTACTTTTTCCGGTGCCTGGGTATCACTAAGCCGTTAGAATCAACGTCTTTCCATGTTTAATAACTTGGGCTACTCATACCCTTATAACTCATGTTCATGTATTCATAATTCATTCAAATTCTTTCATTCATTCTTATTTATTTATCAACAAGTACAATCTCAACCTATTCATTTTCAAAATACACCTATAATATTCATCAAAAACTTCTCAATACAAGTTAATTAAGATTAAAACATAATCTCTTAAAATTCATCATTGAAAACTCGTCTCATCATTTTCCTTTGATTTATTTTAAACCAATTCCTAACATTATTAACCATATATATATTTTTCTTGAGTTCATATCTCATCTAAGCATGAATATGATCTTTATTTTCCCAAAATATAACTTAAAACATCGAGAAAATATTCTCAATCACTTTGTCCAAGTATCATTTGCAAAACAGTAAATTCAAAGTTAGAAACTGTATTTTATGCTACTTGTAAAAATCATAGAAAATCAAATACTTTACAAAACTTTGTGTTATAATTATCAAAATAAAGGTGTACAAGTCCACTTCAATTTCTTAGTTATAAGTTTCCTCAAAATACTGTATTTATAACCCTGAATTCTTCAAATTATATAGTAGGGTCGAAATACTGAAATACTGCCACCGTATAGTCTTGTAAAATTCATATAAAATTCAATTCTTTGTGAAAATTGGATTTCTTACACTTTTCATAAAGTTTAATGAGTATACTACATTTTCTTAGTTTTGAATTTTCTAAGATTATTTCATTTACAATGCTGAATTAATCAAAAATCGAAATGTGTACAAATTTCCAGCAACAAGTCAACTACTAACCAGTTCTGAGTTTAGATTTTATTAAAAATAGTAAACGACTTCCAAATCTTATGAAATTTTCAAGGGATGTTCCTGAAACATACAAAATTTTCTCAAAAAAGTTTTAGCTCTAGATTCCAACTATTTTATTAGATACGATTTTCTGATGTGCAAACAAAATCCAAAACAGTAACTTTTCTTTGCATGATTTAGCAACTTTGTGTACAAATCTATATCCATATCATTTAAACTAATCATAATATATTACCATGCACCAAAACAACATTATTTCAACTTATCTACAAGATAATTTCTCAATTAGCATGCATTTTATTTAAATATCATCATCACAAATTAACCACTACTCATATGCATAAATAATTTTAAATATCAATTTTTCTACACATGCATGATACTAAAATTTTAGAAATTTCAAGAAGACACCCACCTTAATTGAAGAAAGAAAATGAACTCCTAGTAGATGGCTCCTAGCTCCAAGAATGGGACTCCCTTCTTCTCCTTGCAAGCATTCCTTCCTCCAAGCAAGAACTCAAATAACTATCCTTTTCTTTTCCTCTCTTCCTTTTCTTTTGATTTTTGGTGCAAGATTTCATAAATAAAATGGTTGGTATTATAGGGTTAAATGGGTGAATGAAGATACACCCATTACCCAAAATATATATGTCCATTATCAAAATTAAACACCCACCACCATTACTACCACAAACTCCAAACTCTTCATCTCCTTCATGAATTGGCCAACTTTTGGATTTCCCACATGTGCACACTTCTCATTCATTTGTTTAATTATTTGTTGATAGCCTAGATGTATATACTTGTTACATGACAAGTGTAGGATTAAAAGTGTTTATTAAAAAAAAGGTAGATTAACTAAGTATATCCGTGTTACACAACAATGTTTTAAAATGGGATTTTCTCTTATTACAAAAATGTTTTAAAAGGTAGATTAACTAAGTATACCTTAATTAAAAGTATCATTTGCAAAACAGTAAATTCAAAGTCAGAAACTACATTTTATGCTATTTGTAAAAATCATAGAAAACCATATACTTCACGAAATTTTGCGTTATTTATATCAAAATAAAGGTTTACAAGTCTACTACAATTTCTTAGTTATAAGTTTCCTCAAAATACTGTAATTATAACCCTGAATTCTTCGAAATATACAGTAGGGTCGAAATACTGAAATACTGCCACTGTACAGTCTTGTAAAATTCATATAAAATTCAATTCTTTGTGAAAATTTGATTTCTTAGACTTTTCAGAAAGTTTAATGAGTCTACTACAATTTCTTAGTTTTGACTTTTCTCAAATTATTTCATTTACAATGCTGAATTGACCAAAAACCGAAATGTGTACAAATTTCCAGCAACAAGTCAAATACTAACCACTTTTGAGTTTAGATTTTATTAAAAATAGTAAACGACCTCCAAATCTTATGAAATTTTAAAGGGGTGTTCCTGAAACATCCAAGATGTTCTCAAAAAAGTTTTAGCTCTAGATTTCAATTATTTTATTAAATACGATTTTCTGATGTGCAAACAAAATCCAAAACAGTAACTTTTCTTTGCATGATTTAGCAACTTTGTGTACAAAAATCTATATCCATATCATTTAATCTAATCATAATATATTGCCATGCACCCAAACAACATTATTTCAAATTATCTACAAGATTATTTCTCAATTAGCATGCATTTCATTTAAATATCATCATCACAAATTAACCACTACTCATATGTATAAACAATTTTAAATATTAATTTTTCTACACATGCATGATACTAAAATTTTAGGAAGTTTAAGAGGACACCCACCTTAATTGAAAGAAAATGAAATCCTAGTGGATGGTTCCTAGCTCCAAGAATGGGACTCCCTTCTTCTTCTAGCAAGCCTTCCTTCCTCCAAGCAAGAACTCAAATAACTATCTTTTTCTTTTCCTCTTTTTCTTTTCCTCTCTTTCTTTTCTTATCTTTCTTATTTTTTCTTTTATTTTGGTTTTTTGTGTAAGATTTCCTAAAGAAAATGGGTGGAATTTATAGGGTTAAATGGGTGAATGAAGAGACACCAATTACCCAAAATATAAATGACCATTATCAAAATTAAACACCCACCACCATTACTACCACAAACTCCCAACTCTTCATCTCCTTCATGAATTGGCCAACTCTTGTATTTTCCACATGTGCACACTTCTCTTTCATTTGTTTAATTATTTTTTTATATCCTAGATGTATATACTTGTTACACGACAAGTGTAGGATTAAAAGTATTTATTAAAAAAAAAAGGTAGATTAACTATTGGGCTTTTCTTTTTAATTCATGGCTTCTCTTTTAATTAACTTAGTGAGCTTTAAAATATACTTTAGGCCTATGAGTTTTTAATAAGATAAAAATAACAAAATGTGAAATAAAATGAGAAGGAAATGTGCATGACATCTTAGAAAATTTTAGAAATAAAATGCATACAAAAATTTACGTGCAATGCACATAAAAATATTAAAATTAATTTGGGAGAATGAAAACAGTCAAAATACAAAACTTGTATATGTAATAATGTTACAGATATTTCACATAACGGAAAATATATGTAATCGACACGTGTATTGAAAATACGTGCAATACACGTAAAACACAAGAATTAAAATAAATATTTGAGTTGGCTAAAAATACGATTGAAATGAGTGTTGAGAAAACGGAAAAACATATAAATAATCAGAATATAAGATACATATGATATTTATATAAAAAATATGTTACGAATGTTATTCGTAATTGAACGAAATACACGTGCGTAACACACGAGGGCAAAATTATCATTACTCAATTTTGCGCGGTGTTACATTTTTATACCCTAAAATAAAACAACCATACCTCTCTGAATTTAGATCCTATGCACACACAAAATTCGAGTCAGCAAAAAACTGAGTAATCCCCTGCACATACAAAATTAAAAATTAGAATGAGAATTCGATTAATGAGATCAAATTAGAGTTACCGCATTGCATGTTGAGGCTCTCGATTCAGTGGAGGGGATTCGCCGATACGGAGTCTCTTGATATTCTTGCTCGATTTGGTGGAGGGGAGTCACCGATACAGAATCAACAACGGATCAGATATCGGCTACGATATCTTGATTGGGGTTCGACACTAGGTTTGTATTTGGTTTTGGATTTGCTTTGAGATTCGAACTTGAGAGGACGATGAAGGATTTGCCAATGGAATGGAAGCAAATATTTAAGGAAATGGTTTCAGGGATTTGGAGTTAGCGGCTTAAAAACCCTAGGGGATAGAGAGAGAAATAATTAAATAATTAAATAGGGGAGAGAGAGAGGGAGAGAGAGAGAGAGAGAGAGAGAGAGAGAGAGAGAGAGAGAGAGAAATAATTAAATAAATAAAGGAGTTGTTTTGGGGAAAAACTTTTAGAGGAAAAAAATGTCTTTTGGGAGCTTAGATGTGGACCATTGATTTCCTTACTATTGAAGGAGAGCCACTTGATAGCTTTTCTTTGTGTTTTATTATATAGATTGGAGAATTAATATTTGATGGAAATTGGTACAATTGTTTTGGATAAATTACAGGTTTTGAATGAATGATTTTAATACGAATTTGGTAATTAGATTTGAAATATTATAACTGAGATGATGTTGATTGAATTGAGACTTTTTGAAGTCCTATTATAACAGTTTGTAAAGTTTTATCTAGTTATTTGAATGATGACTAGTTGGATGGAATGAGTAAGAGATGAATTTGAATATAAGAATGAATTGAATTTTAATTGAATATAAAAGAGGTTATGGATAACCAAGAAATTTCATGAAATTTGGAATGTGTGGATTCTAGAGGTTGAACGAAACCTACGGTACCGGCAAATTTGTGATTATGAAAGTTTGAGAAGTGGCCATTATGGGCTAATGTTCTCGTGTGTTGATTTAAATTCGGTAGGATGGTAAGCTAGCTCTAGGTGATATTATTTATGTTTGAACTTAAGGACAAATACTAGAAAAAGAGATGTGATGAAGCTTGGACAAACGTGAGTGGAACGACTCTATATAGTCGGACGGAGTATTCCGGGACTGTAATTGCTGTGCGGAGCCAGACGAGTCTCAATTATTTCTGGGACTATGAATGATCGAGCGGTGTATTCTGGGATTATGAATAGTCGGCCGGAAGGGAGACAAATCTTCAGTATTCCTGGCTAGAGCGGCGCTTGCGCGATGTTTGCATGATGAGGGTTCTTTATAGTTGGGTGGTGTACACCGGGACGAACCAATACTCATGAGATGTCTAAACCTTTTCTTTTTCACTGTAGTAGGATTTCATAACGAGGGATTGAACCATATAATGAGGAGTATGTTAAGAGCTTGCCCTTGGACCTATATAGTATGTGATGCATAGAATATGAACAAGTGTGCATTAGTGTGCATTAGTTTGCATTGTGTGTATTTGTTGCTTTATTAGATACTTTTTTATGTCATTGTTTTATGTATTTTGATTTTTGTTTCATGGCATACACTTATAAACTTAGATTAGATTCACTTTCTGTTTTTATTTATCTTTGTCATTGTTTCTTTTTATTTTGTGCATCAAGTTTGTGATTGTTAAAGTTGAGGATCGTTGTATTATAGCATTGCATCAGTTGCATTCAACTGACGTGCCCGCAGTTCTTAAGTTTTGCAGGATTCGAATTAGCGAGCGGTGTGGGCATGAGTTTAGTATCGTGGGATGTTGCAAGATTGAAGATTTTGATGATATAAGTTGTATTTTATACGTAAATTTCTGCTGTGTGTTGTAAAGTATGACATTATAATGAAAAAGTTTTAAATTCCTTGTATTTTTGTACGAAATTTAAGTAAAGATCTGGTTTGTGCTACAAATTTCCGGTGTTCGAAATTCGGGGTGTTACACCTGACACTACCCAAATCAACCCGAAACCCGATCTGTTTACCCAAAAAAACTCTTTCTTGCAAGTTCTTCAAGCTTCTACAGTCATCCCGATCCTGAGAGATTCCGGTACTTCGTCAACAAACTCAAACTGGTTGATTGATCGTGAGTTTGAGAGGGGGAGATCTTGACATCATCCTAGTTCCCGTCGTCATTACAGATCCCGACGACATCCTAATTCCCGACGTCCATACCAATTCCGCATCCAGATCTCTATACAAACTCACACGGATTAATCCATCATCAGTTTGAGAGGGAGAGATCCCAACATCATCCTAGTTCCCGACATCATCCTAGATTCGACGTCCAATCTGTCCGCCAAGGCCATCCCAAACAACTACCACCACTACTACTTCTTCTACTTCTCAGTTGGGAGGTGAGATCCCAACATGCAACACTACCATGCGCCACTACTACTTCTTCTACTTCTCAGTTCTATACCTTCCAAGATCCCACTACTACTATAACTTCTTCAGTGTCAAGAGCCGACACAAACTCCCATATTTCCCAATTTTACACCTTTCAAGATCCAAGAGCCAGACCGTCCATGCTCCATAGTGAGCAGTCCCATGCACCATCTACTTGAGCGCCTTCCCTATGCCATGCTTCATCACCAAGTGCATCACTGTGTGCCATCCCTGCCATATGAACACCGTCAATATTCCAAACTCATGTGTTGGGATGGGTTTTGACTAACACCCCGGTGGCACAACAAAACTAAATATAGCAATGAGAAAATCGGAGTAGATGGGACAGTCAATGAACACCCAAGCAAATAGATCCACAAATCCAACACAAACACAACGAGGAGTTATCCTGGTTAGCTTTTGCTTAATCGAGATGGGAAATATAGGGAGATATAATATTTAACTAGAAGAGATTACAAGGAGTTAATGATTCATTCAATTCAAGGAATTAAACTCACTCACCAAGAACTATCTCTTTCTCAAGCCTTTCTTTGCAATTGAGAAAATATCAATGAAGTACATCTCTTGATCTCAACCTCTCATATTGGAGGTGATTACAATATATAGAAGAAGAATAGAGAGAATCCTAGTTTAATCTTGATTCTCAGTCGTCCGATATAACTTGTAGAAGAAGTAACTGAATAGGAGGCGTACGATCTGACTTGGAGTTGAAGATTTAGCTGAAACAACCTAACAAATCGAGGCCCAAAAAGAACACAACGCTGCGTAAGGTTGACTGTCCAACAAGTGTAACGCCCCTGCTCTAGCTCAGACAATTTATACAATTTATCAGACAAATTATTTATAATATAGTACAACTGCCTACCACAGGCTGCATCTCAAAAAGTGGTTAACCAGATTGGTGACTCTTGATCACAGGCTATATTATTTACAGTTAGTTATTTTATTGCAATTCCCGATGTGGGACTAATTTCAAATACACTTCTCTCTTTCTTTCTCTCGTGCACAAGTAGCTTGTGGGCCCCTGCACACGTCAGCGCTGTAATGCCCCGAATCCCAAATACAACTGAATTCGAGAGTTCTACAGGATCTTTCCACTTTATTTAGTACAATTTTACAAGGAAATTTGAACTTTTCACTTTACATCAGAGTTTACATAAAAACATTACACTTTACATTGCACAGTGGAAGTAAAATTTACAACAATTAAATAAATGTACAACAACATTGTATAATCTTTAAGCATTTGTTCCTCTTTAATCTTTATCATGTCATTTACCTGCATATAAGACTGTGGGTACGTCAGTTTATTCAACCGACGAACATTATACACGGCCATCCTCTCTATGCTGGAAATAGTATAACTTATTTTTCATATTTAGCAAACACAAACTTGTCACATATCAAACTAAAGGGACTACCCTATTGATATCGTGTTGTGATTATGCACTTAATCCTTAATGCAGTTATTTATATTATATGACACTAATGCGCACTTATTCGGATTCTATGCATCCCATACTACATAGGTCCGAGTGCAAGCCTCTTAATCGTTCTTCATCTTTGTAGGGTTCAATCCCTCGCCAAGACTTAATCTACTACTGTAACTACGGTAAGTATCCTAGATGATCTATGAGTACAAGCACGTGCACCCGACCCTGGAGGGGAATTCCACGCCATGTCTTGACTCATCAAGCATGCATTCTGTGGCAATCCAGCCTCCTCCCTGAACACGATCCTCTTGCAGTCACCAAACATCCCACAAGCGTTGCTAAAGTCCGATCATTACTGAGTTGTGCCCACGCCATGTCTTGACTCATCAAGCATGCATTCTGGCTCACACACCCGCACCGTAAACTCTAACTCTCATACTTATGTTTTTCTCTCACTTTCATCACGTCTTCACTATGCACTATTCCTTAGTTTTTATTAGAATCATGAAAAAAATCAAAGCTCTAGAGTTAGCCTCTCCACTAAACCGAACTTATTCATTTATTCAAACATGACCAACCTTGATCTTTCATTTCAAAATTCATTTCATTTCATTACAAATGCCGGGGGAGACTTAGCTACTCTTTTGTTTCAATTCCAATTCACAATTTCCAATTTGAGCATTTCCAACTCATAAATTCATTTTCATAATCATAACAGATTTTTTTTTTTCCAATAGCATGATCTCTAAATTATTCAATAGTCCATAATCACACATGGAATTTTATACTTCATCAAATATCAATTTCACATTGAAATCACATCACTAAATGAATATTCACATTTCACATTTTTCACCCTATTCTCCAATGAGAATAATTCACATCCATCACACAATATAGTTTCTTTCTTTGCTATATTAATTTTCTAATCCTTCATTTCAAGTTCTTTTTGCAAGATATAATTTTCACCAATATATAGATGTAGAACCATAGTTCTATTTACACATTTATTCTCAAATCATATTTTATTCTATGTAAATAATTCCCAAATTATTTTTCATAAGTCCCATATATTTTTAGAAGAATAATCATATTTTTTCCATAATTTTTCAATCATCCAAACACTCAAAAAAAATATATTTTTTAAACTGCCAAAAGCCAAGATTCGAACCCAGGACCACAGGGAAAACCGCCCAAGGCACAGGCCACTAGGCCGGATGCTACATGCGTTATAAGGAGGGCTGAGAGCGTTATATGCTCTCGGCTGCTGTTTTTTATAATTTTTGAAAAAAGAAACAAAAGTATGGTGCCACAGGGATTCGAACCAGCCACCTGGGGCTCCGACCGCCCACTGTAGCAAACAGAGCCGTCCCAACCACTTGAGCTATGCGCTCGGGTTGTCAATGGTACAACTCTAAGTTTACTTAAATCAATCCTTTCTGTTATCAAAACGTTTCGATGTTCAACTAGTCCTCATTTCATTTTGCCTTTATAAAAATTACTGTAAAATTCCAGATTGGTTCTTCCTCACATAATTTACACACCAGTATGTAAAAATAATTTTTTTTAACAATAAAAACATATTATTTATACAATTAAATTCGAATTCTACATTATAACTACCACATTTCTTCTTTTCGACATTTCTTAACAATTAATATCTCAAATCTCTTTACTAGCAATTCTTCATATTAATTTCTGTTTTTAATCGTTTACCAAACATACAAATCTATATTTTAATTCATTTCAATAAAACACAAAGATTCATTTAACACATAAAGTAGCATTGCTAATCTACTAACTTTTGTGTACATAATTTGTGATGTAGATAGTGTTCTAAAAAGCGGCCGCCTAGGCGCTAGGCGGCCCTCCAACGCCTCGACTAGGGCCTAGGCATTTATGAAAATCGGAAATGGGTTCTAGGCGGCTAAAATCGGACCTAGGCGGCGTTTAATCGGTCTAGGCGGGTCTAGGCGGACTAGACCCGCTTAGGCCTCAAGTAATTTTTTTTAAAAAAAAGTAAAAAAAACCCACTGCTCTCACTCTCCTCCTAATAAAAAAATAAAAAACCATAAATCGCGCTCTTCACTTTCACTCCCAAATCACGCTCTTCACTTTCACCCCAAATCGCAGCTTCTCTTCCTCCGACTCCCTCCTTCGCCGTCTTCCTCCGCCTCCATCCTCCTTCGCCGTCCTCCTCCGCCTCCCTCCTACTTCGCCAGTTTGCCGTCCTCGTCCGCCTCCCTCCTCCTTCGCTGTCCTCCTCCGACTCCGCCTCCGCCTCCCTCCGACGTCCTCCTCTTCTCTCTCAAAGTTTACAGCTCCTCCAACGTCCTCCCTCTGTCCGCCTCCCTCTGAATCGCAGCTCCTCCGACGTCCTCCTCCGCCTCCCTCCGCCTCCCTCCGACGTCCTCCAAAAATATATGCAAAGCTTCTAAGTTCTAATAGTGACCTCGATAGATCTCCAAATATATTTGCTCACTGTGTATGATTTTTCCCCCCACTTAGCAAGAAAACATAATAATATTTGCTTAAAGCTATTCATCGTTATCAAGCATATCATGAGATCATCTGTCAACTTTACATTTATTCTCTTTCTAGAACTTGTATTCTTTTGAGTAGCCACAATGTGGTTTACATCGGATATGGAGAAGATAGAGTCCTCATGTTCACCAATACAATAATACACCGATACGACTATGTGAAGCCCATCCTACAATTGCAAGGAGAAAAAGTTCAATAGTAAGAAACTAAGAATGAGTAGCAATAAAGAGTAAAAAGGGGTAACAACAAAATAAATCCAAAAGATCGATAAATAAATAAATTTAAAAGCCACTTAATCCCCGATTACAAGGTCTAGGCGCTAGGCCCCCATCGGCCGCCCGACTACCGCCTAGCGCTTTTTAGAACATTGGATGTAGATAATGAAACTTCTCCAATAATTTATGGCTATAATCGATTCACACTCAATTTTGCCTTTACTAGTAGAACCACATACAATTGCACATCCATATATCAATCAATCAATAAGTCATTTTCCAATTAAATGTGTACTCTTATTAATCTTTTTCATGCTTCATTCATGTAATTTAATCTAGCATGCATTCCTAATTAGAAACATGGAAAATTTACCCACCTTATTGAAGAAAAGTACAATTAGCAACCTCCTAAACGAATGTCCTTGCAACGAGAGCAATTCCCCTCCTCGTCGACGCGCACAAGCCAACCCGAGCACTCCACAAAGCCAAACCGAGAGCACCTTCCCTTGATAGCCGGCCTCTCCCCTTCTTGATGCAAGCAAAAATCCCACACAATATCTCAATCTTTTAGTCTCTTACTAACTACTAGATACTTGTATTTTAACTATAGGTTTGGAAGAATTAATTTGCACAAGAATACCAGCCAAAAGGGGGGGGTATTTATACTAAAAAAAATAGGAGAATGGATGGCTAGGATTGAAGTAAGAGTTAGGAACAAATGGCTTAGATCTAAGGAGGAATTACACTAACTACCCATGATCAAGTAACCACTCCACCATGATCCAAATTTTCCCATTCCCTCCAAAAGCCACAACCGGCCATGCTTTGTGTGCACTTGCACGTGTACGTGCAATGCACGTGCATGTGCATGCAATTGCCTCCAAAAATTTGTACATTAAATTTTGTATAAAAATAATCTTTAAATTGTATTCTACATTACAAGTTGTATTTAAAATTAAAATAGCTCATGGGCTTTAGTTTATGGGCCAAAATAATAATTTTAAAATAAAATAAATGAATTAAATTTTGGGCTTTAAGAAAAAAGGCTTTTTGTCTAATTGAAAGAAGGCTTTGTATAAAAATAATTAAAAAGCACATATTTAAATATCTATACTCATCACAATGAATTTAATTATCAAAATATTGCACGTGCACACTACGTGCAAAATAAATAATTTTTCATTAAATGAAAAATCGGGGCATTACAACACTTCCTCATTATAATAGTTCCGTCCCCAAAACTACAGTCAAGAGCGAGAAAAAATAACACTAACAACAAGCACAAGGAAAATACAAAAAATACAAAATACAAAATACAAATCAAGCAAATAGCTCAGGATAATCCTTCAACATCCTCTCCTCAGACTCCCAAGTAGCCTCTTCAACCAAATGGTTCCTCCAGACTACCTTGACCATCGGTATCGTCTTATTCCTCAAGACTTTCTCTCGATGATCAACAATCTCGACAGGAGACTCGATGTAATTCAGATCCAACTGCAAACCTTCCGGCACTTCAGGCAAATGATGACTCGGATCTAGAATATAACCTCTCAGCATAGACACATGAAAGACATTGTGCACCTGAGATAACTCTTTCGGTAATTCAAGCCGGTAAGCAGTTTTCCCGATCCATTTCAATATCTTGTACGAGCCTATAAACCTCGGGGCTAACTTCCCGCCTTTGCCAAATCGAACCACACCTTTATCGGGCGATACTTTCAGAAAGACGAAGTCACCAACCTCAAACTCAAGGTCCTTTCTCCGATTGTCTGCATAGCTTTTCTGCCTGCTCTGAGCTTCTACCAACCTTTTCCTGATCAGATCAATCTTCTCAGAGGTTTGTTGCACAAGCTCAGGACCAAACAACTGACGCTCCCCAACTTCAAACCAACAAACAGGTGTTCTGCACTTCCTGCCATACAAAGCTTCGTACGGCGCCATCCCAATGCTAGTCTGAAAACTGTTGTTGTAGGCAAACTCTACCAAAGGTAAATGCCTTTCCCAACTGCCTCCAAAGTCTAGTATACAACACCGAAGCATATCCTCAAGAATACGGTTGACTCTCTCGGTCTGCCCATCGGTTTGCGGATGAAAAGCAGTGCTGAAATCTGTCTTGGTACCCAAAGCTGTCTGAAGACTCCTCCAGAAATGCGAAGTAAACCGCGCATCTCAATCAGACACAATAGTTGACGGAACACCATGAAGCTGGACAATCTCGCCAACATACAACTCATCTAACTTGTCCATCGAAGCAGTGAGTTTCATCGCCAGAAAGTGAGCGGATTTGGTTAGTCGATCGACTATAACCCAAATCACATCATTGCCTTTAGGACTCTTAGGCAATCCCGTAATGAAATCCATACAGATGTTATCCCACTTCCATTCCAGAATAGGTAACGGCTGTAATAGACCTCCGGGTCTCTGATTTTCGGCTTTGACTTGCTGACAAACCTCACACTTCGCCACAAATTCAGCAACACCCGCTTCATACCTGACCACCAGAAATGCTGTTTGATGTCTTTGTACATCTTAGTACTCCCAGGATGTACCGACAAAAGAGTAGCATGCGCCTCCTGAAGAATACTCTCTTTCAGGTCCGCCTGATCCGGAACACACAACCTCTCTCCAAACCACAACACTCCATCCCTGATTTGAAATCCGGGCAACCTGCCAGCACCAACCTGCTCCTTCATCTCCAAGATATCAGCATCAACCTCCTGACTTGCAATGATCCTTGCATTCAAAGTAGGCTGAAGCCTCAGCTGAGCTAAAGATGCTCCCAATCCTTGCAAGACAACTTCAATACCTGCTCGATCCAATTCCTCAATCAGATGCTTCTGAGTTGTAATCAAACTGGATAAACTGCTCTTGCGACTAAGTGCATCAGCAACAACATTAGCTTTTCCAGGATGATACTTGATCTCAGGTCGCATGTCCTCAAGCACTTCCAACCATCTCCGCTGCCTCAAATTCAGATCTTTCTGCTGATATATGTACTTCAAACTCTTGTGGTCCGTGTACATGTTCAATTTCTCACCGTACACGTAGTGTTTCCATTGCTTCAGGGCAAAGATAATCGCAGCCAACTCCAGATCATGAGTCGGGTAATTCTTCTCATGCGGTCGTAGTTGCCTAGACCCATAAGCGATTACTCTTCCTTCTTGCATTAAGACACAACCAAGCCCACGATGTGAAGCATCGCTATAAACATCATACTCAACACCTGCTCTAGGCAAAGCCAAAATAGGTGCAGTAGTCAGTTTCTCTTTCAACTCCTGAAAGCTTGCCTCACATTGCTCAGTCCACTTGAAGTTCACATTCTTCTTGGTCAGACCAGTAAGCGGCACGGCTATCTGAGCATAACCTTGAATGAATCTCCTGTAGTATCCAGTCATCCCAAGAAAACTTCTGACTTCCTTCACTGTAGTAGGCCTAGCCCAATCTCTCATTGCCTCTATCTTCTGAGGGTCAGTTGCCACTCCCTCCTTAGAAAGGATGTGACCTAGGAATGCCACTTCAGATTTCCAGAAATCACACTTGGATAGCTTGGCATACAACTTCTGCTCTTCCAGCTTCTTCAAAACTGCTGTCAGATGCTTGGTGTGCTCCTCCTCTGACTTGGAGTACACGAGGATATCGTCGATAAACACCACGAAGAAAGAATCAATGAACAGCCTCAGAACTCTGTTCATCAAATCCATGAAGATTGCGGGTGCATTCGTCACTCCAAATGGCATAACTAAGAATTCGTAATGCCCATGTCGAGTTCTAAATGCAGTTTTGTGCACATATTCATTCACTTGA
Source organism: Hemerocallis citrina (assembly GCA_017893485.1). Lineage (NCBI taxonomy): Eukaryota > Viridiplantae > Streptophyta > Magnoliopsida > Asparagales > Asphodelaceae > Hemerocallis > Hemerocallis citrina. The sequence continues at coordinate 443,723,337 of CM030358.1, read as the reverse complement.
ACTTGGTGATATCTTGATTGAAGATCTATTTTGGAGAAAACAGCTGCTCCTTGTCAACGATCGAACAAGTCATCAATTCGGGGAATAAGATACTTATTCTGAACAGTGATCTTATTCAGCTCCCGGTAATCGATACACATTCTCATCGATCCATCCTTTTTCTTTACCAAAAGCACTGGTGCTCCCCAAGGTGACGCACTAGGTTGAATAAAGCCTTTCTCCAACAGTTCCTCAATCTGCCGTTTCACCTCATCCTGTTCCACTGGAGCCATCCTATACGGTGCCTTAGAAATGGGTGCACTTCCCGGTTGAACAGTGATGCTGAACTCTACATCACGATGCGGGGGTAAACCAGGAAAATCATCCAAGAAAACGGTCGGATAGTCCCGAACCACAGGAATCCCTTGCACTTCCACAGGAGTCTCTTCCTTGCGGATAGTTGCCACCAGCCTAGAACACTTCTTCTTCCCTTGGAAAGTGACTTCAGGTCCACCTAGAGCCTTCACTGTTACCGTCTTGATCTTACACTCGATGCTTGCACTGTACACCGACATCCAATCAATGCCAATGATAACATCGACTCCCAAGATAGTCAGCTTGATAGATCAATCCCGAAGATTCGATCTCCAATCAAAATCTCACAATCAGTATAGTACCGATCAGTGGTTAGAGTTTTCCCTGATGGAGTAGCTACTGCTAAGATCTTGCCTGGAAAAATCTTCGGTTCAACTCCCAACACTTTAGCAAATTTAGGAGACACAAAAGTATGAGAGGATCCAGTATCGAACAACACAACAGCCTTCATTCCATTAAGATAAAGTTCTCCTGTTACATAATACACACCCATTACGTAACAGTTCACTAAACAGCGGGAAAAAGAAATGACAAAAACCTCTAAACATCTGCCCTCGTACCAGTGATGACATGATCAACCTCATCAGCATCAGCTTCCGTCAAGGCAAATACTCGCCCTGGTTGGTACGGTCTCTTTCCAGTCTGCTGCGTTGGTACATTGCGATTCTCCTTTCGTGGTTTAAGACATTGAGATTGGTAATGTCCCGTTTCATCACAGTTGAAGCAAGTTACCGCAGGAGGTCTTACCACATTGTTCCCAGGTCCTCCAGCCACACTAATAGCGTTCGCCCCTGTCGGTTTGAACCTTTGTGCAGATGGTTGTCCCTTGAAACTCCCAGAATTGGCGGGCCTCTTTCCAGACTGCCAGTTGTTCCTCCGGTTCTGAACAACATGAAACTGCTCTATGTCAGCTTCCGTCGCTGCTGCTCTCTTGACCAACTTGTCGAATCTCCTGATACCAAGAGGTATCATCTGGGACCTCAAGCTTGGCCTCAATCCATGCTCGAACTTACGAGCCTTCTTAGCCTTATCCATCACTAATTCAGGAGCATACCTAGAGAGCTGAGTAAACTTGGTCTCGTACTCTCTCACTGACATGCCACCTTGCTGTAGTGACAGAAACTCCATAGCCTTCTTCTCTTGAACATCGGAGGGAAAATAGTGACTGCGGAATTCTTCCAGAAATTCCTCCCAGCCAAGCACTATGCCTCCCATTGTCCTCTTCATCGACTGCCACCACACAGCCGCGTCCTTCTCAAGTTGCAGAGTCGCCAACTTCACCTTACTGCCTTCAGGGGTCTCCAGCACTTCGAAGATTGTCTCTACTTGACGAATCCAGTTGTCAGCCGCATCAGGGTCTGACTTCCCTTCGAATACAGGTGGTTTCATTCATTTGAATGATTCCACTAGTTTAATCGCTTCGGGCACCGGATTCGCAGGTCCCCTTCCTTGGTTTTGGTTCATGGCCACGGCGTTGAGCGTCTGATAGACCCTCGCAAGTTCCGTTTCCAGATACAGACCTTCCCCGTTTCTAGCTCCTCTTCTAGACATATTCTGATGCAAAAGATCCATTAAATTCGAAGTATAAGACATGAATTTTAAATCAACTTGCATTTCATTGAATTCCAAACTTTATACATTCGAATTGAAAAACATTTCTTGACATCAGAATGAAAATAGTAGAAGCTACAACAGTTTAACTCCTACGGTTCCTCTTCGCTTCTCGAAGTTCTCCCCGTAGTTCATCAACTTCGTCCTTCAGCACATCGGTCAGATTCTTCCTCTTCTCGGGTTCCCATACACGATGACTGAGAAATGAAAAGTCGTCCTTGCGCTTTACCAATTGAGCCTCCAATAATCCAACTCTCTCTCGCAGTGTTTCTACCTGCCTCTGAAGAGATATCACAAGACTATTTGGAACTGGTTCTTCTTCTTCGTCAGAAGAGTCATCAAATGTATCCGGAGGTGGGGTGATCTCTCGGGATTCAGGCCATTCTTCTCCGTCAGAATCTGCTTGCCCTGGGTAGTACTCTTCCTCGGAATCTGCTTGTCCAGGATGGTACTCTTCCTCGATGATATGCCAATCGTCGTCTCCAGCAGGGTCGAAGTGATCAGCCATCTTAGAAATAGAGAGGAAGAAGCATAAGTCATAGATCAACACAAATGTAAGTCACTTACATTTAAATCTCTAGACTCAAACACACACTCTAATGTCCACTTCTAGGGTGTCGTTACTTATAAATTTGTACAAGTGTGAAAGGCGTGGCTCCGATACCACTCTGTAACACCCTGAATCCCAAATACAACTGAATTCGAGAGTTCTACATGATCTTTCCACTTCATTTAGTACAATTTTACAAGGAAATTTGAACTTTTCACTTTACATAAGAGTTTACATAAAAATATTACACTTTACATTGCACAGTGAAAGTAAAATTTACAACAATTAAATAAATGTACAACAACATTGTATAATCTTTAAGTATCTGTTCCTCTTTAATCTTTATCATGTCATTTACCTGCATATAAGACTGTGGGTACGTCAGTTTATTCAACCGACGAACATTATACACGACCATCATCTCTATGCCGGAAATAGTATAACTTATTTTCCATATTTAGCAAACACAAACTTGTCACATATCAAACTAAAGGGACTACCCTATTGATGTCGTGTTGTGATTGTGCACTTAATCCTTAATGCAGTTATTTATATTATATGACACTAATGCGCACTTGTTCGGATTCTATGCATCCCATACTACATAGGTCCGAGTGCAAGCCTCTTAATCGTTCTTCATCTTTGTAGGGTTCAATCCCTCGCCATGACTTGATCTACTACTGTAACTACGGTAAGTATCCTAGATGATCTATGAGTACAAGCACGTGCACCGGACCCTGGAGGGGAATTCCACGCCATGTCTTGACTCATCAAGCATGCATTCTGTGGCAATCCAGCCTCCTGCCTAAACACGATCCTCTTGCAGTCACCAAACATCCCACAAGCGTTGCTAAAGTCCGATCATTACTGAGTTGTGCCCACACCATGTCTTGACTCATCAAGCATGCATTCTGTGGATCACACACCCGCACCGTAAACTCTAACTCTCATACTTGTGTTTTTCTCTCACTTTCATCACGTCTTCACTATGCACTATTCCTTAGTTTTTATTAGAATCATGAACAAAATCAAAGCTCTAGAGTTAGCCTCTCCACTAAACCGAACTTATTCATTTATTCAAACATGACCAACCTTGGTCTTTCATTTCAAATTTCATTTCATTTCATTCCAAATGCCGGGAGAGACTTAGCTACTCTTTTGTTTCAATTCCAATTCACAATTTTCAATTTGAGCATTTCCAACTCATAAATTTATTTTCATAATCATAACAGATTTCTTTTTTTTCCCAATAGCATGATCTCTAAATTATTCAATAGTCCATAATCACACATGAAATTTTATACTTCATCAAATATCAATTTCACATTGAAATCACATCACTAAATGAATATTCACATTTCACATTTTTCACCCTATTCTCCAATGAGAATAATTCACATCCATCACACAATATAGTTTCTTTCTTTGCTATATTAATTTTCTAATCCTTCATTTCAAGTTCTTTTTGCAAGATATAATTTTCACCAATATATAGATGTAGAACCATAGTTCTATTTACACATTTATTCTCAAATCATATTTTATTCTATGTAAATAATTCCCAAATTATTTCTCATAAGTCCCATATATTTTTAGAAGAATAATCATATTTTTTCCATAATTTTTCAATCATCCAAACACTCAAAAAAATATATATTTTTTAAACTGCCAAAAGCCAAGATTCGAACCCAGGACCACAGGGAAAACCGCCCAAGGCACAGGCCACTAGGCCGGATGCTACATGCGTTATAAGAAGGGCTGAGAGCGTTATATGCTCTCGGCTGCTGTTTTTTATAATTTTTGAAAAAAGAAACAAAAGTAGGGTGCCACAGGGATTCGAACCAGCGACCTGGGGCTCCGACCGCCCACTGTAGCAAACAGAGCCGTCCCAACCACTTGAGCTATGCGCTCGGGTTGTCAATGGTACAACTCTAAGTTTACTTAAATCAATCCTTTCTGTTATCAAAACGTTTCGATGTTCAACTAGTCCTCATTTCATTTTGCCTTTATAAAAATTACTGTAAAATTCCAGATTGGTTCTTCCTCACATAATTTACACACCAGTATGTAAAAATAATTTTTTTAACAATAAAAACATATTATTTATACAATTAAATTCAAATTCTACATTATAACTACCACATTTCTTCTTTTCGACATTTCTTAACAATTAACATCTCAAATCTCTTTACTAGCAATTCTTCATATTAATTTCTGTTTTTAATCGTTTACCAAACATACAAATCTATATTTTAATTCATTTCAATAAAACACAAAGATTCATTTAACACATAAAGTAGCATTGCTAATCTACTAACTTTTGTGTACATAATTTGTGATGTAGATAATGAAACTTCTCCAATAATTTATGGCTATAATCGATTCACACTCAATTTTGCCTTTACTAGTAGAACCACATACAATTGCACATACATATATCAATCAATCAATAAGTCATTTTTCAATTAAATGTGTACTCTTATTAATCTTTTTCATGCTTCATTCATGTAATTTAATCTAACATGCATTCCTAATTAGAAACACGGAAAATTTATCCACCTTATTGAAGAAAAGTACAATTAGCAACCTCCTAAACGAATGTCCTTGCAACGAGAGCGATTCCCCTCCACATCGATGCGCACAAGCCAAACCGAGAGCACCTTCCCTTGATAGCCGGCCTCTCCCCTTCTTGATGCAAGCAAAAATCCCACACAATCTCTCAATCTTTTACTCTCTTACTAACTACTAGATACTTGTATTTTAACTATAGGTTTGGAAGAATTAATTTGCACAAGAATACTAGCCAAAAGGGGGGGGGGGGGTATTTATACTAAAAACATAGGAGAATGGATGGCTAGAATTGAAGTAGGAGTTAGGAACAAATGGCTTAGATCTAAGGAGGAGTTACACTAACTACCCATGATCCCACTCAAATTTTCCCATTCCCTCCAAAAGCCACAACCGGCCATGCTTTGTGTGCACTTGCACGTGTACGTGCAATGCACGTGCATGCAATTGCCTCCTAAAATTTGTACATTAAATTTTGTATAAACATAATCTTTAAATTGTATTCTACATTACAAGTTGTATTTAAATTAAAATAGCTCATGAGCTTTAGTTTATGGGCCAAAATAATAATTTTAAAATAAAATAAATGAATTAAATTTTGGGCTTTAAGAAAAAAGGCTTTTTGTCTAATTGAAAGAAGGCTTTGTATAAAAATAATTAAAAAGCACATATTTAAATATCTATACTCATCACAATAAATTTAATTATCAAAATATTGCACGTGCACACTACGTGCAAAATAAATAATTTTTCATTAAATGAAAAATCGGGGCATTACAAGCGCCATCAAAGACACAGTGTTGCTCTGCCTTCACAATTTCCAGGGTGGGACCCTACTCCCTGCTGACGTCACAGTGACGTCAGTGCTAGAACACACAGCGCTGTTGTTCCTTCTTCACGTGCCCCCTTCTTACTTCACTTTATTTACTCTTTTGCCATCAATCATTTATTTTATATATATACTCTTTTGCCATGAATCATTTATTATATATATATATATATATATATATATATATATATATCTTTTTAGAAATTACGGGATGTTACATACACCCCCTTAGAAATTAGAGTCCTCACTGAGCACGGGGCATGCACAATCTAGTGTAGGATCTACTTTCTAGCCGATGTGGAGCATCTACTATTGTATCCGCCTGACTAATCATGATCCCGGAATCCACCGCTCGATCAATCATAGTCTCGAATTTAATTGAGCTACCCTCTTATCCGCCCGACTAATCATGATCTCGGAATCCACCGCCTGATCAATCACAATCCCGAATTTAATTGAGGGCTCACCACAGTCCCGGAATCCACTGTCTGACTGGGTCTATAGTTCCGGAATCTACCGCCCGACTATATAGACATACCCCACACTCGGTGTCGAAAGTGGGCTCTGATACCATTTGTACTGCCCCTGCCGCAGCTCAGACAATTTATACAGTTTATCAGACAACTTTCCACCACAAGCTGCCTCTTAAAAGGTGGTTAACCGAATTGGAGATTCTTGATCATAAGCTATATTATATATAGTTAGTTATTTTATTGCAATTCCCGATGTGGGACTAATTTTAAATACACTTCTCTATTTCTTTCTCCCGTGCACAAGTGGCTTGTGGGCCCCTGCACACATTAGCGCCATCAAAGATATAGCGCTGCTCTGCCTTCACAATTTCCCGAGTGGGCCCCTACTCCCTGCTGACGTCACAGTGACGTCAGCGCTACTACACACAGCGCTGTTGTTCCTTCTTCGCATGGGCCCCTCCTTCTTACTTCACTTTATTTAATCTTTTGCCATCAATCATTTATTATATATATATATATATATATATATATATATATATATATATATATATATATAAATTATGGGATGTTACAACAAGACCGGTCGACCGACCTCCTCTCGGCCAAAGCCCTATACAACTGCGATCGGGTGTGCGGTCGGGTGTGCAGTCGACCGCAACTTTGAAAAGTCGACCGCAACTCTGCCTGCACTGTTGTTGCTCTGTTTTCTTCTACTCTCTTCGACGCTTCAACCTCCGTGCTTCATCATATCTTCTTCTAATCTGAACCACGAGTATTAAAGACATATTATTAATAATCACCTTGGATTTCATACGAGTGCTATCACATGATGCAATTATTCATCTGTAAACTCTAATGAACTCCAGTTGCAAAAATACTTAGAACAATAGTTTCTTCTACTTGTTGAACAAATATCTACGCAATCTCACCGATCAGTAGCCCCCCTCAAGGGCACACCTCAGTAGGTGTTATCACAGAGTTGCCAACCTCTGCACGAACTCCACATTCATCAAGGCATTCTCCACCTCTCAATGATGTTCGAACGTCATAACCTCACTTCGATGATGCTAGTTGCGACAAACTGGATGAGCTTGCGGGAATAACGAGAAAAGAAGCAACACTTGTGCAAGTATTTTGGATTCCCTAAAGTTTGTGGAGATTGTTTTGGCTTGGCTTAACCACTCTCATACCTCTAATCACCTTACGACGATCCTGAAAAACAGACAGAATTCCACCTCGAGCTGTGTACCTACAACCCATGCGTCAAGAGTTCCCAAGGAAATCAAATTCTGTTTAAGCAAAACTTCCCTTGGAGTGAACATGTTTAGACCATACATCTTCAACTCAACTGTCCCCTCACCCACTACTTCACAAATCTCTCAAGTTTTCGTTCTCACACAACACCCTATAGTAGACTTATAAGTAGAAAACAACTCCCTTTCAAAGGAAATATGAGAAGAACTCCCTGAGTCAAGAAACCAACTAGAATCCACTTCTAAACAATTTGAAACAAGAAGACACGAATCACCTGAAAGCACTAACCACATAAGCAATTGATTTTTTATCTTTGGCGCTCTTCTGATTCTGCAATTTCCAACAGTTTTTCTTGATATTTCCTGGCCTCTTCCAATATCGACAACGAATCAAATCTTTTTGCATAGCACTTTCTTTTCCACCTGAAGGACCTTTCACTGCTAGACAACTTGGAGTAGATGATGATTTCTGAGTCTCCTTCCTAAGATGATTTTTCTTCAATGCTTTGATTACACCATCTACCGAAATACTCTCCTTGGCAGATCTACCGTGTAGCATGGTAGTGATCAAAAGCTCGTACGAATCCAACAGTGAATATATCAAGTTGAAATTTTTATCCTCCTCACTCACATCCGCATTTATCGCCTTTGACTTCTAATAGAACCTTGTTGAACTCTGTGAAGTGGTCTTGGAGATTGGTACCTTCCTTCATTGAGAAACGGAATAACTTCCTCTTCCAATGTATACGATATAATAACGACGAACCTGAGTAGTCAGCTATGAGTTTTTCCCACAAACTCACTGTTAGGGTTATGTACTGAAAGCATCACTTTTGTATTAACTTTATTTCCTTATTTTTTTTTGAATGAGAATCATATGGGCATATGTTGCATATTGTGTTTATTATAATATTAATGCAAGTGTCTGATATTCTATAAGGTTGATAATATGGTGTGAGGTGACACACAGAAGATCATATTATCAGTTCCATATGGAATATATAAATGGTTCACAACCTAGACGGACTTGGACAATCCATTGGAAAGGTTGTAGTGTAATCTGGTATTAGTCTATCTTGACTATAGGTTTACACTAGTACACTTTGTGTGTATTGAACAGGACCACTTGAGGTTGTTCTCTTTGTACTGACTACAAAAGAGAACAAACACCTCTGTTATTATGGATGCTTATGCTCTTAATCCAGATATAATAACAGACATATATATGCAGTGTGCATTCTTTGACTCATAAAAGAGTGAGATTCATTATGGATCAACAACCTCTATGAATTGGGTAATAGCATTGTATGTATGATGGGCTGTTGATTGTAAAAGGAATCCATGTCCTGATACGTCGGGTTGATGATGTCCGCTTAAGGAGCTCATAAGGATTTGTCATGTAAACCCTGCAGGTGGATTACATCCAACATGACAAATAAAGTTGAGTGGTACTACTTAAGGATAAAAGATGTCGATCAATATAGTTGTCAGTAACTTAATTTGATCGACGGACATTCGATATCTTAACATGGAGAGCTGAACGAGCATATAATAAAAGGAGCCCATAAATATAATTTGGGATTAGGAAGGTAGTGCAACAATAGCTCTTTAGTGGACCGAGCTATTGTTAATGGGCCTGGGTTGTGTGTTCGGGCTGAACATGGGATACCCAGATTCGTTAGGAGACCTAACCCTAATTTCTCCTCATGGTCCCTGCCGTAGCCTTATATATATCCTCTATTCTCTGGCCGTCATTGATCATCTGAAATATAAGATTTTTTTCTCTAAATTCGTGATTCACGTAAGGAGAGAAAGAGAGGTCAGCCAAGGAGAAGAAAGGTTGGGAGATCGTCGCCCACACGACGTCCAACCCGAGGAAGGAATACGTGCAGAAGATCTTGGGGTCGCTGACAGCTCGAGGTTGCTAGAAACTATCGTCTTCTTCTCATCGCAGGTATAATTCGTGAACCCTAGATTCCGCTATAAAGGGTTAGATCACGTATTTAATCTGTTAATCTTTTATGATCGATACGCACACCAATCCGGAGTCCTGGGAATCATCTCAGTTCCATGACTCACCGCATCAGTTTCTTCAAGAAATCTACACTTGACCTCGTCCGCCAAAGATAGTTGGATCAAACTTATGGCTTTTTCATGAATATTATCCCAAACATCCTGATTCATATCGGATGAGTTTTCCTTCTTCTTGACGGCTGACTGTAGACGTTCTTGAACTAGAACATCATACATGTGTACCTTCCAAAGATTGAGGTTGATCTTTCCATCAAACTTCTTGATCTTCAAAAGGCCGTGACCTGTCATCTTAACCAAGGGAATTGGCAACCTGAAGCTCTGATGTAACCCCCGTTTCCGTAAATACGTATTTTTTGAATATTTTCTGTATTTCGATTATTATTTGTTAAATTCATTTTTGGATCTTCTAATTAAAATCTTTTCTAAACAAAAAGGTTTGTTATTTCGAATAATAGTGTATTTTAACTTCACTTTCCATTTTATAATTGACCGATTATATATTTTCCCATTTGAATTATTTTAATATAAAGTTGATAAGTCAATCCATATTTTTTGTATAATGTTATTATTACTATTATTATTATTATCGGTAGTACTATTATTACTACTATCATTATTATTATTTTTAGTATTTTCATTGTTATTATTTTTATTAAGATTGGTTGTTATTGTTATTAGTATTATTATTATTGTTATTCTTATTATTGATGTTGTTACCATTATTATTATCAGATTTTTTTTTGTCATGATTCTTATTATTATTATTTTTGTAAAGCCCAATGTCATTACTATTATTATTATTATTTTTGTTAAATCCCATTGATTTTGACCTATGTTGTATTATTTAATTATTTAATTTGAATCTCGATCTAAGCCCATCTCCTATTGGATTCTAACCCAAATCCTAGTCTACCCTAAACCCATTAACCCAAATAATCATCAACAGCCAAATCCCCACATTCTCTCCTATTCACTGCCTAATAACTATCCCACTCTCTTTGACCCTAATAATCAGCCTATTGATTCCCCCGTCATCTCATTAATTGATCCCGTAACCCCCACATCCCACTAACTCCCCCATTATAAGAATATTATTAGTATATTCACTCACCCCTATCCCCGTCTCTCTCTCTCTCCCCATTCCCCTATCCTTCTCAGGCTTCTCTGTTTCGAAACGAAATAGAGGAGCTCCCTCTTAGTCTCCCACCTCAAACTTCGAGCACCTCATCGCCCATCCACCTCCTCCATCGACCTCCTCAGCACCCTCGTCCTCCCGCTCCCCGAACCGCCGTCAAAAGCCCCACCAAAGTCGAACCGAACTCCCATCGTCTTCAACCTTGCATCCGCAAGCTCCTCTGCCCCCGCTAATCCTCCTCGCCATCTCCTTCCGTCATCGCCACCGCCCAACCTCGTCGCCCTACCCTTCGTCTTCCCTATCGAGCCGTCGTCCATCGCAGCACCTCCTTACTGAAACCTCCATCCCTGAGTTCGACCCTCCTCCACTGTCGAGCATCGTCACCGTAGTTCACCACCATCAGCCCTCCGAATGCACCTCTATCTCCCCGTCTCCCCGTCGACCGCCATTGCCACTGCAACCGTCGACCACCCTCTTCTCCCTCCGCCATTTCCGAAGTCTACCAACTCCGCAGTCACTCAAACCCATCATCCTCGTCAACAGCTCCTCTGCCTCCCTCGCGAGACCATTCCCTGCACCTCCTCGACCACCTCGCCACCACATTTACTCCACCTCGAGGTCGCCGCAGTCGCCAGCAGCAACCAGCCACTGCAAGCACCTACCCCTGTGCACTGCCAGAGTCGCCTCCTCGCCTGAGCCCCGCCGCTCGCCATCCAGTTGCCGCCTCTTCATCCCCCTCCTTTATTGGAATTTTTTTGTCGTACTGACCCACTTTTTGAAAATATTTTGGGGGTTTGACCAACTTTCAAAAAAAATTAGCTATCTGACCCAGTTTTGGACACGTCAGCATAAGCCGTTATTGGAAATAACGACATAGGTTATTTATATGCCATTATTTTTAATAACAACATCATTTTATATTTTTTGCATGTCGTTATTTGGAGTAACGGCATTAGTATATTTCTTATACGAGTGTGAATCTTCTGACTTGGAAAAAAATCTAAGTGTTGAAACAACTTATAAATAATGTCGTTATCCCTAAGAACGGCATTGGAATTACTGATGCCATTATTGGAAATAACGACATCAGTTATAATAAAATGAATTTTTGCATTTGTTTGGAACAGCGGCAACAGTTCATTTTATTATAACTGATGTTGTTATCTCCAATAACGGCATCAGTAATTCGAATGCCGTTCTTGGGGATAACAACATTATTTATAAGTTGTTTCAATACTTATATTTTTTTCAAGTCAAAAGATTCACACTCGTATGAGAAATATATTGATGTCGTTACTCCAAATAACGGCATGCAAAAAAAATGTAAAATGATGCCGTTATCAGAAATAACGGCATATAAATAACCTATATCGCTATTGGAAATAACGGCATATAAATAACCTATGTCATTATTTTCAATAACGACTTATGCTGACGTGTCCAAAACTGGGTCAGATCACTAATTGTTTTCGAAAGTGGGTCAGACCCCCAAATATTTTTAAAATGTGGTTCAGTACAGCAAATCTTTCCTTCTGTTGATCATCACAGTGCATCAAGCTCAATCGCAACCGTCCGATCCTCCTTTGATCATCACTAAGCCATTGGATCTTGGTCATCCGATCGTTGATCATCGCGATCGTGATCACTTCTTGATCCGTTGATCTTGGCCGTTAGATTTGCATTGATCATCATCACCATCATCAAGATACTTCAACTCGACCGTCGGATCTCCCTTGATCATCGCGATCATGTCTTAATCTTGATCTTCGATCTCAGCCGTCTGATCATCCGATCTTGATCCCCATCAAGATCCATGCCCGATTGTGATCATCGTGATCGTTTGCTCGTCGCCGTGTCGTAGGGATTTCAATCCTGTTATTCTTCGGATATTCGGATTAATCCAACGTCATTCTAAAGGCAAGTCATCTCACCCTCGAATTGTTTTGTATCGTATTCGAGATTGTTTATTGAATTTCGCAAGTAGATCTATATTGATTATCGTATATATGTTATTATTATCTATCGTTGGGATACTACGGATTTACACGAGTGAATCCAAGTAGTAGTCTTGACCTCGTGTCTTCTTTTGCCTCCAATTTATAGAGATCTTGCATGTATTCATGTAGTTAATTATTGAATATATGAATATGAATTGTTATTGTAATTCATGTCATGATATTACACAACTATTGTAGATGGTATGCTAGTGTTGGTTGTTATATAATTGATGTTGGTGTATTGGTTGATTGTGATTAGTAAGATTATGGACATTATACATCTTAATACCATGTTCACATATATGTAACTTGCTGTGATTTATGATTGTTAACCCCTAACTCATCGTTCATAACATTTTAATTATTTTATGCATGAAGAATATATTGAAACCCTGAAATTTATTGCCAACCTGAACATTATCATGCTGTTTCGACCTAGATAATGCCATCAAAATCAATAACTTTCTGAATATGAAATATAGCCCAGGTGTCTAGTTTCTAGAACATCCAAAATTTTTGAATTCCGACTTATATTGCATGAGTTATGACCATTTTACTGCTGCTGCATTTTATTTCCAGATTTATGCATATACCATGTTAACCTGATTAAATAGATGAACTAATGATCAAATATTACCATGGTAATTTTCAGATTGATAGTTAACATGCTTAGGGTAATGACAATTATTTTTGCTAATTTTTAAAATGAATATTTTCTACTTTTACAACTGAAACTAGTTAATACTGATAACTAGCCAGAAACGGTAACCTATAAAGAACACTGAAATTCACCTAGCTACTATTGTCAAATTTTGGTAGGGGTGGGCATCGGTCGGTATCCGACCTAATATGGACCATCCACCACCGATCCAAAGAAGATTGGTTTTTTAATTTTCTCATCCGCAACCAATCCGAACCTTAATTGGATCGGTTTCCATCCAAGCCGATTAAGCTGGGTTTGGATTGGATTGGATGGTCGGTTTGGCATGCTACTTTTCACCTTCAACATCATTCATAATTTTGTTGAAATTTAAAAGATTAACTTTAATCAAACTTAAGAAATAACCTGCTATTTTTTATTCAGAAATGAATTTAAAATGAAGATTCATAAAACCACAAGTTGTTAATAAATTTTGCACTAATTGTTTGAGATTATGACGTTTAAATAGGTGAGATAAACTACTTTTTCACTTGCATACTTCTGTAATTTTTGTTTATTATCATAAAAGAAACATTAAATAACCATAGCTAATTGAATTTCAGGTACAATAAAAAAAGATTTAGATTACAATTTCTACTTGACTTGATTAAAGTAACTACTAAATGTTACATCAACTTCATGATTCTATTAAGTTGGGACATACTGTGAATCAAGCATTTCTCATCAACATAACACAAAGGATTATGGAGAATCAAAACATAGATAGAACAATTGCTCGATTTGTATTAAAAAAATTAAAGAAGACTGTTTGTATCTCCAAGAAAATGAGAAATGACTACTTGTATATTCAAGAAATTAAAGGAGAACTATATTTTTTTATGGACTTATGCATAGAGGTTCGGTCGGTTCGGTTTCAGCAGTTATTTGAAAGCCCGATCCAACAACCAAACCGGTCCAGTTGGTTTTTGAAGATCAAGAACCGAACCAATCCAAACCCATAATTGGTTCGGTTAAAAACCGGTCGGTTCGGATTGGATTGGTTCGGATTGGTCGGTTCGGATAATAGTTGTCCACCGCTATATTTTGGACTTTTAATATGCGTTGGAACCGAGCAGGAGTCTAGTTTCTAAAACTTTTGACGGATCCACATTTTCTATTCTATATCAGAGGGAAATTCAATTTTAGTACAACAACCTACTGCTGTCCATTATTGGATTTCCATGTTTAATAATATATAATTGAATCTATAATGTTGTATTTGGTGCATTTAATTTAATAGAGTACATTGCATGATCTTAGAGTTGTGTTGTCATCATTCTAGTGTCCCTTATTAATCGCCTTAACGTTTTCTCATTAATATTTCTGTCCCTATTGTTCCCTATTAGTATTGCATGTTGATTTAATAAAGAATGTTAATCAAGTCGGGGTTAAGGGTTGACTAGAGTAGTTGATAATATAGTGACTGTACTCGGAAATGTGGATCTCGTTCCCAAAATATCGTTATCGTCATTGTGCAAGAAATTGCATCAATGGCCAGTGTTATCGTTATTATGCAAGATATTGGTGCAATAGCTAGTGTTATTTTTATTGTGCAAAAAATTGCTGCAATAGCCAGTGTTATCATTATTATACAAGAAATTTCTGCAATAGTCAGTGTTATATCGTGCCGAGTACATGACATATAGAATCTACCACCTCAGTCTAAACGAAATTGATTTATGCATCGAACCTATAGTTATGGGATGCAGTAGTACGTGCATTAGTTAGGATTAAAATGAATAATAGACTTAAGATTTTTATCGCATCGTCATTGCATATTGTCGTCATTATTGAACAGTGTTATCGTTATTGTTTACCGTTATTGTGATCATTTATTGTCATCGTTATCAATCATCGTTATTGTACATTGCATCATTATCATTTTTTCATTGTTCATTACCATTGACTTTATTGTTTATTGAATTCATTGTTATACGGTAAATGTCATTGTTTCTCTGTTTCTCTACTTGCTGTCCACTACTTGCTCTAAGGACATATTTTTCTCTCTTTTAGATGAACAGCTTACATGTAATCAAGGAGAATTGCCTGGTGGACTAGGGGAACAACAATGGTGAAAGAATTGAATTTGCATCGCCGCCTAAATAATTATTGTTTTATTGAAGACTTAAATAAATTGAACATTGTTAATTCTTGTATTTGTAGGCTTGTGACCCGAATATTGTTCTGTTGATTCTAGATGTTGGATTTTTATTATGTTGATTATTTTATACTTAAATTCCAAGTATTGTTATTCATATGATTACTCCTTTAATGCATGCGTGGTTGTATTACTTTTTGTTTATATTGTTGAGTTGAATCGATAACAGCTGATGGATGACGCAAGTCATTCGCTGGGCCATGTCATGTGCTTGCATTCCATATTTTTGGGAAGCGGGGCATGACATCTGATACCACTTTGTTGAGATGAGTGTCGACTAACACCCCGGTGGCGCAGCAGAACTAAATAGAGCAATGAGGAAGTCGAAGTAGATTAAACGAGTCAATGAACACCCAAGCAAATAGATCCATGAATCCAAGACAAATACAATGAGGATTTATCCCGGTTACCTTTTGCTTAATCCGGATGGGAAATATAAGGAGAAATAATATTCAACTAGAAGAGATTACAAGCAGTTAATGATTCACTCAATATAAGGAATTAAACTCATTCACCAAGAATTATCTTTCTATCAAGGATCTCTTTGCAATGGAGAAAATATCAATGAAGTACTTCTCTTGATCTCAACCTCTCATATTGGAGGTGATTACCATATATAGAAGAAGAATAGAGAGAACCCTAGGTTAATCTTGATACTCAATCGTCTGATATAACCTGTAGAAGAAGTAACCGAATAGGAGTCGTACGATTTGACTTGAAGTTGAAGGTTGGGTTGAAACGACTTAACAAATCAAGGCCCAAAAAGAACACAGTGCCGCGCATGGTTGACCGTCCAACAAAATCGGTCGACCGACCTCCTCTCGGCCAAAACCCTGTACAACTGCGGTCGCATGTGCGGTCGGGGGTGCGGTCGACCGCAACTCTGCCTGCACTGTTGCTGCTCTGTTTTCTTGTACTCTCTTTGATGCTTCGACCTCCGTGCTTCATCATATCTTCTTTTAATCTAAACCATGCGTATTCAAAACATATTCAATTTCTAACCTTATGTTGCTTGAACCAACTTGAGTTTGAGAAGGGGGGAGGGGGAGGGGGGGTATTAGATATTATGTTAGATGAGAGATAATAGTTTAGCCACATATCCAATAATGTATCTGTTTAGTTTTCTCATGTATATAAGAGACATATTGTACTCAATCAACAAGAATCCAATAATCTTTTCTCAATTTCTGTTAACCTTAACAAGATATTGTTGGATATCATCAAAAATCAGATGAAAATGGAATATTTAATGGATTCTCTCAAGAAATGGGATTTCTATACTTGTTATGAAAGAAGTCAGATTCCTACTGCATCAAGAACTTAATTTCCATCAGGATGTCACACAAAAATTTCAGCTTCAATAATTTCGTGAAGTATCCAATTATGGTAGTGTGAACACTGGCTTCATGAGAGCATATCATTAAAATTCCTGCACTCCCTGAACAAGCAGTAAGAGAACCAGTTTGCCTTTTCGTTCTTTTGGACTAGAGCATATAGAGAAGTCTAAAGGGCCGAAGGTGTCAAATTGATAACGAGGGAGTGCTTCAGATGTCTCAGGTAACTGTAATTATTGTTGTATTCTACAAAATATGGTTTTCTTGAATTGTTTTCATGAATAATTCTTTAAATTGTTATCAGATAATTTGTTTGCTTACAATCTTTAACTTATAGTTTATTTGCTAAGAAAGGAGTGGAGCATTTAAGCTGGCCTTGTTGACACTCTCCTCTTGCTCTACAAATAACTATACTTAATTGTTACTCAGTGGTGTAAATACTTGGTAATTGTTGGTTAATGTCGTTGATTGTTCTCAAGGTAGCTAAATTTTTGCTACATTTGTCAACCTTACAGGAAAATTATATGAGAAGTGTTGAAAACAGAACAGATTTGGGGAAAAAATAATTATTATTCTTCTTGTGCTTTATTCTTTACAGTATACCTCTATATATAAGGATAACATTCTTGAAGGAGAAGAAAGAAGATTGAGAGAATATTGAGGGGTGAGAGATTTGGGGAATCTGTTTCTTATAGATTAGAAAACAGAATATACATATTAGTACTTACTACATTTCAACACTCCCCCTCAAGTTGGTGCATAGATATTGAAAATGCCCAACTTGTCAACAAATTTCAAGAAGAGTCGACTCGAAACTGCCTTGGTCAGGATATCTACGAGCTGATCTTCTGACTTCACTTTAGATATCTCAATGACTTTCTCATCCAATTTCTCCTTGATGAAGAATTTATCCACCTCTACATGTTTTGTCCTATCATGTTGAACTGGATTGGCCGCAATATAATATGCTGCTTGACTGTCGCAATACACCTTCATAGGTTCATTCGGTTCACAGCCTAAGTCCTGCAACAAGAGTTTCAGCCATAAAGCTTCCACTATACATAAAGCTACTCCGCGATACTCAGCCTCTGCACTAGAGCGCGCAACGACATTTTGCTTCTTGCTCCTTCATATAACTAAATTTCCTCCAACAAAGGTGAAGTATCCTGAAGTGGAGCACCTATCAATTATAGATCCTGCCCAATCAGTATCAGTATATGCCTCAACCTTCAAGTGACCATATTTCGCAAATAAGACCCCTTTTCCTGGAGCAGTCTTAATATATCTCATAATTCTCATCACCGTATCCATATGTTGTTCCTGAGGCGCATGCATAAACTTACTTACAACACTTAAAGCATATGATAAATCTGGCCGTGTATGTGCAAGATACATCACCTGTCCAACCAATCTCTGATATCTTTCCTTATCACAAGGTACATGATCAGCTTTGTTGCACAGTTTCAGTCCTTCTTCTAACGGTGTACTAATCGGCTGACAAGCGGATATTCCAGTCTCCTTTAATAAATCAAGGCATACTTTCTTTGAGATAAAAATATCCTCTTTCTTGAGCGAGAAACTTCAATACCAAGTATCTCAAAGAGCCAAGATCTTTCATTTCGAACTCTTGTGACAAGTAGTTCTTTAATGCCTTCCTCTCCTCAGGATCATCACCAGTTACTATCATATCATCTACATAAATAATGAGAGCAGTAATTTTACCTTCTGTCCTTCTTAGGAACAGAGTATGATCTGAATTACTCTGATAGTATCCGAATGTCCTCATTGATTTTGTAAATCTCCCAAACCAAGCTCTTAGCGACTGCTTAAGTCCATACAATGCTTTCTTCAAACGACATACTTTATTGCTGTGTTTGACTGGTCTGTTCGACCCTGGTGGAATGTAACACCCCACTTTTTTTTTGACTCCAAATTCAATTCTTTCAATTTCTATATCACTTTAAACATAAACTAAGATAGTTATATTTCAACGAAAATTTTGGCAGAGTTTCTCCTGAAATTTCTGCCCCGAAACAAAAAAAGCTTACGAAATTCTGCTCTAAATTCCGTAGCTCACAACACAAGCAATAATATCATGGGCTCCCAAGCCAAAATGAGCAGAATCACACATGCAATATAATATCATGCTTTGGGGGCCAAACTCATAATAGAATATCATATATCAATTAAAAATCATAAATTTCTTTGAAAATGAGATAAAAATTTTAGAAAAATCTTTGTAAAACATACCACAGGGCCCGGTACTCCACAACGAGATGGGTACGAGTCACAAACATACCATACCACTCCGCACTATACTCATCATCATCATCTACATGCTTATACATTCAAAATACAATTTAAATCATAAATTCCACTATTCACATAACTGAACTTATACATAAAATTTAAAGTAAAAGACTTCACTCAACGAAATCTACGCCTCACCTATGCACTGCTGAGGACCTGTCACAGTAGGGGCTTAGGGTAGTCCGGGGACTCCCTAACTCCCCAAACACTAAGGGGTTAGCCATTTCTGGTGTGAGTAGAATTATTAATCTAATAAATAAATTAAATGGTATAAAGAAAATGAATTGAACTTACAAACATGAAGATAAGAAGATTTAACCAGGAGTTTGAACATAAAAATATCACCAATACGACTTTATATCAAAGTACTCTTCAATTCTGCATCCAACTGTATACATATCCATAACTCCACACAGTTCGCTATATACATCACCCTAATCACAGATATATCCTTATTTTACATTTTCAGAATACAAAATCACATACAATCCATTACTTTTCAATTTGAATTCTCTAACACAAACATTCATCTTTCCACAATTATCGTCACATCAGTATTTATTTATTTATATATGTAATCACATGATGTTACTACATCTCTTCTTCATCTTTATTTAGTCATGCACTTCATTTACTTGTATCATCAACTCACCCATTCACACTGGAAGTTGTGCCAAGGCAGGTAGTTCCCACTATTCCCACGAAAATAGCAGACGAGTAGTTCCCCGTCACACTTCCAATGTACACAAACTCATATCACAACATACTTTCTTTATTAACCATTTTCATAACCTCTCATCGTACATATATTTATTTTATTGTATTACATCACATATCGCATTATAAACATATGCATTCATTCCCATAATACCACATTCATTCATGTCGTATAACACAAACGTAACATCTCATTATCCATTATGACTTGCTTGCATTTCATCACATCATCACCGTATCACTTATGTAAATACTCATTCTTATTGCATCAAAAGCATGTTTTATAACTCATTCTCATCCCGTTATATCACTTTAGTTACTACTCAATCTTATTGAGAATTAATCTTACTTTCATCTTCACTTATATCTCAAATTGCCATTAATTTCACTTCCATTCTCATCACAATATCCTCCATATCCCAAACATAGTTTGGGCAATAACATATCACACCTCAAAGCCGATAGCTTTGGTAATAATCACCGCACCCCAAGTAAAACTTGGGTAATATCACATCACATTCCAAGCTGATTGCTTGGTTATATTCACTTCAATTACTGTTCATCTTCACTTTACTTTATTCTTCATTTCCATTATTCATTACAATATTATGCCAACTCACCCTGCAAATTATGACATGGCAGGTAGTTCCCACCATTTCCACAGAAATAGCGGGCGGGTAGTTCCTCGACACAATTCCAAGGTGTATCAACTCATATCATACTGTATTTTACTTTAATAATCACTTTCATAATACAATTACTTCATACTATGCATATTAACACATGTCTCTTTTACTTTTTCATTTTAAATTAACTACATACTGCATTTATCATTCATTTCCATACACAAACTCATAACTCGTATCCCGTTATATTTATTTTCATTCACAATCACTTTTTTTCACATTCACAATTTTACTTTCTTCACTTTCACATTTCACTTTCTTTACTTTCTCATTCTTATTTACACTTATTTATTTTATTAGTTTGTCGACCAGTGTCCATGTCATCACACAACTGAAGCCGATAGCTCAGTCAAAATACATATTGCTGCCCACCAAGGGTCTTATGCATCACATTCACATCACATCGCTACCGTACAGGTCTTACGCATCAAATACACATATCGCCGCCACACAGTTCTTACGCATCAAATACACATATTGCTGCCACACAGGTCTTACGCATCAAATACACATATATCTTTTTCTCCTTTTCAGTGCCCACACAACTGACCTCCTCGTACAACACAGGGATCTTTGTGCCTCCCCCCGTACATTTCAATCCCACAAACCCACCAATTCACCCAGATCCAGGTGTCCTACATCTATTATTTGTGGGCTGGATTGAAAGTACGGTTACGTGCTTGTCCAACCAAGACTAAAGCCAGAAGGCTAGTCAAAAATAATATATAACATGCGGATCGATGCTCACACAGAGTCTACACATCCGAGGCTACGTCTTCCTCCTGGCCCTATACCAGCGAGGGAAACTCCTGATCCCCAAATATAATTTGGGGCAATATATTACTCCTTATCCCCAAATATAAAATTTGGGGCAATAAATAACTCCTGATCCCCAAATATAAAATTTGGGGCAATATATAACTCCTATTCCCGGGTGTATTCCGGGCCTGTAGGGTCTAGCCCAAACCCCTGGGAGATTGTGCGGTACTGCAATATTAAATTATCTCCTTTAAATATATATATATCTCCTCTATAATATAACTCCTTCACAATATAAATCCTTTATAATATAACTCCTTTACAATATAACTCCTTTATAATATAATTTCGTCTTTATAATATAACATGAATGCATATAACTCCATTAAATACATAAGCATACACAAGCCATTAATCTCATTGATTATTGTATAAAATTCTCATTTACCACCCACACGTCACACACACATCATATCTATTTTGCATCACATTATCACATAAAATTTCCAATTTATCACCCGCATAACACACCTACACCATATCATCATTTCATCATGTTATCACATCACATTGTCATATCATATTTTACATATCATATATATCTACACACACCATGCTTCCCATCTTATCACATTAGTCATGAGATCACACGTCACACATACACATACATTCACATACATATATCTGATCATTACAACCCCGTAGCATATAGATCTCTATCTACAAGCATCAACACACTCCCATATATATATATATATATATATATATATATATATATAGAGAGAGAGAGAGAGAGAGAGAGAGAGAGAGAGAGAGAGAGAGAGAGAGAGAGAGAAAAATCTTCGGTTGCACACTACTTTGGTGAGCACTCACGAAATCGAGCACCTATGACAAATCTGAACCGCTCATATTGTTCTATATACCTAAGATAGACTAACAATAAAAAATCAATTAATTTGAAATTCATTTGTCCATGATTTACATCATCACAAAATTATATGGCTGAAAATTCTAACAACATGATGGATGGGCAAATGAACTTCAAATTACTTGATTTTTTATTGTTAGGCTATCTTAGGCATATAGAACAATATGAGCAGTTCGGATTTTTCATAGGGTCTTTATTTTATGAGTGCTCACGGAGTGCTCACCAAAAGTAGTGTGCAACCGAAGGGGACTCTATATATATATATATATACTAATTTCTTACACCTCATAATTTACTTCGTATCATACTTACAAATTTTTCTATATTCAATATACTTTACATTTCACACACAGCAAACCATATTTTAACATTTTCATAGCACATTATGCACATAAAATAAAAAGATCGTACTCACCTGACAAGCCAGCCAGAAGACAATCCTCGCTCGCCCGGTCTCTAATCAAACTTCACTTGTTAATACCTATTAAGAAAATTATCCACCTCGTAAGTCATTTACTCAAAATATACCTTATCTATCCCCTGAACACACATCATACATACTCACACATCTTATTCAACCTACATAGGCATATCAAATCAACCATTCTTTGGTTCAATAACCAAATTCCAAATTTGCCCTCAATAGGAGGAATCTTAATCAATACTTCATATTTTAAAGGTAAAATAACCCAAATTACCTTATATATCCCAAAACTAACTCACCCACACATCTCGGGAACAAAGTCTAGTATTTACACATAATTTCCCATACTTATCACCTTTCCATATCAATAAACCCTATTTCACAATTTCCCGATAACAGGAAAATTCCTTATAATTATCAAACAATTGTTTAAATTAATCGTAGATGCTTCTAAATTATCTCATTTAATTACACATCATCTTAATAGTTCTTAGTATACAATAGCCATGCTTTTATTAAACTCAAACCCTATGTTAGGAAAATTTCCAAACTATTATTATAAAAATTGAAATCTTACACCATAAGCATATTCTACAAACTCTAAGCATCTATCTGCTATGATTTTTATATAAGGAATTATAAAGCACACAACCCAATAGATAAAGGTGCAAATTAATATACCTTTACGAGGCCAATCCCAAAAACCGATGCTACCACGTTGAAGAGCGCCCTCCACTTAGCCATCCTCTAGAATTAATTTGAAAACTATGGAGAATCGAAGTGGATTGGGCAGGGAAAAGTTGAACCGAAAATGGGTTTCGATGGGGGTGTTTTGGTCGGGATCGAAACCAGGGAGAGAAAAAGGAAGGATAGAGGAATTGGGGGGGGGGGGGAATTTTGGTTTTTTTTTAATGTAAAATATAAATATATTCTTTAAGGGGTTATTTACATATAAACCCCCAAAACTCCATAATATTTCAAATAAACCCCCAACTCTCACACTTAAATAATACTTACCAATACAAAATATATTAAAATATCTCATAATAATTCTCTAAAATTATAAAATAAAGTAAACACAATAAGATATAACTTAAAAATTATTCTCACCACTACAAAAATATAAAAACAAATATTTTTGGTATTTTACAAATTCAAGGTGTTACATGGAAGATCCAATAGAACTCTTCTGTCAATTCCCCATGCAAAAATGCATTCTTCACATCAAATTGCTCCAACGACCAGTCAAGATTTGCAGAAGTGACAGTAGGACTCTAACAGTATTGAATTTTGCCACAGGTGCGAATGTATCTTCATAATCAATTCCATACGTCTGAGTGTATCCTTTAGCAACCAGTCTTGCTTTGTATATCTCTATTGAACCATCAGACTTATACTTTACCGTATAAATCCATCTGCATCCTACTGGCTTCTTCCCTGCTGGCAGCTCGACTATCTCCCAAGTCTCATTCTTTTTCAAGGACTTCATCTCCTCATCCATAGCTGCTTTCCATCTTGGATCAGTAAGGGCTTCCTGCACACTATTAGGAATAGATACATTATATAATTGATTTACAAATGACTTATTTGATTCTAACAAGTGGTGAGTGGATACATAATTACTTATGGAATATTTGACATTACTAGTGAGATCAGGTTCATAAGTGGATTTTGGAATACCTATATTAGTACGGTGTGGGAGTTCTCTTCTAGGAGCTTCGGACAACGATGATGATTGGTTTTAAGGTTCTGACGGTTCACTCTCACTAAAATTCGGTAATGGTTGCAATTCTTCAAGAGGGTCTTCTTCCCTTGGTTGCACTTCTTCATGAGGGTCTTCTTCCCTTGGTTGCACTTCTTCATGAGGGTCTTCCTCCCTTGCTAAGTGTTCGCCATTATTTCTATCCAGTTGTTCATTCTGGCTGGTAATTATTTCATCAAGTCCAAAAGTCTGAACTTCACTAACCCCTTCATCATACCCAAGAGTCTGAACTTCACTTCGGTACTCCCCCTGAAGTTCAATCGTAGAAGAAGAAAAATACATCTCATCTTCATGAAACACATCATTCATAGTCACAAACATCCTTTGAGTTGGTGGGTGATAGCACCGATACCCTTTCTTATCCTGTGCATATCCCACGAAAATACAGCGAAAAGCTCGAGGAGTTAACTTATTGCGTTCATGTTGATGAAGATGAACAATGCAACACACCCAAATACACGAGGTGGCAAGTTGAAGACTTTTGGTGCATTCACAGCTTTAGTTAATGATTGAAATGGTGTGAAGAAGTTTAGGATACTAGAGGGAACTCGGTTGATTAGGTATGCAGCAGAAGCAAGGGCTTCCCCCCAATAGATGAGTGGGATATTTCCATGGATGAGAGAAGCACGGACCACCTCGAGCAAGTGTCTAATTTTTCTTTCTGTAACCCCATTCTGTTGAGGTGTATATAAGCATGTAGTCTGGCGAACAATTCTGCGTTCCTCCAAATATTGTTGTAGATTCGAACTCAAGTACTCTCCGCCATTATCACTCCTAAGAACTTGAATCTGTGATTTATACTGAATCATAACATGCTTGTGAAATTTTTGAAACAAGCCACTAACTTCACTTTTCGACTTCATCAAACAAATCTAGGTCATACGAGTACAGTCATCAATAAATGTCACAAACCATTTGGCTCCTCCAAATGTAGTGGTTTTGGATGGACCCCAAACATCAGAATGAATAATCATAAATGGAAGGGAGCTTCTACTTGGACTTGGAGGAAAAGAGACACGGTAACCTTTTGCGAGTTCACACACATCACACCGAAAGACAGAAATATCCAACTTCAAAAATAAACTTGAAAATAATTTATTTAAATAACTAAAAGAAGCATGCCCTAGACGTCGATGTCATAGCCAAATATCTGATTTCTTCTTCTCATCTTCGGATCCTTCCACACTTAGAGCTTGAGTCAACTTGCTCGAACATTCAGATTCGAAATCCAGATAATAGAGTTTTCCGTGTCTAACCCCATAAACAATCGTCTTGCGAGTCTGAATATCCTTAAACACACAATGTGAAGGCCAAAAGACTACAATACAATGTAAGGCAGTAGTTATTTGAGCAACAGATAATAGGTTAAAATTCAAGAATGGCACAACTAGGGCAGTATCTAAGGTTAGGTTGTTTGTGAGATGTATGGTACCCTCGCCAGTAATAGTGGCAGGATCACCATTGGCAGTGGACACAGTTGATTTGGTGGATGGTTGAAAATTTTGAACTTGTCTAGAATCAAAAGTCATATGGTCGGTAGCACCCAAATCAATTATCCATGCATTATTCATAATAGAGGCAGAAATATTAAATACCTTACCATCATTACCTGCAGTTGTAACTAATGTAGAGGCGAGTCCAATACTCTTCTCAGCTCTATCAGTTTGTCCCATGGTAGCGGCACAAGAAAACAACGAATCAGATCTTCAGCAACCAATAGCAAACGACACAACTTGGCCAAGAACAGTTCCAAGTCTTCAACAAACAGCAAAACAGCAACAATCTAACACCGGATCAATCTCTCCCCTTCTTCATAAAATAGCAAACACAAACTCCACGGCTCCCTACCCGAACAGCAAACACACACACCGAATCCCAACCACCAAATAGCAACAGTACAATAAAAGACAACGGTAACAACAGTGAAGAGAGAAGCAATCACAGCACGGGTGGCTCAACCGTTGGTGGCCTGGCATCGTTGGCAGTTGGTGGTGACCGATCGGAGGTCGACAACAGGACTGGAGGCAGACGCCAGCGAGTTCGAGCGGGAAAGAGAGGAGCGCTGGGGTTTTGGTCTGGCATTGACGAAAGGGGGGAGCAGCGGGGGTTCGGAGATGTGGGAGTTCGAGGATGGTTCTAGGGGAAGTCGGATGGATCGGAGGTCGATGATGTCAGGCTTTGACGACGACGATGGGATCTGGGTCAACAACGGGTCGAGATTAGGTGAGACGTGGTTCTGGGATCTGGGTCGACGACGTCGGCTCTGGGATCTGGGTCGATGATGACTTTGGGAGATGGCGCTATGATGTGGCGACGAGCAGGTGATCAGAAATGGGGGTCAAAGTTGATCAAATTTCTCCAACGGATGATGACGATGGGATCGACGGAGATTTCGATGGGATGGACAGAGATCGACGAAGATGATGGCGACGGGATCGAGGATCGAGATCTTCTTCTTCCAACCTAGGATATTTTTGACTCTGATACCATGTTGAAAACAGAACAGATTTGGGGGAAAAATAATTATTATTCTTGTGATTTATTCTTTATAGTATACCTCTATATATAAGGATTACATTCTTGGAGGAGAAGAAAGGAGATTGAGAGAAGATTGAGGAGTGAAAGATTTGGGAAATCTGTTTCCTATAGATTAGGAAACAGAATATACATATTAATACTTACTACATTTCAACAGAATGTTCAACTTTAACTAATATATGTGCGAAGAAAAAGAGGGGAAGAGTTTTTGGTTTAGATTGGAAAATTCACGTGCTTCGTTTATACATAATGTGGCATGAGGAACATAAAGATTAGTTCTAGTTATGCATTTTTTTCTGTTATTCCTTCAACAACAAAATTTGAACAATGATAAATGAATTATCATTTACATAAGAGTCATTTTCATGTACATTGAGTTATTGATAATTGCAGCGGCGAATCTAAAAATTATAGGCTAACAATTGATATAACTTAATCTCTTATAATAACATAGAAAAATAATCATCTTGCTTAAATTCATTTCAACAGTTGATACAATTTTTTTTTGATAAACGGATAGGGTCTGAAGACCCCAGCCAAAAAAATATTATATATATAAAATGAAGAGTACAAATATACAATATGCATAGCTTAGTTTACAAGAAATAAACCGAAAAACGTATAATACAAGAAAGAAATCGATAGGCATCCCATCTACCGAGGAAATCTCTGAAGAACTCAGAAATGACAGTCAATCAGCAATCCGCTTCAAACAAAGGGGACAGACAACAGATGAAGAAAACGTCACCACAGGAACATGCATACTCGAGCAAATTAGGACGAAACCAAACAGAAGAAGAGCTTAGAGAAAACCGAACTGCATCAGCCATCAAGGGGCTCAAAATCTAGTTAGGCGCAGATAAAATCATAACCAGCCAACGAGAAGCAATAGCAACCGAACAATGTCGTGAGCGAACTAGCACCCGCAACTGGCACTAGCATCCTCAAGCAAAAGGATGCTAATCAAGAAGGGACAACTGCAATATTGCAAAGAGGGGAAAAAGAGGAAACAAACTGCAATACAACAAAGGAGTGGAAATATACGATGTTAAATATAAACAAGCAGAACTCCAAAAAGCTTATTGAAACCGAAGACGGAAAATAGGGACAGAAGAAGGGGAAAAGGAATAAAAAATTGACTCTAGAATCAAGACAAGGACACAAATAGAAGAGGAAATGTGCTGAGAGATATCTCCGAGAGAATATGAGCTAAAAACCCACGAGAATTCTAGGAAAATTAATCAATATGTGAATAAGACACAACAACTCTAGAAATTTCGGAAATCCGAATAGAATCCAAAGCATCGGTATTGGATGAATCAATAATAAAACCCATACGAGAAGAAAGGTCCATCATCTCGAGATTAGAAAGAGAATCAAAATGTATTTGATAAACCGATCCCATAGGGTAGTTGGGATTGGGATTGGGATTGGGATCATTAGTGATAGGCAGAATCTAGGGATCATTAGTATGTTGGAAAGAAGTCGGTAGGATGCAGATGGATTTATACGGTGAAGTATAAGTCTAATGGTTCAATAGAGCGATACAAGGCAAGGTTGGTTGCCAAAGGGTACACCTAAACTTATGGAATTGATTATGATGAAACTTTTGCACATGTGGCAAAGTATAACACAGTTCGAGTTCTACTGTCACTTGCTGCAAATCTTGACTGGCTGTTACAACAATTTGATGTGAAGAATGTTTTTTTGCATGAGAAATTGACAAAAGAGGTTTACATGGATCTACCACCATGATCAAACAGACCCGTCCAAAATAGTAATAAAGTGTGTGTTTGAAAAAAACACTGCATTGTCTCAAGTAGTCGCCAAGAGCTTGGTTTGGGAGGTTTACAAAATCAATGAGGACATTTGAATATTGTCAGAGTAATTCAGATCATACTCTGTTCCGAAAAAGGAAAGGATGTAAGATTACTGATCTAATTATATATGTGGATGATATGATAGTAACTGGAGATGATCCTGAAGAGAGAAAGACATTACAGAGTTACTTGTCACAAGAGGTCGAAATGAAGGATCTTGGCCATTTGAGATAATTTCTTGGTATTGAAGTTTCTCACTCTAAAAAGGTTATATTTCTGTCACAAAGAAAGTATGCTATTGATTTGTTGAAGGAAACAGGAATGTCTGCTTGTCAGTCTATTGATACAACGTTATAAGAATGACTGAAACTTTGCAATGATCTAGATCAGGTATCGTGTGATAAGGAAAGATATCAGAGATTGGTAGGACGACTGATGTATCTTGCATATACGTGTCCGGATTTATCATATGGCTTGGTGAGTCAGTTTATGCATGCGCCTCGTGAACAACACATGGACTGTGATCAGAATTCTGAGATATATAAAGTTTGCTCCAGGACAAGAGGTCTTGTTTGTGAAATATGGTCACTTAAAGGTTGAGACATATAGTGATGCTGGTTGGGCAGGATCTGTTGTTGATAGGTGCTCCACTTCAGGATACTTTACCTTTGTTGGAGGAAATTTAGTTACATGGATAAGTAAAAAGCAAAATGTGGTTGCACGCTCTAGTGCAGAGGCTGAGTATTGTGGAGTAGCATTAAGTATAACTGAAGTTTTATTGCTGAAACTCTTGTTACATGATTTATGTTGTGGTCCGAATGAGCCTATTAAGGTGTATTGTGACAGTCAAGCATTGTACGATATTGCTGTCAATCTAGTTCAACATGATATAACGAAACATGTAGAGTTTAATAGATTCTTCATCAAGAAGAAATTAAATGAGAAAATTATTGAGATCTCTTAAGGTAAAGTCAGAAGATCAACTCACAGGTATTCTTACAAAGGCAGTTTCGGCTAAGCTCTTCTCAAAATTTGTGAAAAAGTTGGTCATGTTCAATGTCTATGCACCAACTTGGGGGGAGTGTTGAAATATAGTAAGGATAAATCTGTATATTTTGTTTCCTATAGATTAGGAAATAGATTCCCTCAAATATCTCTTCTCCTTAATCTTCTCCTAAATCTATTGTACCCCTTCTCCAAAAATGTAATGTGTATATAAAGAAATGTTCAGCAGAAAAATAATAACAAGAGAAAATATGATTTTTTTTTCCAAATCTAATTTCAATACAAATGTCCCATCATAATCAGTTGGAAAATCTAATAATTTTCTTCTTTGCATATTACTTATCACAACTTAACAAAAATGTAGAAATGTTCAGCGTCTACGTTATCATTTTGACCAAGTCAGTGCAATCTTTGGCTTTTAAACGTTTAAACCATATATAAGAACATAAAGATAGAAACTTATACTAAGCAGCTAAGATGAACAGATGTAGTAGCCAAGACAACTCCCCAAAATATGGCCATCAGGATAAAATAAAGCAGACGGGTTCCAAGCACAAAAGGAACCAAAACACCCGCTAACATATAGCAAGTACAATAGAAGCTTGAAAAACCCAGAAGAAATTCCCAAGGCCTTTGGAGCTCAGTTCTGCAAAAAAGATGAGAATACGACATATAAGAATCAATGAAGGAAAAGAAGGTTAAGGAGGTAGAAAGCTAGAATGTAAGAAAATAGTTGCAACTACATCAAGTAGATGAAGCGTGCATGAACTTTGTTATGTGACAATCCACTACTCCAGAATTTGGAAACGAAAAGAAAGTCGTCAATTAAATTTTAATCAACGGGGAAGTTTCCGCAAAAGTTCGACTATTTGTTTCTTTACAGATAATCGTGTTGGGATTGGGGCATCAACCAACGCCCATTGTCGTAGCGGAACTAAATAAAGCAGTGAGGAAGTCGAAGTAGATGAGACGAATAAATTGAGCAAGCAAGTAGATCCACCAATCTAACACAAACACACCGATGACTTATCCCGGTTAGCTTTTTCTTAATTCAAGGGAAATATAGGGAGATCTGATATTCAACTAGAAGAGATTACAAGGAGTTACTGATTCACTCAATACAAGGAATTAAACTTACTCACCAAGAACTATCTCTCTCTTGAACCTCTTTTTACAATGGAGAAAATAATCTATGAAGTACTACCTCACATATTGGAGGAGTTTACATTATATATAGAAGATTAGAGAGAAAACCTAGGTCTAATCTTGATTCTCAGTTGTCCGATATAACCTGAAAACAAAGTAACCGAATAGGAGCCGTACAATCTAACTTGGAGTTAAAGATTGGGCTGAAATGACTTAACAAATCGAGGCCCAAAGATGAACACAGCGCCGCGGGCGGTCGACCGTCCAACAAGACCAGTCGATCGTACCTCTCTCGGACAATCCTTGTACTACAAGCGGTCGGTGGGTGCGGTCAACCGCAACATAGCCTGGACCTTGCTGTTGTTGTTTTCTTCTACTCTCTTCGACGCTTCGACCTCCGTGCTTCATCTTACATTCTTCTAATCTAAACAAAGAGTATTCAAGACACAATCCTAACAAATCAAAATGAGGACCATCATGGCAGGGCCAGCCCCCACCTTAAGGCCAGTGAGGCGGCCGCCTTAAGCCCCTGGATTTTTTGCAATTTTAGGGGCCCCCAAATTTGTATTCCCCTGGTAAATATAGGCACATATTCTGCACATAAAAAAATATATTGTTATTAGGGGCCCCAAAAATAATTATTTGGGCCTTTCGCCTCGGGCCCCCAGGAACTCAGGGCTGGCCCTGCATCATGGATAAATTCCATGATACAAGAAAAGAACTTTGTACAGATTGTGACCTCCACGAAGTCGAATCTTTAGATTCTGGATGACTATTGACTTGCCAAGCATGTAGACAAATCGTCCATAATGGATGAATGAATGAGCAATTCAGGAATAAATGTTATCATTCTCGGGATGATTAAGACATAAAGAATAATTTTGCCCTACGACTATATTCATCTTGTTAAGGTTATCAACAATCAGTAATTTGTTTCGAATGGCTAGCCACATAAGAATTTTGACTCTAAGAGGAGCATGATGTTTCCAAATTGGTTTGACAAACGGTGAAGAAACACCACTGGAATTAAGAAAGTTGTAAAAAGATTTAATAGAGAAAACACCCGAATTATTCCATCTCCAAAGAACATCGTCATTGGGGGTGCCATCAGAAGGCCTGTAAAGATTTAACAGAGATGACACCCGAATTATTCCATCTTCAAGTTAAGGACGTAGAAAGCTAGAATGTAAGAAAATAGTCGAAGCTGCATCAAGTAGATGAAGCGTGCATGAACTTTGTTATGTGACAACCCACTACTCCAGAATTTGGTAACGAAAAGAAAATTGTCAATTAAATTATTAATCGACGGGGAAGTTTTCGCAAAAGTTCGACTATTTGTTTCTTTCCAGATAATTGAAATGAGGGTCATGGATAAATCCCATGATACGAGAAAAGAACTTTGGACAGATTGGGACCTCCACGAAGTCCACCACGAGTCTATAGAGTCCGGACGACTATTGACTCGCCAAGCATGTAGAAAAATCGTCCATAATGGATGAATGAATGAGAAATTCAAGAATAAATGATTAGCATTCTCGGGATGATTGAGACATAAAGAATAATTTTGACCCATGGCTATATTCATCTTGTTAAGGTTATCAACAATCATTAATTTGTTTTGAATGGCTAGCCACGTGAGGATTTTGACTTTAAAAGGAGTATGATCCTTCCAAATTGGTTTGGCAAACAGTGAAGAAACACCACCGGAATTAGGAAAGTTGTAAAAAGGTTTAACATAGAAAACACCCAAATTATTCCATTTCCATAGAACATCGTCATTGATGGTGCCAACAATAGGCCTGTAAAGATGTAAGAAGATTAATGAAATTAGGAATAAGTCATGCCGTAAGCGTACTTCTGAACGGGATGTTCCAAAACCTCGAATTGTTATGACTGACAACATACTCCACAACTGTCACATGAGGATTAGAAGCTAGGTGAAAAGTTTCGGGGAAGGAAGAAGCAATTTTATAATTACCAATCCATAAATCGGTCTAAAGTTTAACTGACAAACCGTTACCACAAACTTTGAATAACCCGCACTTGAATGGTTCTTGAACCTTCCAAACTCCCTTCCAAAATGGGGATGCCGAAGGAGATATAGATGGATAATTCCTGATAGGAAATTGAGGATCTTGTTGAGTCTTCGACACAATCAATGCAAACCACCAAGTAAAACTAGATCACACCAATTACACAAAGCACACAAGAATTTTTCTGGTTAGGGCATTTACCTTAATCTGGGGAAGGAAGAACTGAGATGTTATTTTAACTATAGAAGAGACAAAAATATTATAATTCTTACCACGTCCCTCTCTTAAGCCTAACTGGAACTTGGTTTCTGTTTACAATGGAGAACTCTCTCACCCTCTCAGTGAAGTACTCTCTTCTTCTATTCGGCACTCAATAGAATCATATCATTCTAGGAGTCGTTTATATTGTATTTATAGATCTAAAAAATCCTAGTTTGATACACTTGATACAATAACCATCTGATTAATAATGAAGAGATAACCCTGCATTGAGAGCCGTACGATCTGACTTGAAGACAAAGTTGGGCTTCTCACGAATCACCAAGACCCAACCTAATAACCCATTAGCGCCGTGATCGGTCGACCGTACACAACTAACGGTCGACCGTTGCCCTCTCGGGAACCCTGTACAGTTGGGGCAGTCGATCGACCCCAAGTGCGTTCGACCGTAACTCCACCTGTTTGCTTCTGCTGACTGCTTTCCTTCTTTTTCGATGCCTCGCTTCGGTCCATCTCAATGCTTTATTGTCTTCTTCATCGGACATGTGTATGCAAAACATACAAACCCAACAATCTCTACCTTTGATTGTATACTCATGAATCCATACAGGTGTGATTTAAAACTCTTATAGACCTTTCTTCTCCTCTTTGTAAACAACACGTTTCTATGGCTTCTTCTGTTATTTAAAATATACATCCACTTATTTTTCTCCAGCTGTATGCCCCCTTCAAGGGCATACCTCAGTAGATGTGATCATGGAGGTGCCACCTTCCACACGAACTCCACCTACATCAAGGCTTTCTCCACCTTCCAACGATATTTGAACGTTGCAGTCTCGATTTGGTAATTCTAGTGATGGATTACTAGATAATGCTTTAGGAATAATGGGCTTCCATGCACCCAGTAGATTTTTTCTGCTCTCACAAAGCTGGTAGAGGTTGTGTTGACACTGCCCAAACTCCCACTTACCCTTTATTACCTTACGACGACTATCCCAAACTGTCAAAACTTCACCTCGAGCTATGTACCTGCATCCACAAGCATCAAAAGTCCCCAAGAATATCAGATTTTGTTGTATCGAAGAAATATGCATGACCTCTTATAGTGTCGCGTCCCGCTTTCCAAAAATACGGAATGCAAGCACGTAATATGGCCCAGCGAATGACTTGCATCATTCATAGGCTGTCATTGATTCAACTCAACAATATAAAACAGAAAGTAAACCAACCACACATGCAAAATAAAAGAAGTAATCACATAAATAACAATACTTGAAATTTTAAGCATAAAATAACCAACATGAAATAAATCCAACATCTGGAATCAACAACAACATCATTCAGTCAAAAGCCTACAATACAAAAATGTTCAATTATTAAAATTCAAAAAAAGAAGAAGAGAAACAAGAATTATTCAACGGCGCAGCAATACATGTCTTTCACCATTGTTGTTCTCCTAGTCCATCCGACAAATCTCCCTGAATACCTGTAAGCTGTTCATCTAAAAGAGAGTAAACATGTTCTTAGAGCAAGTCGTGGACAGCAAGTAGTAACAGAGAACAATGACAATGACGGTATAACAATGAATACAATGGACGATGAAAACAATAGTATTGAACAGTGACAAGGTGATAATAGTACAATGCACAATAATGGTGATTTATAACGATAAAAATAAACAATAAATAATAACAATAATGGTAAACAATAACGATAACATTGTTCAATGAAGATAACAATATGCAATGACAATGTGATGCAAATCTTAAGTCTATTATTAATTTTTTAATCCTAACTAATGCACGTACTACTGCATCCCATACTACAGGTTCCATGCATACAATCAATTTCGTTTAGACTAAGGTGGTAGATTCTATAGGTCATGTACTCGCACGATAACAATAGCAATTTCTTGCACAATAATGATAACAATAGTCGGGCACGATAGATCCTAAAACAATACACGATGAATTGGGATATTGCAGTCAGTAATCCAATAATAAATTGATAGCACTAGCTGACACAATATTTTGGAAACAAAGCTCATAATTCTGAGTATCGTTACTATATTATCAACTACCCTGGTCAACCCTTAACCCCAACTTGATTAACATTCTTTATTCAATTAACATATGATAATACGATTAATAAAGGATACTAGAAAGATGAAAACTCAACCCTAAGATCATGCAATATACTCTATACAATTAAATACACCAAATTCAACATTATAGATTCAATTATATATTATTAAATATAGAAACTCAATTTTGGACAGCAGTAGGTTGCTGTACCAAAATCAGAATTTTCGTTGCTACATGATAGCAAATGTGGATCTGTCAGAAGGTATAGAAACTAGACTCCTGTCCGGTTCCAAAGCATATAAATAAGATACATAAAAGTTATAGCATCAGGTGTCAAAATGGCAAACTACACAGGATTTGTGTTCAGCCAGAACTTGTAAAATTGTGTTTATACATATGAAACAGGATTGAAACTTCATTAATTAATTCCAGGAAAATTAGGGAATGATCTCTAGTGTGTTTAGTATCAGCATGCAGAATTTCAAGTCATTATCTTACAGGTAGCATGGTTAAATTAATTGTGAATCAGAGTGTGACAGCAGTTTTTAGAATCTAGAATTGCACGACACAGCAACAGTAAAACTGCGATATCTCACAAACCATAACTCGTAATTCAATTCCGTAAAAGGGTTAGTAAACTAGAAATCTGGGGCTACATTTCATACTTAGGAAGTTATTGATTTTAGTGACATTATTTAGGTCGAAACAGCATGGTAATGTTCAGGTCGGCAATAATTTTCAGGATGTCAACATATTCTTTTTGAATAAAAAGATTAAAATGTTAAGAACGATGATTTTGTGGTTAACAATCATAAATCACAACAAGATATACCTATGTGAACATGGTATTAAGATGTATAATGTCCATAATCTTACTAATCACAAATAACTAACACACTAACATCAGTCATATAAGCCATCAATACTAATATGCAATCTACAATTGTTGTGAGATGTCATGACATGAAATACAATAATAACCCATATTTCTATATTCAATAACTAACTATATGTATGTATGTAAGATCTCTATACATTAGAGACAAGAATGACACGAAGTCAAGACTACTACTTGAATTTGCTCGTGTGAATCCATAATATCCCAACGATAGATAACAACAAGCAATATAAGATAATCAATTTGGATATACTTGCGGGATTCAATAAATATTTTCGAATATGATACAATAACTATTCAAGTAGAAATGACTTGCTTTTAGGATGATGCTAGATTAATCCGAATATACGAAGAATAACGGGATCGGAATCCCGGAGGCACGGCGATGAGCAAACGATCACGATAATCATGATTGGGCATGGATCTCGATGATCAAGATGGGGATCAAGATGAAGATCAAGAGAATCCAACGGCCAAGATCGAAGATCAAGATCAAGATCAAGATCAAGATGATGATCATGATCGTGATGATCAAATGAGATCCGACGGTCGAGATCAAGATCTTGATGATGATGATGGTGGTGATAGTGATCAATGCAAATCCAATGGCCAAGATCAACGAATCAAGAAGTGATCAAGATGAAGATCAAGCGGACGGGTCAGATCTGATCAGATGAGGTCGAAGATGATGATCGCGATCATGGTGATCAAGGAAGATCTGACGGTCGAGATCAAGGGATCAAGCAATCGATGGTCGAGATCAAGAGATCAAGACCACGGGTGATCGACTATCAGGAATCAATCAATCAAGGGGACATGATGATCATGATGATCAGGATGAGATCGATGGCCCACATTACACTTGATCAAAATAGCACACCCACTGGCTTCGGCTTGGCTCGAAGATGGCGGCGACTGGTTCGCGACGGTCGGCGACTAGACGGCGTAGCGATGGAGGAACACAACGCGGGGAGCACGCTACGGTGGCTGACGGTGCGATGTTGCTGGCACTCGGGAGGAGGCAGCACGAGGGTCGACTGTCGAGGAGAGGAGGATGGTGGAAGAGCACCGGGGGTCTGCTGGCACTGGCATCGCGATAGGGGTCATGAAGGGGCGCCGACGGTGGGGTCGGCAGTCGGAGGGCGCAATGCAGGAGGGAGAATGTGCTAGAGGGATGCGCTGCACAGGAAGGCGTTGGGGTCTGGTGCTACGCTGTAGCGTCGCGGCGGTGCGATAAGGAGGAGGCAGGGGAGATAGGTGGAGCAGCGGTGCAGGGAAGGTCGTTGGCTGCAGCGGGGTTACGATGCTATTGTGCGGGGCAACGCGACTGGGGCAAGGCGGTGTAGTCGTTGAGGTGGACGGGAGCGGGCCAGGGGTGAAGAGGAGTTGGGGGGAGAGAGAGAGCACAGGGAGAGAGAGGCGGCTACTGTATGGGGGTTGAACAGTAGTTCTAGGGTAGGGTTTGGTATAGGTTAGGTTATATATATAGGGTTAATGGGTATGGGTTGTTGGGTAGATGAGTTTGGATCCAATAAGAGATAGGATTATAGGGTGTTGGGTTTAAAATCCAATAGGAAAACAATTAGGATAACCAATAAAATATAATCTATAATAAAATGTACTTTACATTACAATATAGAATTTATTTGAATACTACAAATACAATTAACAATATAAATAGATTTTACTTCATCAATCAAGGGTAATGATAATAATAACAATAATCATAATAATAATAATAAAATAAGAATAAAAGTAATAATAATAATACTGATAACAATAATAATAATAACAACATAAATAGGGTTTGTATTACAATATGAGAATCATAGTGAATTGTTACAATTAAAATAATTGATTAAAAATAAACTTTGATAGGAGGTTCGACAATACATTTTAAGAAAAGAATTTGAAAGCGGGAAAATAATTTACAAAAATTTAAAATACCAAAAATACACAGAAAATACAGAATTGGGAAAACAGGGGTTACATATAGTGTGAACCTTTTACTATCTGTCCTCTCTTATTCAACTATTCTTTCACCCACTTGTTCACAAATCTCCCCTCTAGCCATTCTCACACTATGGCCTGTTGACACCTTGTAAGTAGAAATAATCTCCCTCTTGGAGCAAATATAAGAAAAACTTTCCGAATCAAGATACCAACTTGAATCCACATCTGAAAAACTTGAAACAAGAAGACATATGTCGAAGTTATCAGATTCCCCTGATTTACCTGAAACAGTAACGTTGACTACATTGACTTGATTACCTTCTTTAGTAACACTCTTTTGACTCAACCACTTACGATAGTCTCTGTTGTAATGTCTAACTCCTCTACAATAGTGGCAATACATCTTACCCTTGTGTGCTGCATCCCTTCCAATCGAAGTATCACCATCCATCGCAAAATACCCTGTAGAAATAGATCCTCTTTATAAGTCTCATTTCTTAGCTCATCTTCATTCTGACCCTTAAGTGTCTCTTTGGCTGATTTCCTATGTAGCATGGTAGTTATCAAGTGATCATAAGAAGTTGGCAGTGAATAAATTAAGTTGAAAGTTTTATCTCTTCACTAAGATCATCAGTGTTAATCGCCTTCAGTTTAGATATTACCTTATTGAAATCCACAATATGATCTTGAAGGTGGGTACCTTCCTTCATTGAGAACCTAAACAACTTCCTCTTCTAATACATCCGATCTAACAACGAAGACCCCGAGTAGTGAGATTTGAGTCTCGCCCACAGACTCGCCATACTTTTTTCCTCAAGAGCATCACACTTGACTTCGTTCGCCAATTGCAACCAGATTAAACTCAAGGTCTTCAAACAAATTTCATCTTAATTCTCCTACTTCATGTCGGTTGGCTTCTTCTCTTCTAGGGCAAGGTGCAAGTCCTTCTGAACCAAAACATCATAAATGTCCACCTTCCATAGAATTAAATTGATCTTACCATCAAACCTGTCACGCCCCGCTTCCCACTATACGGAAATACAGGCACGCAACTGAGGCCCAGCGAATGATATACATCATCCATAAGCTGTACAATTATAAACTCAACAAGATCTTTATAATACATTCACGCAGGCAGATATAATAATCACATGAGCTGAAAATAGAATAACCATCATTTGGATAATACATCAATATCGGGTCAAGATGCCCGGGAGTACAAGGTGCCAAAATTAAAATAATATGAAAAGCAGTTCGCTATAACAACTAGATAAAATAGCGACTGGAAGAAAAACAACATGAAGTAGTAAGAAAGTAGCAACGATCGTCTAGAGAGTCTGCTCGTCGGGTCCATCAGTACCTGTATAATTATTAACTCAAAAAAAATAGAAAAGTTCCCGTTAGAGCAAGTTTCGGGCAGCAAGTAGCAACAAGCAGAAAAAAGAGGTAATATAACAAGATATAACATGGAAGAAACAAGAAGTAGAAGTACAAATACAATATGAAAGTAAGCAAGGAATTGGGACAATATGATCATGTAAGTAATAACTGTAACTTATGTATTCTAGACTTCAAGATATAAGAAATTGATAACCTAGGCTCAGTTAATCGATAATCATGTAATCAATGATCGAGAGTCATGTAATCAAGAGTCATGTAATCAAGAATCAAGAGTCATGTAATGAAAAGTCATGTAATCAAGAATCATGTAATCAAGAATCAAGAGTCATGTAACGAAGAGTCATGTAATCAAGAATTATGCTTAGTGAAGATCTCAAGTTTATCTATTTTATTAACTTATCTAATGCACGCAATCCTGTGTCCCATACCACAAGTTCGGTGCATATCAATCATGTGACGTTTAGACTTAAGTCGTGAATTTTATAGGATTATGTACTCGGGTCTTCCAGTGATAGTATCGAGACATGTAATCATGAATCATGTAATCGAGAATTATGTAATCAAGAATTGTGTAATCAAGAATCAAGAATCAAGAATCACTATTTCGGGAAACACGGGCCCCCTTCCGAGTATACTCCCCTATATTTTCCATTACTAAGCCGTACCCTTATAATTCCGGCTTGTTATTCTTTTATAATTAATTAGGAACATGTAGTTGGTACGACTAGTGGAACGGTGTAATCAAATAGTTTAGTCAAGAAAAATATCAAGGACAGTAATCATGGATATGAGGTGTAAAACGAGTACATGTATCGAGAGTAGTTATTATAGAATTATCAAGTGGTATAAAATACATTCTATCAACCTATTATATCTATGCAAGTTATTATTAGAAGAACAATAATACATTCAGTTCATTAAATATGAAAAGTAACGGGTTTATATGCAAAAATGTATAGATGAATTTTTTAGACAACTTGACATATCTGCATTCAAATTCACTTTTCCGTTGTTACAGAAAAGCAAATCTAATTTCGTCAGAGATTCTAGAAAGTATACTCTTTTCCGGTTCCAACGCATATTCACACGATACATTCTAAAGACAGTAGCTATGCGTACAAATTCATTCTTCGCTGGTTTCGATGTTTCACGCGCATTCTGGAAATTCGAAGTCACAATACTAAAACTGTGATATCTCACAATCTATACATCGGATTGAGAAACCGTA
This sequence comes from Hemerocallis citrina, assembly GCA_017893485.1. NCBI lineage: Eukaryota > Viridiplantae > Streptophyta > Magnoliopsida > Asparagales > Asphodelaceae > Hemerocallis > Hemerocallis citrina. The sequence continues at coordinate 443,682,430 of CM030358.1, read as the reverse complement.
GAATTTTTCGGATATCTACACTCGAAGGGCTACGATTTTCATGTAGAAAGTTTTTCGATCCAGTGTCGGGAACATGGTCGAATTCTCAGTACGAGATGCCGGTTAGTAATCCCATGCAGGTTCAGAAATTCACAATATGTCAGTACTAAAATCGTGATATCTCACAATCTATACATCCGATTGAGAAACCGTAAGATGTTCTGGATTTGGGACTCGATGGGCTACGATTTCTATGTAGAAAATCTTCAATCCAGTATTGGAAACATGGTCGAATTCTTAGTGCAAGGTCAAGAAATTTTAGAGATAGTAAGGTTGAAATTCGATATTCAATAACACGATTCAAAATGTGTTAACGGTTCACTCTTGAGTTGATATAGCATGAAACCAGTGACTAGAATGGAGTTTGACAATAAAATATGATGATAACTAGACTACTTGCCACGAGTCCAAGGAAAATGCTTGTACGAGAACAAAAATAGTGTACAAGGTACTTGCCTTATAACATGACGATTACGGTGGTAGTGTTAACCACGGAAAGAAGCGATGTCGGCAACGGACGGCGGTACAACGGCGGTAAGAATGGCGGCAAGACGGTAGCTAACGGTAGCAACAGTGAGTGACGACAACAACAAGATGGCGCGGCGTCGGGTTGTTTTTCGGGGTTCACGGAATCATAGAAGCGGAGTCGTTGGCTCGAAGGTGGAAGGTGAAGTGGAGTTTGGGTGTTGCTTGAGCTCTCGGGTGTGAAGAAGGCAGAGGAAGAGAAGAAGGGAAAATGAAGAATGTAGATAAGAGAAGAGAAAGAGGTAGGAGCTCTGCATGTGTGTGTGTGTGTATATATAGAAAGGAAGGGATAGGAGGGGTGTAGAAAAATCAACGGAGGGGTGTAGAAAAATCAAAGGATGTGTGGGAAAATGAGAGTTAGGCGTAGAAGGAGAAAATGAGGGGGGGAGGGTTGGCGTATGCAGAAATGGTGAAGTAGGGAGGGAGAAAATAAGGTTTAGGGTTAGACAGGATTAGGATTAGGATTAGGATTAAGTTTAGGATTAATCGGGGTTTAAAATTTGTATTTAAACTCCGATCGAAAAATCACAAAATTATAGAATTGATCAGAAAAATATTCTAGCTTTAGATGAAGAGTTCAAAGAGAAAAATAAAACTGATCTGAAAATTGAAGTATAAAAGTTCACGTAATAAAATACGTGCAACTGGAACAGGGAGTTACAATCCTACCCACCTTACAAAAAAAAAATTCGTCCTCGAAATTTACATAAGCGAGATATAGGATTGCTTAAGAAGTAAATGCAATACACTTCAATGAAAAGTACAACAGAAGATAAAAGAAACAAAGAGTACAAAGGCACGAAAACAACTAAAGACAAATTGTGCATCCTTAACTGGAGGACTCAACAATTTAATGTCTAGGCTCTGAATCTGAACCACCGACATCGCTAACATTCCAGTTCAGCTGAGCCACAAGCTCATCTCGCTCTGGCACATACTCCAATTTTCTTAGTAACTCCTTAGGCGATGAAGCTGAAATCAAGATGCGTCTGGCCTTATTGGATATAAATTCCTCAGCCATAGCTGAATCTATGAAGGATAGCAGTGATTCGTAATATCCATCAACATTTAAAAGACCCACCGGTTTGCTGTGGATCCCCAGTTGAGCCCATGTGATTACTTCAAACAACTCCTTAAGTGTTCCATAACCTCCGGGCAAGGCTATGAAAGCATCAGCAGCTCGAGCCATTTTAGCCTTCCTCTCGTGCATGTCAGAGACAACTCTAACATCTCCCACAGTTCCCCCAGTAATCTCTTTCGGCATCAGGAACTTGGGAATCCTCCCAAAACATGTCGGCCACCAGCACGAACAGCGTCGAAAACTAGGCCCATCAATCCTATACTCCCACCACCGTAGACGAGATCGATATTCCTTTCTACAAGCTCCTTACCGAGCTCGATCGCGGCTTCTTGGTAGCTAGCTCTTTTGCCAGAGCTACTGCCACAAAATACACAGATCCTGCTGAATCTCGATGAAGATGAAGAAAGCTTCATCTTCTTCCCTGCTTCACTTTCTTCTTCCACCGATTTTCTCTTCATCCCCGCTACCGATTCTTGATCTCTTCTTTCCATTTACCAAGAAAATCCGAGCTCCTACTCTCTTTTTCTTTCTTGCTCCCGCCTCTGCTATCGGATTCTCACTCTTTCTCTTCACCGAAGCTTGCTCCCGAGTTGCCTTCTTCTTTCTCTTTTCTTCTCCGACCTCTCTCTCTCTTTCTTTCTTCTCCGACTTCTCTTTCTTTCTTCTTCCTTCTCCGACTTCTCTCTCTTTCTTCTTCCTATTTCTTTCTCTTTTTCTTTCTTTCTCTTTTTCTTTCTTCTTTCTTTGACTTCTCTCCCTCTCTTTCTCTTCTTTTTATTTCTCCTTCTTGTTGTCTTTTCTTCATTAATGCACCGCCCCCGATAACCGGCCTATGATCAGTATTTACACTTCGGCCCCTATCCATTCCAAATATAACATCAAACCCTGAGATGTTGATGACGATTTGCTTTGAAATTCATTCCACGAATCAATAAGGGACTCTACTACGCTTACGCTGCGTCAATTTGATGGTGATGTTTCTAGATGCCGATATCACGTGATAGCGATCGATGAATTGAGCAAAATTATGAGATTGGTAACACGAAGATGTTGGTTGTCAAACTTATTTGGTAAAGTGGGCCCCACCCACCAAACAATGTTGAAAAATTGTGGCAAGATTGGTGCAGCAAAGAAAAATGGGAGAAACGGAAATGAATAATTTGTCAGTTACTCATTTCTCATTCCTATAAATGAGAGGTTTAGGAAGAAGAAAAAAATTAAGCAAGATAAGAACAAGAAACAAGCAAAAAAGAAGAAAAAGAATAAAGTGTATATTTGTAAGGTGTAGTAATACCAGTTTTAGAAAATAGTGAAGAGTCTTCTTCTTGTTATTCCAATTTCCAATTTGTTTGCCATTTAGCCCAACAAAATTCCTACTCTCTTCCAACAGAAGATTCAAGAAAATAGGGATAGAAAGAAATAACTAGTATGATACTCAATAATGGATTGATCGATGAGAATGAATGTAATGTACAGAAGGTAACAAACGACGCAGGAACTGAAGCATGACTAGATCGAAATATACCAGCAATTGTTTCTTTAGTGATCTCTGCCTCCTCTGTATTCAGGTTATGAGCCTGATTATACTCTCTAGTCTGTCCTCCACTAGGATTTGATCCTCCTATTGGTGTGACACTCTTTCTCTTCGGGCAATCCCGAACCTTGTGATTATACGCTCCGCATGCAAGATATAGGCTGTTGGCTTTCCAGCAGTTCTTCCGTATGTGTCCAACTCGACGGCAATAATAGCACTTCTGGTCCTTCTTCGGAGTTGCCTATGAGTAAGGTGATGCTCTAGTAGTCGGGGTCTGAACTGGCCTCCATATCGGTCCACCTGTAGACTGTGCGACAGTAAGGAGTTGTAATGCCCCCTGAACGACAGTCCACCCTCTACGGATCTGCTCCTGGGTATCGAGCATGGCGGTGTAACTCTTATGCTGGTGCACAAACAAGTCCCATTGAATGGAGTTTGCGACATCATGTACCCTATCCAGATTAGCTCTCACCAGTTTATTTTGCTCTTGCTGTAACTCCATCATTCGTTGCATCTCCTGGAGAATGGCGACGATCTCCGATAGTTCATCCCTGGGTGTAGAAGTCGAAAAGCCTCCGTGAACCATAGTCTGAAATGCATATCCGAATGAGGTAAATCTCCAGATGGCAAGTTGGTTATTAACATTCATGTGATTCACGTGGTGTGTATATTGTTGAGCTTAGCATGGTTCTAGCCTAGGCTCTGATACCACTAAAAACCTGTCACGCCCCGCTTCCCACTATACGGAAATACAGGCACGCAACTGAGGCCCAGCGAATGATATACATCATCCATAAGCTGTACAATTATAAGCTCAACAAGATCTTTATAACACATTCACGCAGGCAGATATAATAATCACATGAGCTGAAAATACAATAACCATCATTTGGATAATACATCAACATCGGGTCAAGATGCCCGGGAGTACAAAGTGCAAAAATTAAAATAATATGATAAGCAGTTCGCTATAACAACTAGATAAAATAGCGACTGGAAGAAAAACAACATGAAGTAGTAAGGAAGTAGCAACGATCGTCTAGAGAGTCTGCTCGTCCGGTCCATCAGTACCTGGATAATTATTAACTCAAAGAAAAATAGAAAAGTTCCCGTTAGAGCAAGTTTCGGGCAGCAAGTAGCAACAAGCAGAAAAAGAGGTAATATAACAAGATATAACATGGAAGAAACAAGAAGTAGAAGTACAAATACAATATGGAAGTAAGCAAGGAATTGGGACAATATGATCATGTAAGTAATAACTGTAACTTATGTATTCTAGACTTCAAGATATAAGCAATTGATAACCTAGGCTCAGTTAATCGATAATCATGTAATCAATGATCGAGAGTCATGTAATCAAGAGTCATGTAATCAAGAATCAAGAATCATGTAATGAAAAGTCATGTAATCAAGAATCATGTAATCAAGAATCAAGAGTCATATAACGAAGAGTCATGTAATCAAGAATTATTCTTAGTGAAGATCTCAAGTTTATCTATTTTATTAACTTATCTGATGCACGCAATCCTGTGTCCCATACCACAAGTTCGGTGCAAATCAATCATGTGACGTTTAGACTTAAGTAGTGAATTCTATAGGATTATGTACTCGGGTCTTCCAGTGATAGTATCAAGACATGTAATCATGAATCATGTAATCGAGAATTATGTATCAAGAATTGTGTAATCAAGAATCAAGAATCAAGAATCACTATTTCGGGAAACACGGGCCCCCTTCCGAGTATACTCCCCTATATTGTCCATTACTAAGCCGTACCCTTATAACCCCGGCTTGTTATTCTTTTATAATTAATTAGGAACATGCAGTTGGTACGACTAGTGGAACGGTGTAATCAAATAGTTTAGTCAAGAAAAATATCAAGGACAGTAATCATGGACATGAGACGTAAAACGAGTACATGTATCGAGAGTAGTTATTATAGAATTATCAAGTAGTATAAAATACATTCTATCAACCTATTATATCTATGCAAGTTATTATTACAAGAACAATAATACATTCAGTTCATTAAATATGAAAAGTAACGGGTTTATATGCAAAAATGTATAGATGAATTTTTCAGACAACTTGACACATCTGCATTCAAATTCACTTTTCCGTTGTTACAGAAAAGCAAATCTAATTCCGTCAGAGATTCTAGAAAGTAGACTCTTTTCCGGTTCCAACGCATATTCACACGATACATTCTAAAGACAGTAGCTATGTGTACAAATTCATTCTTCGCTGGTTTCGATGTTTCGCGCGCATTCTGGAAATTCGGAGTCACAATACTAAAACTGTGATATCTCACAATATATATATCGGATTGAGAAACCGTAGGATGTTTCGGATATCTAGACTTGAAGGGCTACAATTTTCACATAGAAAGTTTTTCGATCCAGTGTCGAAAACATGGTCGAATTCTCAGTACGAGATGCCGGTTAGTAATCCCGTGCAGGTTCAGAAATTCACAATATGTCAGTACTAAAATCGCGATATCTCACAATCTATACATCCGATTGAGAAACCGTAAGATGTTCTGGATTCGGGACTCGATGGGCTACGATTTCTACGTAGAAAATCTTCAATCCAGTATTGGGAACATGGTCGAATTCTTAGTGCAAGGTCAAGAAATTTTAGAGATAGTAAGGTTGAATATTCGATATTCGATAACACGATTCGAAATGTGTTAACGGTTCACTCTTGAGTTGATATAGCATGAAACCAGTGACTAGAATGGAGTTTGACAATAAAATATGATGATAACTAGACTACTTGCCACGAGTCCAAGGAAAATGCTTGTACGAGAACAAAAATAGTGTACAAGGTACTTGCCTTATAACGTGACGATTACGGTGGTAGTGTTAACCACGGAAAGAAGCGATGTCGGCAACGGACGGCGGCACAACGGCGGTAAGAATGGCGGCAAGACGGTAGCTAACGGTAGCAACGGTGAGTGACGACAACAACAAGATGGCGCGGCGTCGGGTTGTTTTTCGGGGTTCACGGAATCGTAGAAGCGGAGTCGTTGGCTCGAAGGTGGAAGGTGAAGTGGAGCTTGGGTGTTGCTTGAGCTCTCGGGTGTGAAGAAGGCAGAGAAAGAGAAGAAGGGAAAATGAAGAATGTAGATAAGAGAAGAGAAAGAGGTAGGAGCTCTGCATGTGTGTGTGTGTGTGTATATATATAGAAAGGAAGGGATAGGAGGGGTGTAGAAAAATCAAAGGAGGGGTGTAGAAAAATTAAAGGATGTGTGGAAAAATGAGAGTTAGGCGTAGAAGGAGAAAATGAGGGGGGGAGGGTTGGCGTATGCAGAAATGGTGAAGTAGGGAGGTAGAAAATAAGGTGTAGGGTTAGGCAGGATTAGGATTAGGATTAGGATTAATCGGGGTTTAAAATTTGTATTTAAACTCCGATCGAAAAATCACAAAATTATAGAATTGATCAGAAAAATATTCTGGCTTTAGATAAAGAGTCCAAAGAGAAAAATAAAACTGATCTGAAAATTGAAGTATAAAAATTCACGTAATAAAATACGTGCAACTGGAACAGGGAGTTACAAAATCGCTTGATTTTCGTCTTTTGATTTGTCATATTCTCTAAGGAACTCGAGCAAACTCACGAACCTGATTGCTCTGATACCACTTGTTAGGAAATATGAGAATCTTGTTGAGTCTTCGACATAATCAATGCAAACTACCAAGCAGAACTAGATCACACAAAGTACACAAAACACACAAGAATTGTCCCTGTTGGGGCTTTCGCCTTAATCCGGGGGAGGAAGAACCAAGATATTATTTCAACTAGAGAAGATACAAGAATATTACAATTCTCACTATGACCCTCTCTCAAGCCTAATTGAAACTTGGTTGTTGTTCTTTTACCCTTTCAGATGAAGTATTCTCTTCTATTCGGCACTCAATAGAATCATATGATTGTAGGAACCGTTTATATTGTATTTATAGATCTAGAGAAACCCTAGTTTGATACACTTGATACATTAACCATCTGATTACTACTGAAGAGATAACCCTGCATTCAAAGCCGTACATCTGACTTGAAGACAAAGTTGGGCTTCTCACGAATCACCAAGACTCGACCCAAATAACCCATCAGTGTCGCGATCGCCGTACACAACAGACGGTCGACCGTTTCCCTCTTAGGAACCCTGTACAGTTGGTGCAGTCGACCGACCCCAAGTGCAGTCGACCACAACTCCACCTGTTTGCTCCTTCTTCTTCGATGCCTCACTTAGATCCATCTCAACGCTTCTTCATCTTCTTCATTGGACATGTGTATGCAAGACATACAAACCCAACAATTCTCAGATTTTGTGACAATAATGACATTTATGAATGACCAGACAAGTGTTAGGAATTGTGGCCTCAAATACACGTAGGCACGGGGTACTTGAAGTTGGAGAAGAAGAGAAGAAGACAAAGAAGCAAGGGAAGACAAGCAGCAAGTAGAAGATGAGAAGTCTGGAGGGTTGCGGTCGACCGGTTAGGGGTGCGGTCGACCAACCCAGTCGACTGGGAGTTCTTCGAGTGTAAGAGTCCAACAGACGAGGGGACAGTCGACCGGTCTAGGAGATGCGGTTGACCGGTCAGCCCTCGGGTTCTGGATCTGCACGTTGCGGTCGACCGACACCGACGCTGAGTTGTTCTTTTGAGCTTACGGGATAAAGGCCCAATTTGCTAGATTTGTGTATATCTTTTAGGGTTTACTTGGGGGCTATATATATGGCCATAAACTCTAGGGTTTAGGAAGTGCTGATCATTATTCAACTTCAAGAGAGATTGTGCCGAGTGTTTCAAAGGTGAGAGAGAGATTGAGAGTTGTAATCTCTATTGTAATCTTTGTATTTCTTTGGAAATAAGAAGTATTGGTTATCTCTGCATATTGGTTGTGTTCTTGTGAGATCCATATATTGTGGTGGTTTGTTCTTGGTTCATCAATTTTTAGGAGTTTTTATTGCTTGTGGTGCACTTCCGCTATTAGCGCTACGAGTTGTGGGAGTAGATTTATCCGACAACAAGCCCATGGCAATTTATCATCCTTAAGAATTTTCCATAACCATTTTCCTAGAAGAGCAAGATTTTGTTGTCTAAGATTGAGCACACCGAAACCACCTTCATTCTTAGACTTGCAAACTAACTTTCAATTACAAAGATATTTACTCGCTCTGTAATTAATAGACCCAGATTAGAAAAAATTTCGTCTAATTTGGTTGATCTTATTGATCACCCAAGACGGAATATAGAAAAAAGACATCATGTATAGAGAGATAGAGGATAGAAAAGAGTTAACTAGAATGAATCTACCGCCCCGCGAAAGGTGTCTACCGGACCAAACATTGAGTTTGGATTCTACTTTATCAATCAAGGAATCCAATCTGATTTATTGAGATTCCCCCATCTCAATGTAATTAACATTAAAATTTTTGTTGTTGTTTCTGATGAATCTATGACTGCATGTTGAAATTAGAAGTGTGCGAAATTCTGAAACACTTCTTGTTATTGTATACGTATTACATATTGTTATTTTCTTAGGTGGGCAACTGTTTGTGGAAAATTATAATTTCCTGCATAATTTCCTTTTTTTTTTATATAGCGGATACAGTCAACGACTCCGGCCAATATTTCCTGCATAATTTCAAGTAGACTTTTCATGTTGATTTCACTCATAAACTGAATGTTTAGAGTTGAAGAGATTAATGGAAGTGGTATTGTTCTTGTTGACACACATAAAATTCTAAAATATTACTTTGATATAGGAAACACCCTGTTCCTTGTGTCTGATATGTCGTAAGTTTTAGCTTATAACCTACAGGTGAATATCTATCAATAAGTAAATTTCTTCTCCATCATTAAAGTAAACTTCTTCTCAGTTATGGGTCAATGTGCTAGCACAGCTATTTCCGACAGAGGTGGAGAACTGGATTAGCCAAATCCCAATTCCGATGCTGAAGATCGGCATTGCTTTCCGGTATGCCTATCTCTAAGTACTTCGCCGCACAGTACATATAAGTTGATCACAGTGTTGATTGGTGACGGTGTTCAATGGTAACAATCGAAGTAAGGTGTCTGTGGAAGCCATGTGATTCCAACAACACTGTTGAACAGTATCGTGGGAAAGGCATGAAATTGAGAAAATGAAATAACTTATGCAACCTTAGTGAGATGTGTTAGCATATTGATTATTATCAAATTGATCTCTCATTATATTAATTCAGTTTACCAAAATAACCTCTGTTTTCTGGAGTGAAATTGTAGTTGTAACTTGTAAGTTATATAACATACAAAATAGAGGTATGGTTGGTAACTGACTTCAAAAGTTTAGAATCTTCTTTCTATCCAATACTAAAACCCCATTCACTTCCCATTCAGCCTTGCTGTCGCCATATTTTTCAGCCGTCAGAGTGCATGCGTGGTTGACTGCTTCGTTGATAATCCTTCCAAGATTCGTGCATCACAATAATAGCCCTGCTCTTGTTTTTCACTTATATTGGCAAATTTTGTTCAGAGGCAGTTATTTGGCGAATTCTTCATAATGTGATTTTTTTTTTTTAAAATAGTGTTTCTAATATTGGTGTTTGTTAGAATTCGAATATCATAAAATAGGAAATTCCTAACAATATCTGTGAAGAACTACAATTACAGTAATGAAAGAACGAATCAGTCACTTTAATACAGAGTCAAGATTAAAATCTCTGTCCTTAAAGCAAAATTCGTCCCGTGGTGTGACGGTAGTCGACGAATTGCCTCACAGGATACAACTGTATATTACCTTTTTCTGAAGAGCAGCACCATAGCTTCAGAGATATCAACGAACCAGTAGCTGTGTTGTACTCTTAGACTTAGAGGAAGAAGAAGAAGAAGATTATGAAATGCAAAAATCTGTTTCTCTGGCAGAAAAAATTGCAGGGTCTTATAGGTGATGATGGCGTAACTGATGAATCAAGGATCCATTACTCTGTAACAGCAGAGTAATGGCTCCAAAAACATAACTGATAGATCAATTATTCTGTTGTTATAGAATAATGGCACCAGTTATAGAATTTCAAACGCCTCAAAAACTACATCCAGTGGAAAAATTAGAGCGGGGCAAAAAATTAATGCAGGCCAGGCCAAGCCAAGGTCGGGGCCGGGCCGGGCACGCAGGCGAACGCGCGTATGTGTATGTAATTTTGGCTAGGTCCTCTCTCTACTACACGTTAGTGGTAACCCCAGGGCTACGCCCTTTAGTCCATTTCTTTAGCTTATATACTAGAGAAATCTTTTCCATCTTCCGATGTGGGACTGTCCATTTTCTCTAAATTTTCAAGTCAGTACATTTCGAGTACCCAACTTTGGAAGTACATTTCTCATTCATACGGAAACCGTTTTTGGTAAATGAGTACATTACGGAATAGTACTCGACGAGAGGAACGTAATCCAATCACTTTACGGCGCCGCCGGTGGCCGAAGCCCACAGGAATTTGGCCCGAAAAATATGCCAAAAACATTTCCAACAATCCCCAACATGAATGGAAATTACCAGACTATGCAATCCAGACATGACAGAAAAGACTCTGAGAGTACAATCGGAAAATCACTGCATCAGGAATGGTAGTAATTCTTCAACTTTGAACCACCCTTAGTGAGTAGCCATCAGATTCACTTGACTAGGTAGTGAACATGATGTCTTGAACTACTCGGGCTTTGATGTGAACCTAGATAATAACTATCACATAGTTTCATCTCTTTACAGAACTAGGTTCTCTTGTTGTGTTCATTTTGGCCTTGAACAACCTTGGTTAATCTTGAGTGAACTTGGAGAATGTAGCATCTCTTCATTATCCTAGGAACGGCCCAGTTTCACACTCACAAGGTGATTGCCCATAAAGAGTATCCTGCCATACCCTACTTTTATTTTAAGGCTATGGGAATCATTAAAAACTAAGCTTATCCTAACCATTTGCAGGCAGCACTGTTTTATCATCCTAAGAGTGGGTACGAGATTTTAATCTTTCAGTGCTTACGTTGATTCAACAGGATTTAGTTGTCCACTTGAACCTAGATCTTGGGATTCCAATTCCTAGGTAGGGTTTCCATCAAGTATCCTCTTTCTTTATAGGCTTTAAACTCATTCCTCTTGATGATCTCACAACTTGCTCTCGTGATAAACCTTTAGTAAATGGATCTACTAGATTGTCGGCCGATTTTATATACTTTATAGAGATTATTCCATTTGAGAGCAGTTGTTTAATGGTTTTGTGTCGCCTTCTGATATGACGAGACTTACCATTATACATACAATTCAGTGCCCTTGCTATAGCCAATTGGCTGTCCAATGTACACATATAGCAGACACTGGTTTTTTTCCTCATGGGAATATCCTCTAAAAAGTTTCGAAGTCACTCTGCTTCCTCTACCGCTTTGTCTAAAGCAATAAACTCGAATTCCATGGTGGATCTGGCCAGTAACGTTTGTTTAGGGGATTTCCATGACATAGTTACACCACCAAGAGTGAAGACATACCCACTTGTGAATTTCGTGTTCTTGGAGTCCGATATCTAGTTGGCATCACTGTAGCCTTCTAGTACTGCTGGATATCTGGTGTAATACAGCCCATAACTTTGAGTATGTCACAAGTAGTTCAATACTCTAGTTATTCTTTTCTAGTGACTTCATCCTGGATTACTTGTGTAGCGGTTCAGTACATTTACTGAAATTGCCAAGTCTGGTATTGTACAATTTTTTAAGTACATCAGAATACCAATTACACGTGCATATTCCAATTGTGATATGCTGTCACCCGTATTTTTGAACAAGTGAAGACTGTGATCCACAGGACTTTTGGCAGTCCCATTGGAGTAATTCTTGAATCTTTCAAGTACTTTCTCGACGTAATGAGCTTGAGACAAAGTAATTCCCTCAGACGTCCTAGAAACTTTGATTCTCAGTATGACATATGCAACTCCCAAATCTTTCATATCAAACTTATCACTAAGCATGTTCTTAGTTTGTTTGATAATATCATTATTGCTACCAATAATGATCAAGTCATCTACATACAGACACACCAGAATATATCCATTTAGAGTATTTTTTATGTAGATACACTTATCACATTCATTTATTTTGAAACCATTTGACATCATAACATTGTCAAATTTTGCATGCCACTGCTTTGGAGCGTGTTTCAGTCCGTACAAGGATTTTACAAGCCTGCACACCTTGTTTTCCTGTCCACAAACTACGTAACCCTCAGGTTATTTCATGTATATTTCTTATTCTAAATTCCCATTTATAAATGCGGTTTTGACATCAATTTGATGTATTTCGAGGTTACGTAGAGCTGCAATAGCTATCAGCATTCTTATGAAAGTTATTCTTGTGACAAGGGAATATGTATCAAAGAAGTCTAGGCCTTCTTTTTTCCTAAATCCTTGTACCACAAGTCTCGCCTTATGTTTCTCTATTGAACCATCTGGTTTAAATTTTTGTTTGAAAATCCCTTTGCATCCTAGAGCTTTACACCCAGAAGGCAAATCGACCAACTACCATGTACGATTTTGCATAATGGAGTCTATTTCACTTTTGGTTGCTTCCTTCCATATAGAAGCATCAGACGTAGACATAGCTTCCTTGAATGTTCTAAGCTCATTCTCTAACAGAAAGGCCGTTACAAAGTCAGGACCAAACAACTTTGATGTTCTAGCCCATTTACTTCGTTTAGGTTCATCATTATCATCTCCTGGTTCATCAACCGAGGTACTTGCACTCCCTTGCTGATGTGTACGTTTGGGATATAGCATCCTTGCACGGAAATAATTGTTCAAAGAATGAGGCATTTCTTGATTCCATTATTGTATTCACATGGACGTCCAGTATATCCGATTTATATACCAAGAACTGATATGCACTGCTGCATAGCCTATGAATATGCAATCAATGGTTTTAGGTCCTATTGTGACCTGTTTGGGATTAGGTATTACTACCTTTGCTAGACACCCCCACATTTTGAGGTATTTGTACGAAGGTACATTACCTTTTCACAGTTCATATGGTGTCTTGCCAGTTTTCTTGTGAGGTATTTATTGAGAATATAGTTGGCGATCAGCAACGCTTCCCCCCACATGTTCTGGGGTAACCTAGAACTCAATAACAAGGCATTCATCATCTCCTTTAGAGTTCGGTTCTTGCGCCCGGCAGTACCGTTTGATTCAGGCGAGTAAGGAGCAGTGGTCTGATGAACTATTTCATGTTCAGAACAGAACATATTAAACGATGCATCATATTCCCCTCCTCTATCACTCCTAACGATTTTAATCGTTTTGCCGAGTTGATTGTCAACCTCAAGCATATATTCCTTGAATTTATCCAATGCCTTATTTTTGCTATGTAACAAGTATACATAGCAGTATTTTGTGCAATCGTCTATGAACGTCACAAAATACTTTTTACCGCCTCTGGTCTGCACGTATTTTAAATCACACAGATCCATGTGAATTAGACCTAGAGTTTCAGTGTTTCTTTCTATAGAACGGGATGGAGTTTTAGTGAGTTTGACCTCTATGCAAACTTCACATTTGTCGCAGTTGTCTACCTTAAATTTAGGTAGTAAATTCATGTTAATTAATCGATGCAGAGAATTGAAATTAACATGGCCTGGTCTTTCATGCCAAACAGAAGAAGACTCAACAACATAAGTAACATGATTAATTTCATTAATTTTGAGAACAATAGGAACAACAGATTTTGGGATGACTGTCATTACATTGAATTTGAACAGTCCATTCATAACATACCCTTTTCCCAAGTACACCCCATTCTTTGAAAGTAAAAAATTATCATATGCAAGAACGACCCTAAATCCATTCTTGCTGAGCAAAGATCCTGAGACAAGGTTCTTTCGAATATCCGGAACGTGCAACACATTGGTTAGTGTTAGTTCCTTGCCGGAAGTCATCTTCAACACTATCTTTCCTGTTCCTTCAATCTTGGAGGTGGAAGAATTCCCTATGAACAACTGTTCATTCTTGTTGCACTTCTGGTATGAAGTGAACATATACTTGTCTGAGAAGATGTGCTTGGTGGCCCCTGTATCATACCACCACTCACGGGGATTGCTCCCCACCAGATTGACCTCCGATACAACAGCACAGAGGTCCAATCAAAGAGACCAGCGGATAGGTTCTCAGCAATGTGCGCATGAGATTTTTCATTCCCTTTTGTCTTTCCAGTTCCAGCACGGTTGTTATCCTTGCTGCGGCAGTCAGAGATTTTGTGCCCCAGCTTACCACACTTGTGACATTTTCCAACAAACCTTTTCGCGGCAGATTTTTTGTTCGAGGCCTGTAGCAAGAACTTTTTCTTTTTACCCTTCTGTTCGTGCTCTATGTTGGCATTTTCTATGGACTAATTTTCATAGGACTTGTCAGCCTTGCGATTCTCCTCTTCAATCTGCAACCTGACAATCAGGTCCTCTTCAATCCGCTTGTGCTTGAGGTAGTTCTTGAAGTCCTTCCATCCAGGTGGAAGCTTCTCAATGAATGCTGCAACCCGGAATGGTTCACACAGTGTCATGTTTTCTATAGCAATTTCATGCATTATCACCTGCAGTTCCTGAATTTGACTCATAACAGTCTTGGAGTCAATCATCTTTTTTTTTGAAGGGTTTTTTTTTTTGAAGAAAGGAGTCAACCATCTTGTAGTCCAGAAATTTGCCAACCACAAACTTCTTGGAGCCGACATCTTCTATTTTGTACTTCTTCTCGAAAGACCCCCACAGAAGTTTGGATGTCTTGAAGACATAGTAGAAATTGTATAATGGGTCTACCAAGCCGTTCAGGATGTAATTTCTGCATAGATAATCACCATGAGTCCATACATCAACCGCAACAACGGAGTGCGTATCCATAGGGGCCAACATAGGGGCAGTTTCAGTGAGAAACCTGTCCAGCTTCAAGGTGGTCAGGTAAAACTGCATCTTTCCTTGCCACTTATTGAATCCATTTCCATTGAACTTTTCTGATTTTTCTCCCACAGTTATGTGTAGGCAGAACAACCGTTTGTGCCGCAACCGGTTGTGCAGTCACATTCTGGGTCACTGGTGTTTGAGCACTAAGCACTCCACTGACATTCTCATTTTGTGTGGTTTTCATTTTTTCTGAAACAGTTAAAATTCAACTGTTAGTTTTTTATTTTTTTCCAAAATGATAACAGTACCTGTAAAGAATCTTCAAAAAAATGTTAGAATAGAGAAAAAATTTTGCTTTAAGATTGTTAGAACTCGAATATCATAAAATAGGAAATTCCTAATAATATTTGTGAAGAACTACAATTACAAAAATGAAATAACAAACCAAACACTTTAATACAGAGTCGAGATTAAGATCTCTATCCTTAAAGTAAAATTTGCACCGTAGTGTGACGGTATTCGACGAATTGTCTCCCAGGATACAACTGTATATTGCCTTTCCCTGAAGAGCAGCACCCGAGCTTCAGAGATATCAGCGAACCAGTAGCTGTGTTGTACTCTCAGACTCAGAGGAAGAAGAAGAAGAAGATTATGAAGTGTAAAAACCTGTGTTTCTGGCAAACAAAATTGCAGGGTCTTATAGGATGAGAGCGTAACTGATGGATCATGGATCCATTACTCTGTAACAGAAGAGTAATTGTTCATTACTCTGTACCAGCAGAATTGTTTCCCAAATTGTCCCACTTTTTGAAAGTATTTCCCAAACCACCCTATTTTTTTTAATTCCTAAACAATCCCACTCGGTCTTTGAAAGACCGAGTTTAGTTAAAACTAACTTGGTTTTTCGAAGACCGAGTGTTAGTCTTGAATTTTTCGAAGTCTAACACACGGTTTTCGAAATACCGAGTTAGTTTTAACTAAACTTGGTCTTTCAAAGACCGAGTGGGTTATTGTGATAAATACTTTCGAAAGTGGGTCGGTTTGGTAAATACTTTCAAAAAGTGGGTCGCTTTGGTAACAAGTTCGGATTCAGGAGAGGGTTTACCTCCTAACTGGAGTGCACATTCCACCGATTACTGTGTCTAGGTCAAAAGCTACTCTCCATTTTCCTCACCATATTGCTTTCAAGCTCAAAGTCTTTTACCATACGTGCTTCGTGACCCTGAAATCCAACACGTACAAGTGGAGGAATGTGACCCTAAAAGCCCGTTGGAGAACAAAGCATGTAGGGACATGTGTCACTATGGAGGGTGTAGAAATGGGGGTCTGTGTGGGTATATGGAGTGGAGAATGGGCCGAGCATGTTATTGTAACTGTTAGTGTTAGTAGAAGAATAACAATAAGGTAGTGGCTTAGTTCTGAATGAAACTTCTGTTGTGATCTAAATGACATTATAAACTGTGACTATTCCTAATCAAGTGCATATTGAATAAATGATTCAATACCCATGAGATCTGTATAATACCAGACTTGGTATTCTATAGTTTTTTAAGTTCTTACTTGAAGGATTGTTGATTTCCATTGAAGTCTTCTCCTGATTTCACCTAAATGTTTCTCATAGTAG
Organism: Hemerocallis citrina; assembly: GCA_017893485.1. Classification (NCBI taxonomy): domain Eukaryota; kingdom Viridiplantae; phylum Streptophyta; class Magnoliopsida; order Asparagales; family Asphodelaceae; genus Hemerocallis; species Hemerocallis citrina. Next base: position 443,665,723 of record CM030358.1, on the reverse strand, counting down.
ATGGTACTATTTCATTTAGAGAAAACAACTCATGCATCAGAATGGACTTTGCATTCTCTTATATAATGGTTCTATTGGCATTGACAGTTTCTTCCATCAAACAACTGTCTGCCAACTTCCAGTTTAAATTTAAATCTTAATAACTGTTTATATAACTGTATATTTAAATTTGAATTCAAACTAATGCATATATCATAAAATCTGTCATATATGTTTCAGTTTACAATGTTAGATTCCATCTTACAATCTCCCACTGAATCTTGACATTGTTATGAAACTCAGATTCAAAATATACACACCAATCTGTAAACTGTATTGTGCACTTCAATTTAAATATCAATTTGTACAACCTCTGTCAATTATATAATAGCTACAAGGAAACCAAAATGACTTGATGAATTAAGAAAACATCTGCATTCTGATATCACTATGCAGTTAAACATAATCACATGAGCTTCAGTATAAACAGTAATATATGTTTCAACCTCAATAATCGATTCTATATAAACATATATATAAATATCTGCATATTTAAAATTTTAATTACACAAAGCTGAAAAACTGTAAAACTAAGTCTTACTATAATGATAGTAATGCTTAATCTGCAAAATGCTAGCAGTAATGAAGTTTTTGTGAAATTAAAATCATATATAGTGTACTGATCACTTTATTCACATTAAACATAATGGGATACATAATGATACTACAGAACCTATATTATATCTTCATATCTGTCCAGCATCAATGCTATTTGAAATTCCCATGTTCTTTACATGTTTAATAAACTTAGAAACTGGTAATGCTTTGGTTAGAGGATCTGCAAGCTGCTCACGAGTTCCAATCTTGATTACTTCAATATCTCCATCATGAACACTCTCTCTGACAGCAAAATATTTCACATCTATATTTCTGGACCCAGAAGACCTCTTGTTATTCTTTGAGAAAAACACTGCCGATGAATTGTCACAATAAATTGACATAGGTTTTTCAATAGAATCCAATAACTTCAATTTAGCTATAAAATTCTTTAACCACAATGCTTGTCCAGTGGCTTCAAAAATTGCTATGTATTCTGCTTGGAAGGTTGAAGTTGCTGTCAAAGTTTGTTTTGATGTTTTCCAGGAAATTGCTCCTCCAGCTATCTGAAAAATGTAACCTGATGTAGATTTTAGATCGTCTACATCAGATTTGTATGATGCATCTGTATAAGCTTTAACTTCCAGTTCCCGATCTTCTATTCTTCTGTAAACCAACATACAGTCTTTTGTCTTCTTCAAATACCTCAAAACCTTCTTACCTGCCACCCAATGCTCATGACCAGCATTTGATTGAAATCTAGACAGCATGTTCACTGCAAAAGCAATATCAGGTCTTGTACAAACTTGTGCATACATCAAACTCCCAACTAATCTTGCATATGGCACGTTTTCCATTTTTCTCCTTTCTAAAGCATTTTTATCTCCCTTTGACATTGGACAGTCTCCAGAATTATAGTTTTGCATTCCAAACCTTTGAAGCACTTTCTGAATATAATTTCTTTGAGAAAGTCCTAAAGTATAATGCTTCCTGTTTCTAGCTATTTCAATACCAAGCACATAATGAGCCTCCCCCATATCCTTCATGTCAAACTGATCTAGCAAAAATCTTTTAGTGTCCTTCAAAAGACCAACACTACTACTAGCAAGCAAAATATCATCAACATATAAGACCAGTATAATAAAATCACTCCCACTGGTCTTCATATAAATGCACTCATCCAATTTATTTTCTAGAAAACCAAAAGTAGTAATAACAGTGTCAAACTTTAAATACCACTGTCTGGAAGCTTGTTTGAGGCCGTATATTGACTTTCTAAGCTTGCATACTGTAGGATAATGGCTCGATTCTGGTATTTGGTATCTGCAGTGTTCGAAAGTTTCAGAGCTTCAGTCGACTGGATGGAGGAGCAGTCGACTGTCCAGAGAGGAGTTTTCAAAGACTAAAGATACAACAGCAGCAGTCGACTGATCAGTCGACTGTCCCGAAGGAGTACCAGTCGACTGGTAATTGGACCAGTCGACTGTCGGCGGGTTTTGGATCCAGATTCGGCCCAATTCGAAAGGCCCAATAGTTTTCCTATAAATACACCCGTTAGGGTTTTGTAAATTGTAACACCTTATTCGGATTTTGTAGCTGTCATCTCTTGTAAAGGCTTTGTTTGCCCATTGGAGATCATAGTAAAGAAACCCCAACCGCCCCTTGTGGATGTAGGCATCGTTTTGCCGAACCACGTAAATCTTGTGTTCTTGTGTTGCTTGCTTTTCTGTTTTTCTCTCGCTGGTTCTCTCTTTGTTTCCGCGTTGGTTTGATTGTTGGTTTGATTTGTATTCCGCACAACAAGTGGTATCAGAGCTGTTGGTTCGACCTAGAGGGAGATGGCGGGTGATGCAGATGCAACCAAGGATGTTGTGGGATCAAGTTCGTCAAGAACAACGATTCACAACGCAAAATTTGAAGTTGAAAAATTTGATGGGACAAACAATTTCGGGATGTGGCAATGTGAGGTGTTGGATGTTCTTGTTCAACAAGAACAAGATGTTGCTTTGGAGGTAGAAAAACCTAAGGATATGTCCGAAGCAGATTGGAAGAAGTTGAATCGAGTTGCGTGTGGGACTATTCGGCTATTTATTGAGAAGACTCAGAAGTACGATTTGATGAGGGATACCATTGCTGCGGTGTTGTGGAAGAAACTCGAAGACAAATACATGAGGAAAAGTTTGGAGAATCGGCTGTATTTGAAGAAGAGACTTTTTCGCTTCACCTATACGGAAGGTATGTCTATGAATGCTCATGTTGAATCATTTAATAAATTATTGGCTGATTTGTTAAATTTGGATGAGCAAATTAAGGATGAAGATAAAGCCCTAATTCTGTTGAATTCATTACCTGAAAGTTATGATCATTTAGCAACTACTTTATTATATGAAAAAGATACTGTGAAATATGAAGATGTTGCAAATGCTTTGTTGAATAATGAAACTAGGAGAAGGGATAAAATGGTTGATAGAGAAACTTCTGAAGCTTTGATTGTAAGGGGCAGGACTGAGACCAGATCTGAGTCCAAATCTGGGAAAAAGGGAAACAAATCTCGTTCCAAATCGAGAGAAATTTCGAAGGACAGGAAAATACCGGCCAAAGATGAATGTGCTTTCTGTCATGAAAGGGGGCATTGGAAAAAGGATTGTCCAAAGCTACGAAATAAGAAAAATTCGACTGCAAATGTAACTATTGATAATTTAGAAAGTGGTGAGGATTTTTCTTTTGCACTTGCTTCTAGTCCCTCACTTTATCAAAAAGTATGGTTTCTTGATACAGAAGCCTCCTATCATATGTCTTGGAAAAAGGAGTGGTTTACTTCTTTGGAGTATATGGATGGTGGTGTAGTTTTGATGGGAAATGATGCACCTTGTAAGAAGGTAGGAATCGGGAAGATTGAATTGCTAATGCACGATGGTCTTATTAGGGAGCTTTCAGATGTATGGTATGTTCCAGATTTGAAAAAGAATCTGATTTCACTAGGTGCTTTGGAGGCCAGTGGATTGAAATTTGCTAGTGAAGGTGGCATTCTGAAGGTGACTAGCGGATCACTCGTGGTGATGAAAGGGCAAAGAAAGAGGAACTTGTTTTTCTTGCAGGGAAAAACATATTTGGGTCAGGCTGCCAGTGTAACTGAGAAGCCTAAACAGGTTGTTCCCGACTCTACCAGGTTATGGCATATGCGACTCGGGCATGCAGGAGAAAAGGCCTTGCAGGGGCTTGTGAAGCAAGGGTTGCTTAAAGATGCTAAAGGGTGCAAGTTGGAATTTTGTGAACATTGTGTTTTGGGTAAGCAAATTAGGGTGAAATTTGGTACAGCTGTACATCAGACAAAGGGTATCCTCGATTATGTGCACACAGATGTTTGGGGCCCTACTCAGACACCTTCTATGAGTGGAAGACACTGGTTTGTTACTTTTGTTGATGATTACTCCAGATGAGTTTGGGTATATACCATGAAGCACAAAGATGAAGTTTTGACATTGTTCACAAGTTGGAAGAAGAAAGTTGAAAATCAGACTGGTAGGAAGATTAAGGTTCTGAGGTCAGATAATGGAGGGGAATACAAGAACGATCTGTTTCTGAAATTGTGTGAAGATGAAGGGATCCAGAGGCACTTCACAGTTAGGAAGACTCCACAGCAAAATGGGGTTGCAGAGAGGATGAACAGAACCTTACTTGAGAAGGTGAGATGTATGTTAGCACAGTCTGGATTGAAGAAGACATTTTGGGTAGAAGCTGTTATATATGCAAGCCACATTGTCAACCGTTTACCATCAGCAGCACTTGAAGGCAAAACGCCTATTGAGGTATGGAGTGGTAAACCTGCATCTGATTATAGTTTTTGGCATATATTTGGTTGTCCTGCTTATTTTCATGTAACTGAAACTAAACTTGATGCAAGAGCCAAAAAGGCTATATTTGTTGGTTTTAGTACTGGTGTCAAAGGTTACAGGTTGTGGTGTCCAGAACAAAAGAAGTTAGTAATCAGCAGAGATGTGACTTTTGATGAGACCAGCATGATTAGCTCGGGACAGTCGACTGGTGGTATAGGACAGTCGACTGGTGAGCAGCAGAAGAGTGGGACAGTTCTCCAACAGGTAAGTAGCAGAATCTCGGGACAGTCGACTGATGTACAGGAGCAGTCGACTGGTGGTCTAAAACAGCAGAAGAGTGGGAGCTCGGGACAGTCGACTGTTGGCAATAATCAGTCGACTGGTAGGAGAGTTCTCCAACAGGTGGAGTTAGAAAAGTTGTCAGTTGAGAATCCTGTTCCTGTCCAAGATGAAGATGATGTGGTTGATACTGAGAATGATGAAGAAGTTCCTATCCAGCAGGAAGAATCAATTGCAGTAAGAAGGCAAAGAAGAGATATCAAACGACCGTCTCGTTTTACAGATACAGTTGCATTTGCTCTTCCCATTGTGGATGATGAAGTTCCCTCCAACTTCAAAGAAGCTACTAGAAGTTCTGAAAATGCAGATTGGAAAGTTGCTATGGATGAAGAGATGAACTCTCTTCACAAGAATAAGACTTGGGATTTAGTGCAACTACCAAAGGGGAAGAAAGCAATTGGTTGCAAGTGGGTGTATACGAAGAAAGAAGGTCCAAAAGGCAGTGTTCGGTTCAAGGCTAGACTAGTTGCAAAGGGGTATGCTCAACAGGAAGGTATTGACTATAATGAAGTGTTCTCTCCAGTTGTGAAGCATCCTTCTATTCGGATTTTGTTAGCTTTGGTAGCACAGTTTGATCTTGAATTGACATAGATGGATGTGAAGACTGCGTTCTTACATGGGGATCTAGATGAAGAAATTTATATGTCGCAGCCAGATGGGTTCAAAATTGCTGGGAAGGAAAATTGTGTTTGCAAGTTGAAGAAGTCTCTCTATGGGTTGAAGCAATCTCCAAGGCAGTGGTATTTGAGGTTTGACCAGTTTATGAAAGTGCAGGGATATTCCAGAAGTGAGTATGATCATTGTGTCTACTTCAGGAAGTTGCAGAATGGTTCTTTTATATATCTGTTATTATATGTGGATGACATGTTGATTGCCTCTAAAAATGCTAAGGAGATTCAAAATTTGAAGAATCAGCTGAGTTCTGAATTCGAGATGAAGGATCTTGGTGAAGCCAAGAAGATACTTGGGATGGAGATAGCTAGAGACAGAGCAAAGGGCATAGTGAGTTTGACACAGAAGCAATATCTTTTGAAGGTGCTGAAACTGTTTGGTATAGATGAGAAAACTAAACCAGTCAGTACACCCTTAGCCACTCATTTCAGAATTAGTGCTTCTCAGTCTCCAAGTACAGATGAAGAGAGACAGTATATGGCTAATGTACCTTACACTAGTGTGGTTGGCAGTTTGATGTATGCCATGGTTTGTACTCGACCAGACATCTCTCAGGCGGTGAGTATGGTTAGTCGATATATGCATGATCCAGGCAAAGAGCATTGGCAAGCAGCTAAATGGATTTTGAGGTACATAAGTGGCACCACAGATGTGGGTTTGAAATTTGAAAGGGATGACAATATTAGCAGGTTATTGGTTGGATATGTTGATTCTGACTATGCAGGTGATCTAGATAAGAGGCGGTCTACTACAGGCTATTTGTTTACTATGGCTAGAGCACCTATAAGTTGGAGGTCAAATTTGCAGTCCACTGTAGCGTTTTCTACTACTGAGGCTGAATACATGGCGGTTGCTGAGGCCATGAAGGAAGCCATTTGGATACATGGACTTTTGAAGAGCTTGGGGATTCATCGGGAGAAGGTGGAGGTACACTGTGACAGTCAGAGTGCTATTCATTTAGCGAAGAACCAAGTTCATCATTCGAGGACCAAACATATTGATGTTCGTTATCACTTTGTGCGTGATTTGATAAAGGATGGTGATATTCATTTGGTGAAGATTGGAACAGCTGATAATCCTGCTGATATGTTGACCAAAGTTGTTGGGGCAGCCAAGTTCAAGCATTGCATGAACCTGGCTAATATTTTGCATGTTTGATAATTTGGCATGGGCAGTTGGGATAGTACTTTGCTATTGGTTTGTTTAGTATGTGATATCATACTAAGGTGGAGTTTGGGTTCTTATGTTACATTTGGTGATGAGCAGTTGTTTTGGAGTATTTGTGGAGATTGCTTGGGCTACTTGGAAAATTTCACCAAGGTGGAGATTGTTGGATACTTGACTTGAAAGATCTCGCCAAGGTGGAGATTGTAGGATAATGGCTCGATTCTGATATTTGGTATCTGCAGTGTTCGAAAGTTTCAGAGCTTCAGTCGACTGGATGGAGGAGCAGTCGACTGTCCAGAGAGGAGTTTTCAAAGACTAAAGATACAGCAGCAGCAGTCGACTGATCAGTCGACTGTCCCGAAGGAGTACCAGTCGACTGGTAATTGGACCAGTCGACAGTCGGCGGGTTTTGGATCCAGATTCGGCCCAATTCGAAAGGCCCAATAGTTTCCCTATAAATACACCCGTTAGGGTTTTGTAAATTGTAACACCTTATTCGGATTTTATAGCCGTCATCTCTTGTAAAGGCTTTGTTTGCCCATTGGAGATCATAGTAAAGAAACCCCAACCGCCCCTTGTGGATGTAGGCATCGTTTTGCCGAACCACGTAAATCTTGTGTTCTTGTGTTGCTTGCTTTTCTGTTTTTCTCTCGCTGGTTCTCTCTTTGTTTCCGCGTTGGTTTGATTGTTGGTTTGATTTGTATTCCGCACAACACATACTTTGTTCTCATCCTCCACAAAACCCTCTGGTTGCAACATATATATTTCTTCATACAGATCTCCATTCAAGAAGGCTGTTTTGACATCCATTTGGTGTAATTCAAGATTAAAATGAGCTGTTAATGCCATAATAACCCGAAATGCATCCTTAGTTGAGACTGGAGAAAAGGTCTCATTATAGTCAATACCTTCCTTCTGATTATACCCTTTAGCCACTAAACGAGCTTTATATCTCTCTATTTTTCCTTCTGCATTTTTCTTTGTTTTAAACACCCATTTGCATCCAATTGGTTTAATAGCATCTGGTCTGTTTACTAAAACCCACACCCCATTTTTCTGCATACTGTGTAATTCATCTTCCATTGCTAACCTCCATTTTGCATAGTGCTGACACTTCGCAGCCTCCTTAACTGTAGCAGGATCATCTTCTTCACTAAAGACCTCATCTGCCATAGTATGAAAAATGTGATAATCGTCAGAAATTGCAGATTTTCTTTCTCTGTTAGATCTTCTTAGTATCATTTGTTGCTCAGGCTCCATATTTTCTTCATTTGCAACTTCTTGTTCATTGGCTTCAACTGGATCATTGTTGACTTCAATGTGTACATTTTGATTAACTTCTCTGGTATCTGGAATAATTTCCATGGCTGCACTCCCATTTTCAATAGAGTCCAAATTTAGAGTAGGATAAATAAACCATTCTTCAATTTGTTTAGCAGGTTCTTCTGCAATATCTAGCTTATCATTCACAATGCTTTGTTTTTCAATTAACTCATCATAAAATGTTGCTCTATGTGACTCAACAATTCTGGTTCCTCTTTCTGGGCAATAAAATTTATAACCCTTTGACTTTTCACAATAGCCAATAAAATAGGAACTTACAGATTGAGAATCAAGTTTTCCATTGTCACCACTATGAACTCTTACTTCAGCTTTGCATCCCCAGACATGAAAATGGTTTAAACTAGGTTTATATCCACACCACTTCTGAAATGGAGTCTTTTGTACTGCTTTACTTGGAGTTCTGTTACAAATATAGTTAGCAGTCTTCAATGCTTCTCCCCACAAGAATTTTGGTAAACCAGATCTGACAATCATGCTCCTCACCATATTCATTAAGGTTCTATTTCTCCTTTCTGAAACTCCATTCTGCTGAGGATTATAAGGAGTGGTGTATTGAGCCACAATACCACACTTTTCCAAATAGAGTGCAAATGGACCCTTTTGTTGCCCCTTTTCTGTAAATCTTCCATAAAATTCACCTCCTCGATCAGACCGAACAACCTTAATTAGTTTACCTGTCTGTCTTTCTACTTCAGTTTTATAGATTATGAAGATATCTAAAGCTTGAGATTTTTCAGAAATCAAATATATATAACAGTACCTAGAAAAATCATCTATAAAAGTTAGAAAATAACAATTTCCACAAATAGTTTTTACGGAAAAAGGTCCACATATGTCAGTGTGGATTAATTCAAGTAAAATTTCACTTCTTTTAGAACCAGTTTTCCTTGAGTTGGTCATTTTCCCTTTTAGACAGTCAACACATGTATCAAAATCAGAAAAATCCAAATGCTGCAAAATTTCCTGTTTAACAAGTTCCTTCATTCTTTCCTTTGAAATGTGGCCAAGTCTTTTGTGCCACAAAACAGATGAAGAATTATGTTTGGATTTTCTTTTATTTCCTGAAATATTGCCAACACTGAATATATCTCTGCTCATGTCAGAAACTGTAGAGGGAATTGAACAATTAACCATCCAATAGTCTCCAATGAGATTTGCATCTCCAAAACATTTTGATTTAACATAAAAATACATAATTTTATTATCACTTGAAAACCTAAAACCATTGTTTGATACAAATAGGGAACCAGAGATGAGGTTCCTTTTTATTTCAGGAATATAATACACATTAGTTAGTTCTAATACATAGTTATTTCTAAAGACCAAATTGACAACTCCTATAGCCTTAACAACTACTCTTTGACCATTTGCAGTGCACACCTTTGTCTCATTTATGTCTGGGATTGTTATCCTTGATAATCCCTGTAATGAATTGACAATATGAATAGGTGAGCCTGTGTCAAACCACCATGAGTCATCAGAAACATAAGTATTAGAAATAACATTGAAAACAGATTTAGTCAAAAAATTACCCTTCTTATCAAGCCAAGCTTTGAAACCTTCACAATCTTTCTTAAAGTGGCCTGTTTTCTTACAGAAAAAACATTTCTTAATGTCTGAAGGTTTTGTAAACTTACCTTTAATGTTGTCAGTCTTCACAGAAAGTTTGGAATTAGAGGAACTTCCCTTATGGAATTTACTATTCCCAAATCTCTTCTTGAATGATAGTTTATTGATTAGGTTTACAGAAACTTCCTTGCCCTTCTTTAGTATCTCATCTTCTTCCTCTACACACAGTGAAATTAATTCATTGATACTCCATTTCTCTTTTTGTGTTTTGTATAATGTCTTCAACTGACTGAACTGGTCTGGAAGTGAGTTCAAAAGCATATGCACTAGAAAAGGTTCTTCAATCGGCATGTTTAACTCTCTCAGCTTTCCTGCTATCTCAGATCCTTTCATTATATACTCTCTCACACTTCCTTTCCCATTGTACTGCATTCTAATTAGCTTATTCATTAAGTTTCCAGTTTCTGCTTTATCTGATCTCTTGTACTTCTCTGCAATAGCATTAAAAAATGTCTTTGCCATTTCAGAATCTGGAACTCCTCCTCTCACATTTTCTGTCATGCTTTTCTTAATGCATATCAGAGCCATCTTGTTGTGCTTATGCCATTTTTCGAAAGCCTCTTTTCTCTCTTTGGTTGCATTGGCAGGCAGTGGCTCTGGTGGATCTTCAGTCAGCACATGATCAAAATCCAGTATCCCAAGATTCAATTCAATGTCACTTTTCCATTTTCTATAGTTTGAACCATGAAGTAGTTCAATTTGGCTAATGCTTAGTGGAAAGTGCATGTCTGCAGATAAGCAAGATTCATTCCAGTTAATCATAACACTAGAATTATCTTAAAGTCCCTAAAAGTATATTCATTTCTGAATAATCATATGAACTTGATAATATATTTAACAAAAATATGAAAACTTTGTATATATTCAAGATTTTGACATCCTTTGTGGAGTACTAATCTCATATATTTTAGAATTCATACTAGCAATATATTGAACCAGAACCAGAAAACCAAATGTTTGAATTAGAATTTCTTTGGAAACTCATATGAAATTTATTTTAAGTTATCTGATTTGGTTTCTAATGTGTAGAAACAATTATTTTCTTCATACATAGCCACTTTGACAGCATTAGTATAAAGAAAACATTTTAATCTTTATTTCATCAACATTAACAGAATCAGATATGTATATGGTTCTATAATTTTAAGCATTTGGCCATTTTGACAGCACTTGCATAAAATTAAAGTAGACATGATCACATTAATGAGTCTTCTAAATTATCATAAAATCCAAATATGAACATTAACTTTACAGAAACAGATATGAACTCATAACATATTTTACTGGATTCATTCCTTATATTTCATTATTGTGAAGTTTTTATCCTTGTATTTTGGAATCTTTTGTCAATTTGAAACTTTGAAACAGATCATAATTATAACTATGTGTATTCGAATGATGAAAAGAAGTTTGTATTATCAATAGATAAAATAAAATGATTCATGATATAATAGTTCTAATGGAAGATCAGATCAAAATATTACTGATGTAATTGTTCTAAACAAATAACTCACAAGACAGTGAAGAACAAATTAAAGTTTTTTTTTTGCCCCAGAATTCGTATTTAAATCTAAATTTTAACAACAGCAACTTAATTAGAGAATAGTAGCTCTGATACCAACTGTTGTGATCTAAATGACATTATAAACTGTGACTATTCCTAATCAAGTGCATATTGAATAAATGATTCAATACCCATGAGATCTGTATAATACCAGACTTGGTATTCTATAGTTTTTTAAGTTCTTACTTGAAGGATTGTTGATTTCCATTGAAGTCTTCTCCTGATTTCACCTAAATATTTCTCATAGTAGATGGTACTATTTCATTTAGAGAAAACAACTCATGCATCAGAATGGACTTTGCATTCTCTTATATAATGGTTCTATTGGCATTGACAGTTGTTGTGCGGAATACGAATTAACCACCAATCAAAGAGAGAAATAGCGAAAAACAGAAACAAGCAAACACAAGAACACAACGATTTACGTGGTTCGGCAAAACAAGTGCCTACATCCACAGGGCGGTTGGGGTTTCTTCTACTATAATCACCGATGGGCGAAAACAAACCCTTACAAAGATGACGGCTGCAAAATTCGAATAGAGGTGTTACTCTTTACAAAACCCTAACGGGTGTATTTATAGGAAAACTACTGGGCCTCTCGAAACGGGCCTATTCTGGTTTACAAACCCGCCGACAGTCGACTGGTCTCCTATCAGTCGACTGGTGATTAGTTCTGGACAGTCGACTGAGACATATGCCAGTCGACTGGTGTACCCTGCTGCTGTAACCTTAGCCTATGGAACTCCTCTGGTCAGTCAACTGAGACCCATAGACCAGTCGATTGGTGTACTGGAACTTTCGATCGCTGCAGTTACGACGGATATAAACAAACTGTACCAGAATCGAGCCATTATCCTACAATCTCCACCTTGGCGAGATCTTCCAAGTTGCCCAAGCAATCTCCAAAAATACTCCAAAACAAATGCTCATCATCATACGCAACAAAAAACAAACTCCACCTTAGTATGATATCACATACTAAGCAAACAAATAGCAAAGCACCATCCCAACCGCCCATGCCAAATCATCAAACATGCAAAATATTAGCCAGATTCATGCAATGCTTGAACTTGGCTGCCCCAATAATTTTGGTCAACATATCAGCAGGATTATCAGCTGTCCCAATCTTCACCAGAAGAATATCACCATCCTTTATCAAATCACGCACAAAATGATAACGGACATCAATATGTTTGGTCCTCGAATGATGAACTTGGTTCTTTGCTAAATGGATAGCACTCTGACTGTCACAGTGTACCTCTACCTTCTCCCGATGAATTCCCAAGCTCTTCAAAAGTCCATGAATCCAAATGGCTTCCTTCATGGCCTCAGCAACTGCCATGTATTCAGCCTCAGTAGTAGACAATGCTACAGTGGACTGCAAATTGGACCTCCAACTTATAAGTGCTCTAGCCATAGTAAACAAATAGCCTGTAGTAGATCGCCTCTTATCTAGATCACCTGCATAGTCAGAATCAACATAACCCACCAATAGTCTGCTAATATTGTTATCCCTTTCAAACTTCAAACCCACATCTGTGGTGCCACTTATGTACCTCAAAATCCACTTAGCCGCTTGCCAATGCTCTCTGCCTGGATCATGCATATATCGACTAACCATACTCACCGCCTGAGAGATGTCTGGTCAAGTACAAACCATGGCATACATCAAACTGCCAACCACACTAGTGTAAGGTACATTAGCCATATACTGTCTCTCTTCATCTGTACTTGGAGACTGAGAAGCACTAATTCTGAAATGAGTGGCTAAGGGTGTACTGACTGGTTTAGTTTTCTCATCTATACCAAACCGTTTCAGCACCTTCAAGAGATATTGCTTCTGTGTCAAACTCACTATGCCCTTTGCTCTGTCTCTAGCTATCTCCATCCCAAGTATCTTCTTGGCTTCACCAAGATCCTTCATCTCGAATTCAGAACTCAGCTGATTCTTCAAATTTTGAATCTCCTTAGCATTTTTAGAGGCAATCAACATGTCATCCACATATAATAACAGATATATGAAAGAGCTATCCTGCAATTTTCTGAAATAGACACAATGATCATACTCACTTCTGGAATATCTCTGCACTTTCATAAACTGATCAAACCTCAAATACCACTGCCTTGGAGATTGCTTCAACCCATAGAGAGACTTTTTCAACCTGCAAACATAATTTTCCTTCCCAGCAATCTTAAACCCATCTGGCTGCAACATATAAATTTCTTCATCTAGGTCCCCATGTAAGAATGCAATCTTCACATCTATCTGTGTCAATTCAAGATCAAACTGTGCTACCAATGCCAACAAAATCCGAATAGAAGGATGCTTCACAACCGGAGAGAACACTTCATTATAGTCAATTCCTTCCTGTTGAGCATACCCCTTTGCAACTAGTCTACCCTTGAACCGAACACTGTCTTTTGGACCTTCTTTCTTCGTATACACCCACTTGTAACCGATTGTTTTCTTCCCCTTTGGTAATTGCACTAGATCCCAAGTTTTGTTCTTATGAAGAGAGTTCATCTCTTCATCCATAGCAACTTTCCAATCTACATTTTCAGAACTTCTAGTGGCTTCTTTGAAGTTGGAGGGAACTTCATCATCAACAATGGGAAGAGCAAATACAACTGTTTCTGTAAAGCGAGATGGTCGTTTGATATCTCTTCTTTGCCTTCTTGCTGCAATTGATTCTTCCTGCTGGGGAGGGTCTTGGATAGGAACTTCTTCCTCATCCTCAGTATCAACCACATCATCTTCATTTTGGGCAGGAGTAGGATTTTCAACTGAAAACTTTTCTAACTCCACCTGTTGGAGAACTCTCGCACCAGTTGACTGAGAGCATTTGCCAGTCGACTGTCCCGAGCTAATCTTCTGCTTCTCATGATCACCAGTCGACTGAGAGCACTTGTCAGTCGACTGTCCCGAGCTGATCAGGCTGGTCTCATCAAAGGTAACATCCCTGCTGATTACTAACTTTTTCTGTTCTGGACACCACAACCTGTAACCTTTGACACCAGTACTAAAACCAACAAATATAGCCTTTTTGGCTCTTGCATCAAGTTTAGTTTCAGTTACATGAAAATAAGCAGGACAACCAAATATATGTAAAAAACTATAATCAGATGCAGGTTTACCACTCCATACCTCAATAGGCATTTTGCCTTCAAGTGCTGCCGATGGTAAACGGTTGACAATGTGGCTTGCATATATAACAGCTTCTGCCCAAAATGTCTTCTTCAATCCAGACTGTGCTAGCATACATCTCACCTTCTCAAGTAAGGTTCTGTTCATCCTTTCTGCAACCCCATTTTGCTGTGGAGTCTTCCTAACTGTGAAGTGCCTCTGGATCCCTTCATCTTCACACAATTTCAGAAACGGATCGTTCTTGTATTCCCCTCCATTATCTGACCTCAGAACCTTAATCTTCCTTCCAGTCTAGTTTTCAACTTTCTTCTTCCAGCTTGTGAACAATGTCAAAACTTCATCTTTGTGTTTCATGGTACATACCCAAACTCGTCTGGAGTAGTCATCAACAAATGTAACAAACCAGTGTCTACCACTCATAGAAGGTGTCTGAGTAGGGCCCCAAACGTCTGTGTGCACATAATCGAGGATACCCTTTGTCTGATGTACAGCTGTACCAAATCTCACCCTGGTTTGCTTACCTAACACACAATGTTCACAAAATTCCAGCTTGCAACCTTTAGCATCTTTAAACAACCCTTGCTTCACAAGCCCCTGCAAGGCCTTTTCTCCTGCATGCCCGAGTCGCATATGCCACAACCTTGTAGAGTCGGGAACAACCTGTTTAGGCTTTTCAGTTACACTGGCAGCCTGACCCAAATACGTTTTTCCCTGCAAGAAAAACAAGTTCCTTTTTCTTTGCCCTTTCATCACCACGAGTGATCCGTTAGTCACCTTCAGAATGCCACCTTCACTAGCAAATTTCAATCCACTGGCCTCCAAAACACCAAGTGAAATTAAATTCTTTTTCAAATCTGGAACATACCATACATCTGAAAGCTCCCTAATAAGACCATCGTGCATTAACAATTCAATCTTCCCGATTCCTACCTTCTTAACAAGGCGCATCATTTCCCATCAAAACTACCCCACCATCCATATACTCTAAAGAAGTAAACCACTCCTTTTTCCAAGACATATGATAGGAGGCGGCTGTATCAAGAAACCATACTTCTTGATAAAGTGAGGGACTAGCAGCAAGTGCAAAGGAAAAATCATCATCACTATCTAAATTATCAACAGTCACATTTGCAGTCGAATTTCCCTTATTTCGTAGCTTCGGACAATCCTTTTTCCAATGCCCCTTCTCATGACAGAAAGCACATTCATCTCTGGCTGGTATCTTTCTGTCCTTTGAAACTCCTCTCGATCTGAAACGAGATTTGTTTCCTTTATTCCCAGATTTGGTCTCAGATCTGGTCTCAGTTCTGCCCCTTACAATCAATGCTTCAGAAATTTCTCTATCAACCATTTTATCCCTTCTCCTAGTTTCATTATTCAACAGAGCATTTGCAATATCTTCATATTTAACAGTATCTTTTCCATATATTAAAGTTGTTGCTAAATGATCATAACATTCGGGTAATGAATTCAACAGAATTAGGGCTTTATCTTCATCTTTAATTTGCTCATCCAAATTTAACAAATTAGCCAATAATTTATTAAATGATTCAACATGAGCGTTCATGGACATACCTTCAGTATAGGTGAAGCGAAAAAGTCTCTTCTTCAAATACAGCCGATTCTCCAAACTTTTCCTCATGTATTTGTCTTCGAGTTTCTTCCACAACACCGCAGCCATGGTATCCCTCATCAAATCGTACTTCTGAGCCTTGGCAATAAAGAGCCGAATAGTCCCACACGCAGCTCGGTTCAACTTCTTCCAATCTACATCGGACATATTCTTTGGTTTTTCTTCCTCCAAAGCAATGTCCTGTTCTTGTTGAACCAGAACATCCAACACCTCACACTGCCACATCCCGAAATTATTTGTTCCATCAAATTTTTCAACTTCAAATTTTGCGTTGTGAATCGTTGTTCTGGAAGAACTTGATCCCGCAATATCCTTGGTTGCATCTGCTTCACTCGCCATCTCCCTCTAGGTCGAACCCGATGCTCTGATACCACTTGTTGTGCGGAATACGAATTAACCACCAATCAAAGAGAGAAATAGCGAAAAACAGAAACAAGCAAACACAAGAACACAACGATTTACGTGGTTCGGCAAAACAAGTGCCTACATCCACAGGGCGGTTGGGGTTTCTTCTACTATAATCACCGATGGGCGAAAACAAACCCTTACAAAGATGACGGCTGCAAAATTCGAATAGAGGTGTTACTCTTTACAAAACCCTAACGGGTGTATTTATAGGAAAACTACTGGGCCTTTCGAAACGGGCCTATTCTGGTTTACAAACCCGCCGACAGTCGACTGGTCTCCTATCAGTCGACTGGTGATTAGTTCTGGACAGTCGACTGAGACATATGCCAGTCGACTGGTGTACCCTGCTGCTGTAACCTTAGCCTTTGGAACTCCTCTGGTCAGTCGACTGAGACCCATAGACCAGTCGACTGGTGTACTGGAACTTTCGATCGCTGCAGTTACGACGGATATAAACAAACTGTACCAGAATCGAGCCATTATCCTACAACAGTTTCTTCCATCAAACAACTGTCTGCCAACTTCCAGTTTAAATTTAAATCTTAATAACTGTTTATATAACTGTATATTTAAATTTGAATTCAAACTAATGCATATATCTTAAAATCTGTCATATATGTTTCAGTTTACAATGTTAGATTCCATCTTACAACTTCAACCTTACTACCATAAATATTACTTGTGTTTTAAGATCTTTGAGTTTGTGGACAATGTTTCCATCCTCTTATTGGTATTGTTTTGGTACAGTAGGTCCTTTGTCCTGTGGAATCTCTCTTTATTTAATTTTCTGTTTACTATGTACGATGGTTAGAGTCGCTAGCCACCAGATCTTTCTCTGGTCCTTAATTACTAAAGAGCACCTAGATATACTTAATGGGTTAATATTACAATAACAGGCTTTTGTTATTGAATCATATGAAATTTAATATTACCTGATGCACTACTATCAGTTATATTAGAGACCAATGCTCTAATGCAACCTTAAAGGAAGTTACTGTAGATAATTGAAAACACTTATTTCACCTGAAGACAGTAGACAATAAGAACAGTATAACAATGGAGCGAGATTAAAGTTAAAGAAATTACAGTAATGAAATGTAGGATCGCAAAGCAAATTCAGTGGAAATTTATCGCAATTCCATACAAGATAAAATTTTAATAAGCTTAATAATAAATAATAACAAATATTATATAAAATCACAAAGAATATAAAGATCATAATCCAAATATGTACTGAAACAAAAATTTAGATCAATACCATATGGATGCCAGTCTGTAGTTCTTCAGCTGCGTCCCTTGTTTCCAGCAACAACCTATCTGTAGCATTCATTATTTGTCTTAACCCAAGCCAAATATTAATTTTATACAAAAAATAAAATGAGTCCTGAACAACAGCAAAAATTAGAAACATGTGACTTAGAAATATGTGTCCTGGATTAGATTGTCCACAACTACCTTTATCATACTTCGTTTGCACCCTATTACAATTACTTTGGATCTTTCCTTGTCGTGACTCATAAAAAATGCACTAAAGATAAATTAATTTACACTATCAAAATGGTAATGTGTCACACAAATCACTCCATTCGGCTAAATCAACTGATACATAATATTGTGTTGAGGTTGATATTGAACCTGCCTATCCAGCTTTTACTCATTCAAAACTTCATATATATAACCACAAACTAAATAGCTTTACAACAATGGTC
Organism: Hemerocallis citrina; assembly: GCA_017893485.1. Classification (NCBI taxonomy): domain Eukaryota; kingdom Viridiplantae; phylum Streptophyta; class Magnoliopsida; order Asparagales; family Asphodelaceae; genus Hemerocallis; species Hemerocallis citrina. The sequence goes on along the minus strand of CM030358.1, from coordinate 443,647,701 downwards.
ATATTTCATGTGCAGAAAACAAAATAGAACTAAATGACTAGAAAAGACTTTGAGCATGAAAGCAATATGGTGAGGAAAATGAAGAGTAGCTTTTGTCCTGGACACAGTAATCGGTGGAATGTGCACTCCAGTTAGGAGGTAAACCCTCTCCTGAATCCGAATTTGTTACCAAAATGATCCAATTTTTGAAAGTATTTACCAAACTAACCCACTTTCGAAAGTTTTTATCAAAATAACCCATTCGATCTTTGAAAGGCTGCGTTTAGTTAAAACTAACTCGGTCTTTTAAAACCGAGTGTTAGACTTCGAAAAATCCAAAACTAACACTCGGTCTTAAAAAAATCAAATTAGTTTTAACTAAACTCGGTTTTTCAGAGACCGAGTGTGAATGTTTAGGAATTAAAAAAAAAAACTAGAACAGTTTGAGAAAAACTTTCAAAAAGTGCGACAGTTTGGGAAAAAATTCGTACCAGCAGAGACTACCAAACTTTTTCGCTAATTCCACTTTGTTATGGAGCTCTGATTTTCGCTGCTTCCACTTTTTATCGCAGGTATTGGGAGGGTTTTATGTGCTATATGATCCAAAGATGTTTATGGTATTCGGCAATTACCCAGCTCACTGAAAGGCGTCATTGATGTGCCTGTGGAGGCTCTTAACATTTGCATGGTCAGCTTGATCCGACGGCATGTTGGTACCACTTTGAAAGTTCTTGAGCCAGATATAAGGGCGTTCTTATTCCTTTTTTTTTTTTTGTTTTTTGGAAGAAGAAGAAGAAGAAAGTGGAGTATTGGGGGCGTTCTTATTCTTAACCAAAGTGGAGTATTGGGGGCGTTCTTATTCTTAACCAAAGATTTTCGTTTAGGTGTAGGAGATTACAACATGAAATAAGTAGTTCGTGTTTGTGGTTCATTTCATCTCTACTACTATAATGGGAGAACCCCTTAGTCCTTAACCCAACCCGTGCAACGCACGTGTTGGGTTATGGACTAACTTTGATAAATATTTTCGACAGTGGACCAGTTTCGTAAATATGTTCGAAAGTGGATCAGTTTGGAAATTATTTTCTTTTTTCCCTTTTCATTATCTCTTCAATTTTTTCCAAGTGCACGTGTGCACGTGTATGATACTAGTAGTGTTTTAAAGGTAAGCAGCATTTTCCTATTTTGCAATTTCAGGTAATTAAATGTTCAAGTAAAAAGTTGTCAGTGTTCCCTCCATTTCGATGGTATATTGAACTTGGTATCGCTGGTATCGCTATAATAATTCTTGTGCCTTCTAAGATGTTCTCTTGATGGATGACTTTCAATTTCCTTCCATATAATTAGAATCTAATTAGATTCTACTAAGTGAGATAGAATCATAATTCTATCTCGACTATTCCTTCTTAAATGTGGAAACACAGTAACGGTAAAAATTTGGCCGAATTGCGCAATCGGAACCCAGCCCGTTCCCCCGAGACACCGACAGAGGAGATCAGAAACGCGACCCCAGGTCAGGCAGGAACACCTGCTGAGTTTAAGCAAATCAATAAGTGGAGGAGAAGAAACTTACGAGGATTCCTTTACTAACGACAATCGAACTGGGAAGAGTCCAGCTTGAGAATCGGGCAGCCGCGCTGCCTGGATTGTAGTCTGGAGAAGCATCCTCAGCGGCAGACCGCGCCCAAGTCCCCTGGAAAGGGGCACCGGGGAGGGTGAGAGCCCCATCTGGTCCGGACCCTGCTGCACCATGAGGCGCTGTCGGTGAGTCGGGTTGTTTGGGAATGCAACCCCAATCGGGCGGTAAATTTCGCTTCTCGCTTATCCGCCGCTTGATGCATGGTAGAACCGTTCGCCGGTTCAAGCCTGCAGCTGCGGGGGGCGTGCGAGTGCGTGCTCGGTGGTGGCCATGTCGGTGCGTGAGTGGTTTCTGATTCGCATGACCCGGCGGGCTCCTTGCCTTTGTGCAGCCAACCGTCGGTGGTGCGGTCCCTTCAGCCAGTGTCGCTCTGAAGACCGTCTGCTGTCCGGGGGCATCGCCATGTTGCCTGTGCCCGATACGCATGTCCCGTGGCAAAACGTTCGGACCACCTGCTCCACTTTCCTGTCCCACCTCGCGGCACGGAGGGGAGGCACTCCGAGCGGTCCTCGGTCTCCCCCGTTCGGCTACTTGTGGCCGTCCGTGCTCGGTGGGTGCCCGAGGGTCCTTAAGGGATTGCGGATGCCGTGCACAATGAGATTCCAGGGGCGTCAGCCCCCTGCGTCTTTCTTTAGACATGGACCGTAATGAGCGACACTCCGCCCATCATCGACTCCCCGCCATCCCAGCCCGACCCATCCCGCAGTGTCCCGCCTCCCTCCTCGGAGGGGCAAGCGGCACGGGCGGGCGGCCGGTGCTGCGGAGCCGTGGAGGTCACTTCGAGGATGTGTTACCTGGTTGATCCTGCCAGTAGTCATATGCTTGTCTCATAGATTAAGCCATGCATATGTAAGTATGAACAAATTCAGATTGTGAAACTGCGAATGGCTCATTAAATCAGTTATAGTTTGTTTGATGGTACGTGCTACTCGGATAACCATAGTAATTCTAGAGCTAATACGTGCAACAAAGCCCAACTTCCGGAAGGAACGCATTTATTAGATAAAAGGCAGGTGCGGGCTCTGCCCGACGCTCTTATGATTCATGATAACTCGATGGATTCATTATAACCCGTGTCGATGACGCATCATTCAAATTTCTACCCTATGAACTTTCGATGGTAGGATAGAGGCCTACCATGGTGGTGATGGGTGATGGAGAATTAGGGTTCGATTCCGGAGAGGGAGCCTAAAAAACGGCTACCACATCCAAGGAAGGCAGCAGGCACGC